>CM053560.1:3832159-3928142 GCA_028646485.1 Cryptoprocta ferox | reverse complement strand
CTGGCAGGTGCCCCCAGCCTGGCTGTTGCGGCCTCAGAGGTTTGCGGGGCCCCCGGAGCCCCCGGGGCCCTGGCTTAGGAGAGGGCACCCTGTCTTCCTTCCTTTGCCCTGGTCAGCTCCCCTGATGTGCATCCAGCCTGTCCTGGGCGTCTGTGCAATGGCACCTGGTCCCAGCTCCCTGGTGCTGGAGCACGGATGGTGTGCAAGTTTTCCACCGAGCCGGGCGTCCTGGAAAGTTCCTCACCTCTGCTTCCGCATCCGGGAAGGGGGCTGACGGGGTCCGACTGCTGGTGGGGTTGTTGAGGGGAATAGCTGAGATGGTGTTTGCAGGCACTTTGCGGAACGCCTGGCTCAGGTAGGCACTCAGCAGATGACCCTCCCCTTCCTCTGTCACTGCCCTCTGAGGCCCTTCGGATGGTGGGAGCAATGACCGTGTTCCTGCTGAGCACCCAGAGAGCCCCAGCTGCTGGGCCATTTCCTCCTACGGAGCAGGTTTGGTGGCTCAGCTTCAAAAGCCCCCAGTCTGACGGTCCCCCAGCCAGCTTACTCATGTGGCCCTTGGTCCCCCGTGTGGGTCTGGGGACAGGCTAGGAAGGCCTTCCGGGGTCCTCCCAGCTTCTCCTCCATGTTTTGCTTCTCCATGACAGAATTCTACCGGTGGTGGACTAGCAGCTTCCTCCTGGTGATGGGACAGGGGCTGCCCTTTATTGGGGGGGGGTGCAGGCCCCCCGCAGCCCAGCCTGACCCTCTCTCCAGAGCTCCAGGCGCCCAGTGCTGGGGGAGGCCTATGGCCCATTCACAGATAACCCACCACCTGCAGCCTTGCTGTCACCAGCCCCTGGCCGGCTCCTCCTGCTCTGGGGGCCCCTGTGTCTGTCAGAGGGGGGTTATGGTGGGCGGAAATGACAGCCAACTGAGACTGGACCCATAAATGACCATTTCTCCTGTTTCCCAAGAAGTGTGTTCTGGTGCCTCCCCGGGTTTTGCATTGTGATCGGGGCCCCCATCACAGAACACTCCAGGGAAGGGGAACGCCACATCGGCAGAGTGTGCACCGTGGGCCGGGCCCCGGGTGGTGTAGCCCTGGCTCCTGGCACACTGCTTGGCCTGCATCAAGCTGCAATGAATAAAAAGATGTCCGTCCCTTTGCTTACTACATATTGAGGACCTACACTCACCTGTGAGGACAGTGTTTTTATCCCCATTTCACTGACCCAGACACCGAGGCTTGGAGCGCTCGGGGACTTGCTCGAGGCCTCTCGGCTAGCAGTGACAGAGCTGGGATCCACCTGTGGCCTGTGTGACCGCCAGAGACTGCCTGTTGAGGCCTGGGAGTGGCATGCCCTCACCACGTCTGTTTTCCCTGCCGAGGACAGACGGTTCGCTCAAG
Organism: Cryptoprocta ferox; assembly: GCA_028646485.1. Lineage (NCBI taxonomy): Eukaryota > Metazoa > Chordata > Mammalia > Carnivora > Eupleridae > Cryptoprocta > Cryptoprocta ferox. The sequence continues at coordinate 3,926,752 of CM053560.1, read as the reverse complement.
CCCACCCCTGGGGGGCCTGCTTGGCTCTCGCCTGGGCAGCTGGCTCACCACCTGTGGAAGGTAGCTTGGGGCCTCTGGGAGGAAGGCGTGCCCAGACGGAGCTTGACCGAGCCTTCCGATTAAGTGACTGGCTGAAGGGTGCTTCTCTGGCCGTTGACAGCCGCTGCTCCGGTGGGAGAAATGTTAGCCGTGGCGATTGTAGCACACTTGGCGTTGGAAGGGTGAGAAGCATCCAAATTAGAACCGTGACAAAGGCCAGGAGCTCACGGGGCTTCAGAGAAGGGGCTGCAGGTGGAGCTCCTTTTGGGCTGAGTGGTGTCACCACTCCAGGCCCTGGAGGAGGTGCCTGCGGGGGGGAGGGGGGGCGCCCAGGTGTCTCCATTCTTCGGCTTTTGAGCGCCGTGACTGAGTGTCCCCCAGCACAGCTCCAAGGGACGGGGTTAGGCACCCTTTAGGTGCCTGTGGAGGCAGGAAGGCAGAGACCCAGCTGCACCATGGGCCACCAGCCAGCGGGCACACTGGCACAGCTCCTGATGGCACAGGCACGTCGTGTGTGTTCAGTCCTGTGGCCCTAGGGGCTTGCCGCTGGGTCCAGGCACGGAGTCTCTGAGGGGCTCTGTAGCCCAGCGAGGTCTGAGCTGACGATGGTCCTGGCACTGCCCCTCCAGTGCCTCCTGGCCCAGGGAGCAGCTGCCCACCTCCATCCCTCCCTCTGAGGTAGGCGGGACCCCACAGACTCCTCTGCTTTTCCCTGGTCCCCATCCACCCCTCTTTCTCCTAAGCCCATTCCTTCCCCGACGCCCTGTTCCTGTAGCCCTCTTTTAGATGTGCCTGTTCTCAAGTCCATGAGCTCTTCCCTGGGCCCCATTCCCATGCACATCCTTCCTCTTTCATTCTGCAGAGCTTTTCGCTCCAGTTTCAACCTTGTTTTCTCCCCCTCTTTCCGTACAGCTTTGGGGTGTGACCCTAGCCGTGGGTATGAAATCCGATGTTACTACACGTCAGGGAAACGCGCTGCCAGCCCTGCATCTCACACCGTGGAAAGGGCCTGCGGGTCCTGCCACATCTCTGTACACGTCTGTCCCGTTCTCCCAGTGACACTTGTGCCATCCTCAGGCTAAATGAAAGGTGGTTAATCGTGGCACGTTTCATGGACTACCACCGCTGCACCGGCCGGTAATTTGTCGCTGTGCGCTGAGTGGCAGCTGCCCGAGGGCAGGCTCCCCTCACAGGGCAGCCCGCTTCCATCGACAGGCCGGGAGCCTGAACACAGGTACGGACCTGGTCCGCCTGCCTGCTGTCGCGTGGAGCCTGCCGGGCCCTCTTGCCAACCTGAGGCAAACCCTTAGAGAAAATTTGCGACACATCTTGTTTGCAAGTTGAGAACTTTTTTTTTTTTTAATTTTAGAAAATTCCATCTTGTCCAGATAATTCAGAGCAGCAGCCAGACTTAGTATAAAGAGAAACGCCGACCGCCTTTTCTTCTGCTGTTGCTGCTGCCGCAGCCGCTGCCTGGTGGGCCAGCCATCTTCTGTCAGTCTGTCTGTCTGATTCTCGCGACAGCTTCTTCCGCTAAGTTTTATTATCCTGGTTTTGTGGATCTGAGAGGACCGCCAGCTGAGCCAGGGGCCCCCGCTCAACTGCAGGCGACCTGCGGACGCACCTGGACCCTTCCCGGGCCTCTGCCCGGCGTGCTCAGATGGCCCCCGTTTCTGATTCATAGAGTTTGATTTGAAAGTTAGTAAGCTCCTTTTCTCGTTAACTTTGAGTCAGGATGGTTAGATTTACAGCTGGCCGGGTACTTCCCAGAGGATGAGTGTAACGATATTGATTTTAGCGAAATGAGTCATATGCCGCCTGCCTGGGAGCACAAGCTCAATCACTGCGAGCCGACAGCATTAGCTTCCCCTTGTCAGCGTCTCCCTGACATGTTCGTGAGTCCGTGGATATGAACAAAGCGCTAAGGAGAAGGAAAGGTCATGGACAGCTTGCAGGCCGGCGAGGCGGGGTGCAGAGAGCGGGACCCTTGGGTTGGACAGGCCCAGCCTCGCTCCCAGCATGGCTGGCTCGCTCCCAGCAGTCCTCACCTCTCCGAGCTTGCAGTTCTCCTGCTACGAAATGGGCTAATTTCACCTGCCTTAGAGGGCTGCACGCAGGCCTGGAGGTGACAGGTGTCCGCTCCCTGCAGAGGAGGGCATGCCCTTCCTTTCTCTTTCTTGGGGTCCCCTACTTGAGTTTCATCTGATCTGGATTAAAGGTCTGTTATGTGCCAGGAACTGGGCCGGGGGCCAGACATGCCAACTGGAAGAAGAGGACCCTTGGGGGACCCAGAGCCCTGCCTGATGATAGGGTCCCCTACGGTAGGCGTTAGGGTGGACAGGTGGTGTTGCCCCAGCCACGTGGGTGGCCACCTGGGTCTCTACCTGCCGAGGAAGAGGGGCACCTCTGAGGAATTCCCTGGCCAGCGGTACCAGCTGCCTTATCTTCTCCATACTGGTGACGGAAGCATGGGCAGTAATAATAGTGTCAAGGGAACAAATTGAGTTTCTGCGTTCTGTTTTAAATGTATTTTTGCCCTAATGATGACTTATAGTTTATTTGTATCATTACTGATTCAAGGAGGAAAAGAAGTGATTTTTCCTAACTCCAAGAGGATCTGAACAGTTCTTATACTGGCTGGGTTCATTATAACAAGATCAATAAAGCCAGTGTTAGTGGATTAAATATTTTAAAACTCAATTACCCATAAGCAGCATACAGTGAATACACAGAACTTTCTATAACAAACATGTAAACAAGCCAGACAGTCTCAAGGTTAAAGGTTACATAAGAATGAGCCTTTGTGTTTAAAGCAGCGCCGTGATAAACAAGGCACTCAATGCCGGAGAATGTGGAGGAGGAACGAGTCTGGCAGGAAAGGACCTTCACCTTCACCGCGGCTGGTGTTCATGTTCGTAATAGTCTCTGATAAATACTTCCAGCCTTTGCCCACGTCTCTTCGACAGAACGGAAGCCAGCCCTGGGCACTGCCCTCTCGGAGCCTCAAGACAGAGACTGAATCATTCCCTGCTCAAGGTTCCTGCTGCTAAAAACCTGTAGCTCCTGGTTTTAGCTTTTAATTTAACTAAGGATGGATTCAGTAATTTGGGGTTTAGTTTTTTCCAACAGTCATAGCTCCCAGTCGTTGTTTGCTGTGTCTGCCATGCCCTCCAGGGTGCTCTATGCGTCCCGAACGCAGGTGCGACGCGGGCAGCTGTGTCCCGTACGCACATGCGATGCGGCGGTCGCCGGACAGTCTGCGGTCTAGGACGCTGTGCGGGCTCGGGCAGGTCCCTCCCGGGGCGGGCCCGGGTCCGGTGACTCCCAGCCCCTCTGCTGCATCGCCTCCTGCGCCGAGCACGGTGCCAGACGGTGACGCCTGGGGTCCTGACTTCAGAGCCCCCGAAGGGTGCTAGACCTCCTTCCCCAGTGGGATCTGTCCCTTTGTGTTGTCCATGAGCTATTGGGAAGCTTATTAAACATTTTAAAATCTTTTTGTTTTGGACCCTTTTAGCAGATACAGCAAAGGCCTGGTGCTTACACACAAAAAGTAGGAAAAAGGATAGACAGCTTGGCTTGTGTTGTAACAGGAACATGGTGGGACGTAAGGGACATGGAGGCTCTTCCCGGTCTCTTTAGGAGGTTGAAGAAGAACATGCAGAAATATGTGGTGTTTTTTTTTTTTTTCTTTTTTAGCAGAAAAAGCTCAGTCCTCATCTTTTAGCAACTCAGCTTTTGCTTTTCCTCCCATCTTTTCCTCATTGTTGGCAAGACTGTATCACTGCACTTTTTGAAAAAACATGGCTAATTCACTGCTGTTTCTGAAATAAGCATATGGTTATATGCTGTGGTCCAAGAAACAGGGAAGGTTTTTCTCCAGGCAGATAGTTCATTTTTCCCTTTGGGCTTAAGAACTAGCCATGGCTATGAATGAGCAGGAGGTCCACGGTAGGCACCGTTGCCTCTGCCAGAAGACTCCTGGCCTGCGGGGGCCTGCTCAGCAGTATGGGGGCCACAGTGGCATCTGTGTGCTCCTTTTCCTTTGAAGGGACATGATGGTGGCCCCTTTCTCCATCCTCCACATGGGTCCCCTGGCTACCCCGCTGGGCCCCGTGCCCTGAGGCCTGAGCTGCAGTCCGATGCCTGCCCCAGCGTCTCCATAAGTGCCGTTCCAAGTCCCGGGTCCCGGAGGTGGGGAGACCTCCATCCTCCCTAGGAGGGGGCACCGCTAACTGGGCGTAGCACGGGTGGTTTCTGACCAACTATAGCTTGATGGGTTTCAGGAAAGAAGAGGAAGCTCAAGGAATAGCGGGTTGCCAGTGAGGTTGATTCCCTGGGACGGGAGTTTTTGCTTGAGAGAGTTGCTTGTCTCTTGACCTAATGAGACACACGGGAGCCAGACTACTGTAAGTCTGCTCATCTCTCTGATGCCTCCTCAGAAGGATTCTTTATTAAAAACATTATGACAATGGTATTAGTGTAACTTAGAAAATGATCTTACTACCCCAGGACAATCCACTTCAAGTTGGTGAATCTCTTCCCAGCCTCTGTCCGTATCAATCCCTACTTAATACCTTTGTAATTCAAGTATAGGCCTCAGGCATTGTCTGTCTTGCCAAACAGCACGGTTCGTGATTCCAGGTTGGAAGGGCTTTTCAACGTTCCACCAGGCAGAGACCCGCGTTTGCCTTAACTGCTCCACTTGGGTTGGACAGCTAGGGTATTATCTACAGTCCCTTCACCATTATGAATGATACGGCCGGAAGTGGTTCCTCTTAACATCGTAGTGATACAGAATGACCCTGAAAGACTTTGTGCACTGCCCGTTTGAATGGTGCGGTTAAGGAGCTTGTTGAGCTTAAGGAGGTATAGAGCTTCGTTTACAAAGCCTCAAGTGTTACCAGAGTTTTCTCTGATGACAAGTAACTGCAAACTGGGCCCCTGGAAGATCCTAGAATAAAATCAACACAGTCCTCCACCAAGGGGAAGGTGATACTTTAATAAAGAGCTTCCCAAAAAGTTTGTACTATGGAAAGAACATTTTGAAAACAGATGTTTTGGTTTCCGTCGTTCTGTAATTTGTCACCAAAACTATGTGAATGGGTCACCTAGGAAAACCACTACTGTCTGCACCCTTACCTTGGGAGTTTTTCTAATCTGCTTTAAAATCCTTGAAATGACAATGTCAGTGGATTTTGAATTGCGCTATTAAAACTATGAGAATGCGGTAATGCCCTGTGATTAGTTGCAGGAACATTTTTCTGACCTGAGGGGAACTGGGGCTTCACTAGTAAAATGCTCACAAAATCCTTTGTATCTGCGGTGGACGGAGGCGGTCGGTGTCCCCCTTGTCGCCAGCCGTGAGCATCTTCCCCCTGGGTCTGCGCGTCTCTGGGAAGAGTGTTAGCTCTGATGGCCTCACAGAGGAGACTGGAGCCGTAACTGGGCTACTTTCGAGTCACTGAGCCACAGAGCGTTCCCTACATTTGAAAACAAATGGAAGCAGAGTCCATTTGGTAACTCTCACTAAAAATGTTATAACTCATGTGATTTAATGATTTCAAAGAGGGTCGTTGATACTCTTAGAAAATGGCACATTCAAATATATTTTTACAATATTGGTTATCAGGTTCTTTCCTCTCCTTTAAAATAGTTTATTTTTGGTATCTTAATGCACATGAGTTATTGGCACGGTAGCGCAGTACGTAACTTAACAAGCAGGCACACCTCCCCGCGATACGTGCTTCAGGGCTGTCCCTTGTTGGGCGGGCTGGCAGATGAGCGTGGAGACCACGGATCTAGGCAAATTGGATTTATAAAGGCTCTTGCTGTAACTCGAGAGTACCAATCGATGACTCTCATTTCCTTACCTGGTGAGCTGGTGGAGTACTGTGTGTGTGGGGGGTCCTGCACACAAAGCAGGGCAGCCTTCTGGAAGTGCTTTCTGAAATGAAAGAGCAAACGTGGTTTCTGGGTTCCCGTGAGAGGAACTGCCGCTTGAGATCTTGGCGTCACGTTGGTCTCCTTGGCCGCCAGCTTTGTGTGTCCCTAACTGCCCACGGCCTCAGCCCAGTGGAGGACTTTCTGTGGGCCAGGGGCCATCAAAGTCGTCCCTCCTGGGCAGCGGGAGCCCTTGCTGACATCTCTGAGGGAAGGCACCTTCACGTTCTTGGTGGGTGTTGCACAGCAGGTGACATGGCCTTGAGATGGCCCGGCCCCTGGGGGCATGTCCGGGGGTGAGAATGGTTCCCACGGCCGGTCTGGTTTCTGGAGGCGTTTTCTGCAGGGTTGAATTGAGCACACGAGAACTACAGCCAGTGCTCTGGGACATACGGTGGCACAACACAGAGGAACGAGTGCCGGCTTCAGAACCCACCAGACCTGGGCTCGGGGTGGGAGATCTGTTCCTCCCGTGCCCTGAGTTCAGCCTGTGTATGTAGCTGACATCTGGCAAAACCGACATCTTCCCCACCATATGCGAATGTGTACACACAAACGTTTGCACGGTGCGCGAGTACTCGACCGCGGTCTCATGACAGATCCGCAGAGGACAAGGACTGTCTTGAGTCCTGCCGAACCACTGAGACCCCCAGTGGGCCACACCGCCTGTCCGTGCTGGCGCCTGGGCCCTGTGGGGTCATGCTCTCACTTGTTGCCCAGAGTACCATGCTACCCCTCCCCACCACACCCTCCAGCAAACCATTCATGGTCATGAATGTAAGGTCATGGGTGTAAGATGGCAGATCCCACAGAGATCACTTTGGAGCATCTTGCTTTTTCTTTTTTAGACTCCTGGGCAAATAATCTCTGTATTAACTGTGCAGCTTTGGCAGTGTTACTTCATCTCCCCGAGCCTTGGCTGTTCTTCGGTGGTCGTGTGGTTTAAATGAGTTGATATGCAGCGTCTATGGAACACAGGCAAGCTGGCGTTCATGGGTCCAGCCACTGGGTCAGCCCTGGAGGGGAAGTTCCACCAGTCAGGGGCGGGGCTGGCCAGACAGTGAGGCTGATGGAGCTGCTGCCTCTGCTTCCAGAAGGTCCCGCGGCCCACAGAGCTCTAGGCCAGACGGCATCTTAGCTTTAAGATATTTATCTTATGGTCCAAGTATTGTTTTAACGCTCTCTTCTCCTCTTTGTGTTGTAGGAACCCAGCTCTTCAGCGCTCAGAGTGACTTTAGAATCACTACCTTGAAATTTCACCCGAAAGACCACAGCCTTTTTGTGTGCGGAGGCTTCAACCCAGAAGTCAAAGCTTGGGATATAAGGACCGGCAAGGTGATGTCCGTCTTCCTCGCATGGCCTCTCCACAGGGGGGCGTGCCTCACTGGCGTGGGTGGCTGGGGGTGGGCCAGCATCTAGGTGCAGGCCCCTGGAGACAGGGTGATTTCCATCAGGGCTCAGCATGAAGTGTACATGTTCCGATCCTTCTCGAGGTGTTAGACTATTGAAACATCAGGGCTGCGGCTCTGAAAACGTTTCTTGCGTAACTACTGTGTGCAGATGTTTCCAGCTGATATAAAGTGAATTAGCCTTTGGGTCCCTCACAGGAGTGATATGTGGATGCAGGTAACCGGTGTGGAGCGTGGCTGTATGTGTGTGGGCGCACGCGCGTGTGTGCACATGTGTGTGTGAGGGAGAGAGAGGGAGACTGGGCGGGGAGCAAGGGAGGAACAGGCAACCATTCAGAGGGGTGAGGGCTTTCTGCTCGATGTGAGGCAGGTTTCTTAGAGAGCACGTGCCTTCTGGGGCTGAAAGGCTGGCCGCCGTCGGTCCCACGGGGAGCTCCCAGCCCTCTTGGGTAAGTGGCAGCTCCACCCTCCCAGGTGTTCGGGTCAGAACCGTCAGAACCGCGCCTGTCCCTGCTCTTCCTGTCATCCCCACATCCAAGCCGTGAGCAGATCCTGTGGTGGCTGGCTTGAGCTGCCACTGACTCGCGCTGGGATAACTGCAGTAGTTTCCTGTGTGGAAGCCCTCCTTCCCCACTCCTTATAGTTTGTTCTCAACACGGCAGCCAGAGTTCACGATGTAAGTCTGATGTGCCTCTCTCCTTGTCAGAACACTCCAGGCTCTGATCTCACGGTAAAGGCCAGTGTCCCCACCGTGGCCTTGAATGCCTACATGAGCTTCCCTTCCCCCCTTCTCATCATCTCCAGCCCCACCGGCCTTTCTTAGAACACACTAGCACATTCCTGCCTCAGGGCCTTTGCACCTGCTGCTCCTGCCACCTGGAATGCTCTTCTCCCAGTTTTCTCTGTAGAGGCTCCCTCCTTCTCTCTACAGGGTTTTGTTCAAATGCCACCTCTCCTGTGAGGCCTTCTCTGACCACCATGATGGTCACCCCCTGGCATTCACTAGTCCCCTTTGCCACCTCATTGTTCTCCCTGCTATGTATCATCAGCTGGCATACTGTGGGTTTTACATGTTTATCTGTTTGCCTGTCTGCCTTCACTTGAGCATAAGCTCCTCCAGGAGAGGGATTTTTTTTCTTTCTAAAATACTTTTTTAATGTTTAAAAAACATTTTTTGGGGGGGGGAGGGGCAAGAGAGAGAGGGAGACACAGAATCTGAAGCAGGCTCCAGGCTCTGAGCTGTCAGCACAGAGCCCGACGCGGGGCTCGAACCCATGAACCACAAGACCACGACCCAAGCCAAAATCGGACGCCCATCCGATTGAGCCACCCAGGCACCCCTCCAGGGTAGGGAGTTTTTGTCTGTTTTGTTTGCTGTTGACTTCTAGCTCCTGGAATAGTGCCTGGCGTACGGTAGGCGCTCAGTAGGCCTTGGATGACCTAGTGAGGGAATGAGGGAGGGAGGCAGTCATGCAGAATGTGTATGTATAAAAGGTAGGAGTGTGAAATGTATGCAGGGACCAGTGACTGGCTCGACCTGGCGGGGCATGGGCTCCAGGCAAGGGCACTGGCCCCGGGCAGAGAAGCTTTCAGTGCTGTGAGTCTCGGCTTGGGTTAGCAGTGAGAAGCCAGGGCTGGGGGTGGGTTCGTGGAGGAGTCGTGAGGAAGAGCCATGGGCTGATTGCCTCTGGGGGTGCTCCATGATTCTGGGCTCTCTTGTTCTCAAGGTCTGAGAAGCACTGCCCTGGTCTGAGGAGCCACATTGGCCCCTTGAGTCCTACAGGGTAGTTTATAATAAAACCCTTTGAACTTTGAAAACTTTGAAACGAAAAGGTACAGAATGTCAGAGTGCCGTCCTGCATTTAGGATTCAGGGGACTCAGTGGTCCCATCCTGAAGAGCTCTAGGCTACGGCAGTGCCGAAAGGTTCTGCCTAAAGGCTCCCCCTCCAGGACTGCCTCCTGCCCCACCTTGGATTCCCCAGATCTGAAGGTCAAGTTGCCTGCTGCAGGAAGATACTGTCCCAACAGGCTGTTGGAAGGGGCTGCTGGCATTTTGAGAACCTAAGAACAGAGACAGTTTCTTAAAAGAAAATATGAAGTTTTATCCATAGGTGTCTTGCTTAAAGTGATTCACAAGTGGGAAAATTAAAGCACATAGACGTGCTCTTTAAAAAAATCACACATTTTTCTTTCACAAAGAAACTTCTTACAAAAATATTTGGAAAAGAGAGAAAAATTACCCATAAAGGCATGGATACAGTGGAATTAAAAACAAAAACCCACTAGAACACTTGTATTTGGGCTGCATGTGTTGGAAACTCTTAGTCATGCTGTTTGAAGTGGGGCCTTCGATTACCCAGCCCTGCTGACGGCCACGTCCCTTAAACGTGTGCTTACTGGTCCCTTAAACGTGTGCTTACTGTATTTAGCCTCACAGACCAAACATGTAAGAGATTACTCACCAAGGACGCCATCTGATTTGAGTCTGGTAAAGATATTGGATTTTCTCCTAGGGCAGACGCCATCTGACAGGCTCTGAAAATGCTGGGGGAAAAGCAATTAGAAGCAGATGCTGCTGTGACTGGTATTGGCATGTTTGCGAGTGTCTCCCAGGCTAATAATGTGGGGAAAGGGATCTGCACCGTGTTTGTTTTCACTTCCCCTTTACTAGCAACCCGACTGCCTCTCCTCCCCCTCTGGGTCACAGGGCTAGTTCCATTTGCATCAGTCAGGCTCAGGGACAATGCTTCACTTGCGTTTCCTCTGACAGGTGTTGCCTGAGTGTCTCAAGTGCGAGAAGTCGGAGGACCAGAGAGGAAAGGCACAGGCCCCCTCCCCTTGCGGCCCCCTCCCGGGGTGGCTTGCTTTCCATCCCTGGGAGCTGCCCTCGGCTTGTGGCGCTGTCCCCGGTGCTGAACTCTCCCGCTCGCTCCCGTGTAGATGAACATCTGGGGCTGAGCAGCTTGGCTTTTTTTTTTTTTTTTTTAAATTACCTTCAGGGACAGTGATGGAAATTGCAGGTGCAGGCAGGAGGGACACAGAGCCTAGCTTACAATCAAGAGCAGCTTTTAAATACAACAGGAGGGACTGTTTTGTTGTAAAAGGAATATGTAATCATACGAAAAAATTGGAAAGTAGAGGGAAATAAAGAGAACCAGCCGAAGGAAACACTAGTAACATTTTAGTATTTTTCTTTGTTGTTCCTCTTCCCTGTATGTGTGTGTGTATGTGTGTGTTTAAAATGTTGGTCTTATTTTTATACACAATTTTATATTTTGTTTTTTACATAGCACTGTCAGGGTTTTCTTTGTTATCACAGACTGTTGTAGAATTTTCAGTACATCCCTTTGATGCAGAGTTCTTACCTGACTTGCTTCTTGCCTTCTGCCTGGTGCTCAGAGCAGAGTCTGACATAAACAAGCACTCAATAAATATGGATCGAATGGATCGTTTTCAAATGGTTTAACTTGGTAAACCGTTTCCCTAGGTTGGATAGTTAGGTTACTTCCTTTTTTTTTTTTTTTTTTTTGCTATTTAAAATTAATAGAGGTGAAGGTGGAGATCAGGGTCAGCACACTACAGCCCAGGGCTACATCCGGCTTGCCTTCTGTTTTTGTAAAGTTTTATTGGAACACAGCCATGCACTCATTTCTGCATCATCTGCAGCTGCTCTCACAGGGCAGTGGCAGAATTGAGTAGCTGCAACAGAGACCACATAGGCTGCAAAAACCAAAAATATTTACGACCTGACTAACGCCTGCTATGGATAGATCTGGGGGTGACATCTGTCATCCTATTGATTGTTGAGATCCACCCTGATCTGGCTACAAGGAGGGTGCTTCTGTCCCCGCCTCTGTTATGGGCATCCTTGCAGAAATCTTGTGCTCAGAGAGTATCTTTTCCAGAGAGCTGTTCTTCTGTCAAGGTGTATGAGTAGTTTCTTGCTGTTATGATCATCCCCAAACAGACCATCCGGGTCTACTTTATTGTACATTCCACTGTAAGATGTCCATTTGTGCGTCTAGTGTTTTCCGTATTTGAGGTTTATTTCCTTAAGCTTGGGTCCCAGAATTCAAATCCCTGGCTCAAAGTGAATCAGCATTTAAAAGGCAAGGGGTAGGTTTCCGAGGACAGAGCTGAGGCTAATGAGCCCACCACCGGAGCGTGACTGCAGGGCCAGACAACCTCTCGCCACGGTCTGAGAGAACAGAGTCTGAAGAGGGGTTGGAACGGATGACTTTTAAGCTACTTTCCAGTCATGCAATTTTATGACCCTTACGCTGAGCCAAATGATGAATGTTGGTATTCTGGACTTCTCCGGGCCAGCCCAATTCATTAGAGCAAATGGGCTGTTTGGCTTCCCTCTCTTCTTTTCTTGGCGCATCTCTCTCTGCCTTGGGTTTGATGATTGGAGCACATCTCTCATCAAGGCAAAGTGCCTTGACTTCATTTCCAGCAGGTCAGCGGGAAGTGTTCCATGAGAGTCGGCTGAGTTCGTGTACTCGAGCTGGCGTAATGCCACCAGCAAAATTCTCTGGCTTCCTTCTCCCGGCAGTGTGCTTGAACACGGGTGTGGCCTGGAGTCCAGGATGCCACTCTAGGGTCTCTCTCTCCAGAAGCCCCTCCCACTTCTAGTACTACTGGCCTGAGCCACAGGAGACCTGCGCTCTCAGCCTCCCGGGACCACCCTCTGATCTGGGGGATTGTAGGCAAACCCCGTAGACTGCAGCCTCTCTCAGTCCTGGTTTCCCTGTTGGTCAAGGGGCAAGGCAAGGCCATCCATAAAGCAGGCCTTTGCCCACTGCCCATATGCCAGAGAGCACCTGGGCTCTTGTTAGGATGCAGATTCCGTGTCAGCAGGTCTGCAGTGGGGATGAGGTCTTAGCCTGTTTCGGCTGCTACAACAAAATACTATAGACTGAGGGGCTTCAAAAACAGACATTTAATTTGCACAGTTCTGGAGGCTGGGGGCCCAAGGTCAGGGTCCCAGCATGGTCGGTTTCTGATGAAGGTTCTCCTCCTGGCTTGCAGAGATCTCCTTTCTTGCTGTGTCCTCATATGATAGAGAGAGAGAGAGAGAGAGAAAGAGCTCCAGTGTTTTCATTCCCTGAGATGGACCCCAGTCCCATCATGGGGGCTGCACCCTCATGACCTCAGCTAAACCGCATCACCTTCCAAAGGCCTCACCGCCCAATACCATCATACTGAGAATTAGGGCTTCAGCATATAGAGTTGGGGGGACACATTCAGTCCATTGAAGATAAGATCTTGCATTTTTAACAAGCTCCCAGGAGATGCAGAGGCAAATGGTCCGTGGACCACACTTTGAGAAGCCAGGGCCCAAAGGGCATCTGAACGTAGAGGTTAATTGCTTCCATCTTGTGAGCTCCCTTGCCTTTCACCCTTGATTGCCCGGCACTGTCTGTGACCTATTTCAGTGACAGCTCGTTATCTTCTTACTTGACTGTGTGTTCCCTCAGCCAGCAGGTGTTTATTTACCACTGCCTGTGGGAGACCGAGGTGAATCACGTCTGTGCCTCAGCGTCTCTCACAGGGCCTGGACCAGACAGGTGCTCACGGGGTAACCATGTCCCTCTGATCATGATGGAGCCTGAAGCAGCACCCACCCACTCCCAGCTGCGGGGCAGCGGCCGCCCTGGGATCTCTCCAGAGGGAGCGGCCCTCCAACAAAGGCTAGCTGCAACTCAGTTGCAACTGGCTAGTCAGGAAGTGAGACCAGAGGCAGAGGGCTTGGGTGATCTCGTGTCAGATGAGGTGCACTGTTGTGCTCCTGACAACGGGGTGGTTGGCCAGCTCTGACCCCTTATGCTCCCTGGGGTTTGGTTGATGACAGCAGCTAGTCTCACAGGTCCTGGCTCTGAGTAGAGCATGGACTGGGGGCTGTAGAGCCCCAGCGATGTAAGCTGTGGTCCCAGCTCTCCAGGGCCCACCAGCGCAGTGGGAAATGCCCAAGGTCGTTACTTTATAGTTAAAGTTCAGTTTGAGGTGACTGTATGGTTTGACCCAAGTTAGCATAGGTAATAAAATTCACCCTTGTATTGTGAATCGAATTTGCAAGAAAAACTGCAGAGGCTTAGAAGTCATAATGCATATTTAGCGAATCACCCTCTTTGCAAGATTAAATCATGGAGCCTCAACGTCAGCAGACTCCCTCTCGGCTGAGCAGGACCGGGCACTGGAAATGGGAGCAGCCCTGGCAGATCTAGGACACGTGCTCCCGAGCTGGGATCTTGGCTTCGGTCCTGGTTCTTCTTCCCGTCTGTCGGCACTGCCGGGCCTCTGCTCGGCTCCCAAGAAGGAGAGTTGCGGATGCCCTCAGACCCCTGTTTGGGCCTCCAGAACACCGACCCCCGCCTGCCCTGGGATAAATTGTCATGGTGACATGGCTCTGACAGGCCAGCTCACGTTTGCTCCAGTGTTCGTTTGACACAAATCATCAATCTTTCATGTTTGTTCTACATCTTTTTCCTTCTCTTTTCTTAAAAATATTTTTTTTATAATTTATTTATTTTTGAGACAGAGAGAGACAGAGCACGAGTTGGGGAGGGACAGAGTGAGAGAGGGAGACACAGAATCTGAACAGCTCTAGGCTCTGAGCTGTCTGCACAGAGCCCGATGCGGGGCTTGAACCCATGAACCGTGAGATCATGACCTGAGCCGAAATCGGACACTTAACCGACTGAGCCACCCAGGCGCCCCTTCCTTCTCTCTCTTTTTTTTTTAAAGCTTGTAAAGGGCCATCTTGACTTCCAGATCTTGTGTTAGTTTCTTGACCTCTTTCTGGAGCTTTGTCCCAGCCCCTCTGCCGGTGCGTGTCCCGATGTGCAGGTGGCCGGGGGAGGGGGGCTGCCGGGTCTCCCTCCCGCTGTGTGGACTCTCCCCTGCGTCTCTTATCACAGCCTCTGACTCGAGTGTGCGGTTTCCCAGCAGAATGGAAACGCCCTGCGGACAGTAGTTTGGCCTCTTTGGCTGCTCCACGCCCAGCACCGAACAGAGTGCTGAGCGGGTAGCAGGCCCTGGGTGGCAGCACTTACTGCGGGAATGACTGACCGCCCGGCTCAAGGCCAGGCTTTCATACCCCACGTAGGGAGCCCATCCGGGAAGTGGAAGCTTCCTCCGAGCGCCTCCCCCTGGGGGTCCTTCCCCCACGTGGGAATGCCACGAGCCATGAGCTGGCCAGAAGCACCTCGAGGGCATCCGTGAACACCGTTGCCGCGGAGGCACGAGGTTTGAAAACTCTCCAGGTGATTCTACTGTCTAGGCAGCGCTGTGAACCGCAGCTCTGGGGCCACAGTTTGGGCGCCTGGGTGAACAACCTGAGTCTTGTAGGGTCTGTGTCCCTGAACGGGGACTCCCGTGATGGCGGCTGGCTGAAGGGCTCCGTGCCACCCGTTCCCGAGGCATTGCAGGCAGGTTGCTTATTCGCCCTAATGAGGTTTTGATTACTTTCCATTTGTCTCTTTCATCAGCTTTCTATTAAAAAGACTTTTTATTTGGACTCTTTGTACTTTCTGCAGTTGTGAGTTTTGCCTCAAACCAAACTTGGTGCAGAGAAGAGTCGGAGACGTGCGGGGGGGGGAGGGGGCGGGGAAGGGCCTGGAGAGCCTGGTGCAGAGAGGAGTGTGGCCGCTGTGTTCCTCATGACTTTGGTTGGTTCCCAGCTTTTCCGGGCTTCTGTGGCCCCGTCTGGTGAGTGGGGACGGGGCTGGGGCGCTCGAGTGGTACTGCCACCTGCCGACTCTGCACTGAGCTCCCCTGGTGCCCAGCACTCGGGGGCAGCTGTCCCCCATCGCACTGGTAGGGCACCTGGGTTCCGGAAGCTTAGTCCAGCACACGGTAGCACTTGGCCCGTCGGCAGTGGGGTAAGACCTTGACTTGGTGGCCTGACCCCCACTTCCTTGCGGGGCTTCCTGTTCACAGCATGGGTGGAACTTGAGTCTGGTGTGTAAATAAAACACGTTGTCAGGGAGTGCTGTGCGCTTTGTTCAGACGCTCACTCAGCCCTGCCGCGCGCGGCTCTGTGCCCGGCGTCAGGGCGGGGGCGGCCCTGAACACACAGCCCCGGCGTGTCTGTGAGCGCAGCGCTGCCACCCCCACGGTGAGGCGACAAGGCTGTTCTGGAGGCTGCAGCTCTCGGCACAGGGGCCGGCAGCTGCGGTGGGCCCATGGATCTGAACCCAGGGCTTGTTTTAAATTCTCCCTCCCACTACTGCCATTTCATTTATCGATGCCATAGAAGTGTTATGAGCCCCCAGCAGACCAGGCATGTGGTGTGACAAAATCCAGTTAGCCCCCGCCCTCCAGGAGCTCCGGGCCCATGCGGAAACCCCCACTGAGGACACATGTTTCTTTGATGTTTGATGGATCGATCCGCCTCACTTGCTGCCTCTACAGGCAGCTGGGGGGGTGCGGGGGGTCCCTGCGCGTCCCCCTGGGTCCTCTGGAATCTTGTGTCGAGCTGGGGAAACGGCTCCCAGAATTCAGAGCCCCAGAGACCTGCCATCCAGCCCGCCCCTTCTCTTCTGCTTACTCCGCACCTCTGTCTTGGGGCTGACCGTCAGACTCCTCTTTCAGCCCTGACGTGTGAGCTGCCAGCCAGAGCTGGGTGTGACCACAGGGGACCCCCGGTCCTCCAGAGGGGGTCCTGACACTTCTGACACCCCCTTGAAGACTTCTGCCCTTAGAAATGCAGTGGGGTGTATCAGAAAGGATAAAGCAGATTCTGGACCTGTACTGATTGTGTATAAGATTTATATAATTCTAATTTACGAGTCCTTTATAGTGCATTTTGCCACTAACATAATCTGTGTTACACTGAACACCTCTTCTTGAGGTTTTTAAAATTTAAATACTTTTATAGAAATTGGTTCACATTTTTTTACTTGAAAACGTATTTTAGCCTGCCATAACTAAGAGTATCCAAAAATATTCATGGGTTTGATCCCCTAATTATTTCTGTCTTAATATACTCTAAATACTTGTGACATTTTTGGGGTAACAGCTTTATTGAGATACGGTTCACACAGCATACAACCCACTCACTTAAAGTATACAGTTCATTAGTATATTCATGGAAGTCCACAACCATCACCCATGATCCGATTAGAATGCTTTCGTCACCTCAAAAAGAAATCCTGTGCCTTCTAGAGGTCACCGCTCATCCCCCTGAGTCCTCCCCCTCCCGTACCCCCAGCCCAGCTCTTGCTTTCTCTGTGGATTTGCCCATTCGGGGCATATTATGTAAACGGAATCACACAGCGCGTGGCCTTTGGTGGTGGGCTTCTTTCATTTAGCATCACGTTCTCAAGGGCCACGCACATGGCAGCGCGAGTCAGAACGTCATTCCGCCTGCATGGCTGAGTACTGTTCCCGCCGCATGGATCGCCGTGTCTTGTCCGTTCACATGGCGGTGGACATTTGTGTTGGTGCCATCTTCTGTATCATGACTGCCGTTGTAAACGTTCATTTACACGTTTTTGTGTGGACGTCTGTTTTCGTTCCTCTCGGGTCCCACGTAGGACTGAGGTGGTCGAGTCGTGGGGTAGCTCTGCAGGTAACTGTGCGGAACAGACGGCTTCCAGAATGGTTGCACCGTTATTACCTTTCAGGTTCTGTCTTTTCTTATTAGTTTCTGTCTCCTCTTTCGTTCCTGATACTGGTCTTTATGTTTTCTTCTTTTCTCAGTGTGACTAAAGATTTACTGATCATTTCAACAAAACACTGATTTTTGTTTGTTTATTTATTTTGAGAGAGAGTGTGTGGTGTGTGTGTGTGTGTGTGTGTGTGTGTGAGAGAGAGAGTGAGTGGGGAGGCAGAGAGAGAGAGGGAGAGAGAGGATCCTAAGCAGGATGTGTGCTGTCAGCGCAGAGCCTGACGCGGGGCTTGAACCCACAAACCATGAGATCATGACCTGAGCCGAAATCAAGAGTCAGACATTTAACCTTAACTGAGCCACCTAGGCGCCCCAAAATATTGATTTTCTGTGTTGTTTTTCTATTTTTAACTTCATTAGTTTCTGCTTTCATTTTTGTTCTCTTCTGCTTGCTGTGGGTTTAATATGCTCTTTCTCTAATTTCTTAAGGTGGGAAATTAGATCATTGATACGAAGTTTTTCTTAATATAAGCATTTTCATGCTGTACGTTTCCCTCTAAGCATGCATCCCCCCAATTTTGGTATGTGGTATTTCATTTTCATTCGATTCAAAATATTTTCTAATTTTATTTTTACTTCCCCTTGACCTTGGGATATTTACAAGTATATTGTTTAGTTTCCGAATATGTAGAGATTTTCCAGATCGCTTTCTGGTATTAATTTCTAGTTTAATTGTGTTATGGTCAGAAAACATACTTGGTGTGAATTCAGTCCTTTTATTGATGTATTTTTAAAATTTTTATTTATTTATTTTGGGAGAGAGAGAGAAAACAGGGGAAGGGCAGAGAGAAAGAGAGGGAAAGAGAGAGCCCCAAGCAGGCTCCACGCTGTCAGCACAGAGCCTGACATGGGCCTCGAACCCACGAACCATGAGATCATGACCTTGGCTGAAGTTGGACGCTTAACCTACTGAGCCGTGCAGGCGCGCCTGAATTCAGTCCTTTTAAACTTGTTCAGGTTAGTTTTATCGCCCAGAACATGGTCTGTTTTGTTCAGTGTTCCACGAGTGCCCAGGAAGAATGTGTGCTTTGCTGTTATCAGGTGGAGCGCTCTGTAGAGGGCAGTTTGGTCCACTTAGTTGATGGTGGTGGTCGATGAGTTCTTCTGTCCTTGCTGGGGTCTTGTCTCTGTTTCAGTTATTGAGAGAGGAGCGCTGAAGTCCCCAGCCGTACTGTGGATTTGTGTATTTCTCCTTTTGGTTCTATCTTTTTTTTTTTTTTTTTTCTTTTTCTTTTTGTGTTTGGAGCTGCCGGCAGGGCTCCACCGGGGGCCTGCTCTCGGGTCAGAGCTGTTAGAGAAAATAAGAAAAAGAGAATATGGCAGCTTACCTCTGCCGGCCACTTACCCCTCTCCCAGTGTCCACTTTTGTTTACCTTGAGAGTCTTCAGGGAGGTGCTTTCTACATTCGGTGCAGAGTTGCAGCCGTAATCCGTGGGGAACCACGCTGAGAGTGGGCTTCCTCTGCAGCGTGGCCCCCGCATGGGTTTTGAGCATGTTTTGCTCTTGGCCTTGGATTCCCCCCTTTCACTGGCCGGACGCCACCTGCCCCGCAGCCTGCACCGTGCCTCCTCTCTGGGGCCTTCTCCGGAACCCCACCTGGACGGGACGGCCCCTCCCTCCCTCACTGTCGTCCCCCCACTGGGACGTGAGCGGAGTGAGGGCACTCCTGTTAGCTGGCACGGGGCCAGGGGCTCAGGCAGGACGTCTGGAGGAAGTGACTGTGCATCTGCTGCTGAACTCCGCGAAGATCTTACCACTTGAGGAAGGTTCGGAGAACCCGCGTCCATGCCCCGACACATAGATGGGGGGTACCCGGCGGTGTTGACGGCCCTGCTGTTTGAGGCATGTGGATCTCCTGAGTGCTCTGTTGGCGGACGGGCTGTCCTGGCAGCCACAGCCTTGCCTGGCTGCCTCGAAGGAAGACGGCCTGGTGCCTGTTAGCAGTCTGGCGCGCGGGCTGAGAAGGGAGGGAGGACGTGCTGGGCAGAGGCCGCCATCCTGTGATGAGGCTGTGCCGGGCAGGCCACTTGTTATGTTGTGTTCAGGGAGGAAATGAAGGGTGGGCATCTCTCCTCACCCTCTGTGTGCCCTTGTTACATAGACAGATTTCCCGGTTTTTAATGATAGTCTTTGATTTAACCCTTCTCTTTAGAAGGTCTGATGAGCTGTCTCACCTCATTCATTTACTTGCTGAACGTTACCTGCCGTGCCGAGGACACTTCGCTTACAGGATCCAGAGGAGCTAAGGAAACCCCTCGCGCCTGGCTGTTGGCATCCCAATCCGCTCAGTTTCTAGACCAAGCCAGAAACCTCAGTGGCAGCTTTAGGATTGCCCGCCTCCCACCACCTCGGCACCCTGCGCTTTCCACTTCTGGGCCCCACATGTGAGGTTGTGCACGTTGTTCACTGCACACAGGCTCCTGGCTGGGGGGTGGGGGGCTGGGGCTGGAATCCAGCATAAGCTCTGCTGGCCAAGCCATGCCCTGGGCGTGGGGTGGTCTCCTCCTAATAGGCACCAGGGTGCCATCTGGGCCAGGGGTGGCCCTGCCCCCTCCCCTCCGCTGCCCAGCCTGACGAAATCCGCTCCGTCTCCGTCCCCACGGCCTCGCCCTAGCACTGCTCCTCACCCTCTCTCTGGGGCCACCAGTGCCACTCACTGCCCACCCTCTTCCGGCTTGCGCACAGCAGGGGTCATCGCCTGCAAATGCAAATCTGAGTGCGTTCTGCTTCTGCTTCTGCTCTGCTCGGGGCTCTTCCTGACCCTGCTGGGCAGGCCCAAGCCTCTGGTTCAGGCACAGGTGGCTCTGCACAGCCCGGCCCGTCTCCCCAGTAGCCTTGACCTCGTGCCTTCCCCGACCGTATGACTTGTTTGCTCTGGGTCGGTCTTAGCTCTTAATAATAATAAAAAAAAAGGTAGGTAAATTATTTTCCAAGAAGGTGGAGAAGAGGAATCTGCGAAGCAGTCTGAGACCCGGGCACAGAGCTGGGCCCTGAGCTGGGGTGGGGGCGGGGAAAGGGCTGTCCCCGCTGCTGGAGGGTCTGTGTGACCTGGAGACGCGAGTGCACCCCCCATTCAAGAGCGGGAGGGGGGCACGTTCCCTAGACATTCATTGCGATTGCAGAAGCGACATGCTCTCTGTAGGCTCCTTGGAAAATGGAAAGCTGTAGCCGGGAAGGTGGCTCACTCCTTCCAACGCGGCTGCAGCCCCCGCTCACAGCCGGTATTTACATTTTTATATAATTTTCTCCCAACCTAATATGATATCATTAGTGTTTTCCGTATTGTTGAAAAGTTTTTGGATGCTATAATTTTGAACAATTAGCCGGTAAACTATAAGGTATTTAACCAGTCTTCCGTAATTGGGTATTTATCATATTTCCGTTGTTTCCTTGATTACCGCCTGAAGGCAAACATCTCTGAGTGTAAATCCCTAGATGCGACACTGATCAAAGGGTGTGCGCGGTGTTAGGTGCTGGGTACCGCTGCCCCCTCCCTTCCACGAAGGATTGCCTGTTCACCCAGAACAATGGGGGTGGTGCCTTAGTTTGCCTGTTTTTAGCATAGGTGGGGCTTGTGCCCGCCGCCCTCCATCCTGGGGCAGAGCCGCTGAGCCGATGCGGAGGGTTGGAGGGAGAAAGTGGGGTGGCTGAGGGAGCAGGGCCTGCTAGAGAGGGGCTGCCACCTCATGAGACAGAGGAAGTGGGCTCGAGGGCCAGGGCAGTGCGGCCTGCTTCTTCCCGGGGCCCCTGTCTCAGCTGTGGACCTTGTCCCAGGGGGCAGAGTCCATCGTGCTCTGGTTTACCTTCCTCAGCCCTTGATATCAGGGCTCAAACGAAGGGCCTAAGCTCTCACGGACTAGCAGCACTGGGAAATGAGTGGTTCTGAGAGCAGACCAGGAGGGGCTTCTCGGAGAAGGTGGCTTTCCTTATAGGAAGAGATTGCTGGGCTCCAGGTCTCAGATAGCTGTCAGCACAGGGCTTTCTCATCCATCCCCACTAAGTGCAGTTGTTTGGTTTGCGGGCCACAGGGGCTTTGCACAGGAGTGGTGAAGCAGACTGCGTGGCCCTATTAACAACACAGGCGGCCAGCAGGGATGCTCGTCCCTAGGGGAGAGCTAAGGGCAAGTAGTGGCCTTCCCAGAGTACCCCAGTGGCAGGTGCTCAGCTCTGGCTCTGGGCCAGGGGTGCTCCCCCCCCACCCCCTGCCACCCCGGTGCTGCCCAGGCCCTGGCCCCACCCAGAGGGTCCCTAGGACCTGTCTGCCGTCCCCTGGGCAGACGCCACGGTTCTGTGCTTTCCCCTCACCTCTTCTGTGTTCACTGATCAGATGGGTCAGTCTCCAAGTATGCTCACGGGTGGGGGGCCCAGAAGGTGCCAGGAGGGAGCGGGCGGCTCGCTCACTCTCCTGTCTACCCTGCTCGGTTCTGTGTGCTTCCGGGCCTGCCTGCACCCAAGAGGAGGCCCTACCCCTGCCCTCCTCCTCTTATGCCCAGGGACTGGCTGCCTGGGAGGTAGGCCAGCCCATCTCTTCCACTCCACCCAGCGGCTTCGGGGGGTGAGAGGCAGGGGCAGACGTGATGGTCAGATGGAGGTGTGTTGGGCATGGGGCCTTCCGTGTAGCCCAGCCCAAGGCCAGTGCACTGCCAAGTGGCCTTTGTTGGTTCCCATGCCTCATCAGAGACGTGGACCCCTCCCCTCAGTGCCCTGGTGAGGGTCGCCAGGCTGAGCAGGACCTGGTGTAAGGGACTAGGCAGGGGGTCTCCGCACTGTCCATCTCTTGTCCGGAGTAGGACTGAGTCTCTGTGCATTGCCCCTCCTTTTTTTTTTTCTAGATGTTTATTTATTTTTGAGAGAAAGAGAATGGGGGAGGCCCAGAGAGAGAGGGAGACACAGAATCGGAAGCAGGCTCCAGGCTCCGAGCTGTCAGCACACAGCCCGACTTGGGGCTCAAACTCATGAACCGCGAGATCATGACCTGAGCCGAAGTTGGACACTTAAGCGACTAAGCTCCCCCGCCCCCGCTTCTCAAGGGTTGAGGACGCCTGGAAGAGGTGCTCACAGGCCATGCGTAGCACAGGGGCCCAGATCCTGCAGGGCTGGGCTACTCTTGGCAGTGTCTGCATTGTTAGAACCCGATTTAATTCGTGGCTCCATTGTAAAGTGAGGAAAACCAATTTTTCACTTGAGAGGATCAGCGACATGGATACATATGTAATTGTCTCTTTCTGCTTTTCTTCCTTTCCCGAGTGTTCTGTATCCGTAATTTAAAATTTCACAGTCTCCAACGTGACGGCTTCTCTGTGGCTATGTTCAGATCCGATTCGGATTCAGCAAACACTAATTGAGCAGCTACTCTCCACCCCTGGCTGGGCAGCCTGTGGTGTGCCATGGAGGGGGGGCAGGCCCCAGGGTGGCCCGCAGACGGGGTGTCATGCTCGCCCTGCCTCCGCTCAGCTGTGTGATCCCACACAGGCCACTTTGCCTCTCTGAGCCTAGGTGTCCTGTTGGCACGCTGGGGCCACTAACCCCAACCCCCTCGTCGTGCGGATGAAGTGAGGCCGCGTGGGAAGGACCTGGTAAGCTGCATGGCACACAGTAGGTACTCACTTAATGCCACCTGCCACCCGTGTCCTCGGATGGTGACCACCACAGGGTCGTGCCCTCCACGCGGCGGTGAGAGCTGGCGTTCCGCAGCTGAGGGGCGCTGCCCCTGCCCAGGCTGGCACTGTGCCTGACCGCAACGCGGGGCGTCCGTGCCTTGGGCTGGGATGCTCTAGCCCAGCGTGGGAGCACGGGCCCTCCCAGGCTGACCAGGGACTCTGTGCATATACACTCCCCCTGCTCTTTGATTAATCTTTGAAAGAGACAAATGAATTAATTATTGCCTCATGAGTACGGGTGCTCAGGACGCGGGGAAGAACGGAAAGCAGGACCTGGGCAGTTGCGTGCTGGGAACCCCAGCCCCGGGCGCCCTAGCGGCTGTCCCAGGGGCCGTCTGCGATTCACCAAAACCCTGGCCAGCAGACACCCCCAGAGACGGAGGCCCTGTCCAGGGGTGGCCGGTGGCGCTGCTGGACAGGGAGACACAGTGGCTGCTTCTCTCCAGGTGTCCCCTTCAGGCCACCCTCCCCCCAGGCCTGAGGCCCACGGCCTGCATCCCCCAGCGGGGTCAGAGACTCGGGCTGCGCTGTGGGGTCACACCTAGGAGGGCCGCCCATGGGTATGTGCCCCGCCTCAGCGTGGACCCAGTAAAGGTGCCTCAGGCAGGACCCCCAGGGAGTTCTAGGAGTTACGGGGAGAGGCCCCCCTCGCTGTGCTGGCCCTCGCCCTCCCGCGCAGCTCTGGACAGATGGTGCCTGCCTCCTCTCCGGGTTTTCTGGCTGGTCTCACAGACCTCCCCTCCACCCCTCACCCACCGCTTTGGGGAAAAAGGCCTGAGTGGCCCTTGTGAGTCCCCCGCATTTGGTGCTTTTGTGATCTGGGCCTCAGTTTCCCCATCAGTCAGGAAGGGGCTGAACTTTGTGATATGATCTGGAGCAGCCTTCCCCCCCACCCCCGCCCCAGCGCCAGGGTTTAGCTGGGGAAGGCTCAGCTGAGGCCTCGTGTGGTGAGTGTCACCTCCCTCTCTCGGGGACGGGGGGTGGGTGCGGGGGGCAGGCAGAGGCCTTGAGACAACTCCCTGCTCCTCACCTGCTGACTCCCAGCCACGTCCTCAAGCTCCTTGGCTTAGATTGATTTCAGGACGCCTGCTGGGCGGCAAGCGGGCATGGGATGGAGGAGAATGAGGCTCATCCCTGCCCTGAGCCCCCGAGGTTGCAGGGGAGGGGAGGAGACAGATCCCCTCGGGCAGCCGGGCAGCCGGGATGTGGAGTGATGAGAGCTGCCGTGGAGCGCGGTGAAAGGCCCCCAGAGGGAGCTCAGGAGTCTGCTTGGCACCCTCGGGAGGCATGGTTGGCAGAAGGTGTTAAAGGATACATAGGGGGCGCCTGGGTGGCTCAGTAGCTTAAGCTTTCCACTTCGGCTCAGGTCATGATCTCATGATTCGTGGGTTCGAGCCCTGCGTCGGGTTCTGTGCTGACAGCTCAGAGCCTGGAGCTGCTTCGGATTCTGTGTCTCCCTCTCCCTCTGCTGCTCTCCTGCTTGTTCTCTCTTGCGTGTGCTCGTGCTCTCTCTCTCTCTCTCTCAAAAGTGAATAAACATCAAAAAAAATTTTTTTAAAAAGGATACATAGGAGTTTTCTAGACAGTAAAGTCAGTATAGGGCATTTTAGGCTTAAAGAATACACAAAGGTACCAAAGTATGAAAGAGCTTAACAGGCAAACGAATGGTAAGGAGTCAGTGTGGCTAGAGTGCACACAAGGTGTGTATGAGAGAGAGAATGTGTGTGTGTGTGCGCGCGTGCACGCACGCGTGTGTGCACAGGAGGGGTAGGAAACAAGGTTAGCCTGTCAATGCACGGCCTTCATCTTGGACATTTTCTTTTTCTTTTCTTTTCTTTTTTTTTTTAAATGTTTTATTATTTAGTTTTGAGAGAGAGAGAGAGAGACAGAGAATGAGCGAGGGAGGGGCAGAGAGAGAGGGAGACACAGAATCGGAAGCAGAATCCAGGCTCTGAGCCGTCAGCACAGAGCCCGATGTGGGGCTCGAACCCACAAACCGTAAGATCATGACCTGAGCTGAAGTCGGACTCTCAACAGACCGAGCCCCCCAGGCGCCCCGATCCTGGCCATTTTCAAGCTGTGGCCCAGACCCAAACACCCCAAGGGAGGCCCTAGAGGCAGGGAGCCCTTCCCAGCCACGCAGACACCTAGTCCTCCCGACGCTGCCTTCAAGGAAGGCTTGGGGCCTAGGCCGGTCCTCCAGGAGCTCGAGTCAGCACACCAGTCACACCTAAGCGTAACAGGGGAAGGGGTCCTCCCTCTGCATCGGCTTATTAAAGCACGCCATCGTTAAGCCTCATTAAGGCGTGTTAAATGCTAATGAATTTAGAGAGGGGCATCTTGGGGCCTCTGTTTCCTTGGAAACGTTTGAGAGCAGGTGCTTTATAATGAGCTGTACCTATTTTAAAAGTGAGCCATGAGGCCTTCTTTGATAGGCTGGATCTCAGATGCTGATGGGTAAGTGTGAACAAAGCCGGTAGAGGCCAGTGGAGACGCTTTCTGCTCTCTGAAATATCATTCTCCGGTGGTTTCTATAGAAACCACTGGCACCTAGGCGGGAGAGCTGCCAAGCTCCAGAGTCTCATTACCCAACACATTGGCTGCAGTCCGGACAACCCAGCCCCAGCCTCCGAAGACCACTGGGGTCCTGTTAGCGGAGTGGGACAGGGTTCTGGACAGAACAGGACAGACGTGAACTGCCGTCACTGTAATTGTACCTTAATTGTGCCTGGTCCTTACGTACTGCCTGATTCCAGCAGGCCCCCCCCCCTCCGCCCCCCCGTGTACTTCAGGCCTGGCTGACTCTAAGCAGAGCCACCATTAGCAGGGCGCTCCCCTCCCCACAGAGCACTGTAAAAGGACCTCGTGTTACTGAGAAATTTAAATATATACCAGAGTGAAGAGACTCTTGATGAATCTCCATCAAACCAACGCCCCGTTTCGATGATTATAAATCTACAGCCAAGCTTTAATCTCTAATCATATCCATTTTCCCAGCAATCTCTTCCCTCCAGCCCCCACCGCTGGATTGTTTTGAAGCAAATCCCAGAAACATGCGATCATTTCATGTGCACATACTTTTGTTTCTTTAAGAGGTAAGGACTTCACAAAAAGTATTCTAATGGCATTGTCACCTCTAACAATGTAGCAGTAATCCCTTAATGTAGTCAAATGCCAGTCCACATTCACATTTCCCTGATTGCCTCATAATTTTCAACATTTTCACACAGTTGCGTTGTTTAAGTCAGGATCTGAACACTTGCTTGATAAAGCTCGCAAGTCTTGTTTAGTGTAGAAGTTTCCTTTTCTGTTTTCCTTGTAACTTATTTCCTGGGGAATAGGTTGGTTGTCCCTTTTCCATATGGCATCCCCTGTGGTGTCATTTGTCACATTCCTCTGTTCCCTGTATGTCTCACCAACGGGCGGTTATGGCTCTAACGGTGCATCTTACCCTGTGGTGTGCTGTGCAATCACTGAGGGTGCCTGCTGCTCTGCTTCTAATCTGACTCAGTGGGGCCGGAGTAGGGCCGGAAAAGATACGTTTCTACTAAATTCCCGGGTTTATTAGGTGGTGCTGGTCCGGGGCTTGCTTTTTTTTTTTTTTTTTTTTTTTTTTTTAAGCAAGGATCTAGATAGAGACTTGATAACATTCAAGCATGTTTTCCTTTTTTTCAAAAATATTTGCTCAGGGGCGCCTGGATGGCTCAGTCGGTTAAGCATCCGACTTCGGCTCAGATCATGATCTCCTGGTCCATGAGTTTGGGCCCCGCGTCAGGCTCTGTGCTGACATCTTTGAGCCTGGAACCTGCTTCAGGTTCTGTGTCTCCCTCTCTCTCTGTCCCTCCTCTGCTTGCTCTCTCTCTCAAAAGTAAATTAAATATTTTTAAAAATCTTAAAAAAACAATAATCAGATACAGGTTAAATTTCTTTGGCAAGAACAGTTCATAGGTGGTGGTGCCTACCTCCATCAGGGGGTACCTAATGCCGGGGTGAACCACTTTGTGTGACACTGTGATTGGTCAGGGGGCTCAGGTGTCGTGAGCCTGGTGCCTCCGTTATAAAGTCCCGTCAGCTCCTCACCTGATGGCCCTAGTAGTTACCAGTGGTCATCGCCTCGGTGTATACATTCGTTACAAGTTGCAAAATACTGGACTGCTTCGATAAGGAAAGCTTTGCTTTTAAACTTCGTTACCCTGAGGACAGGACAGGCAGGGGGAAAGCTATCTTCTCCTATATTTGTAAGTTTTCAGAATAATGAGTTGTTTCACAGCATTCTGCCAAAGGACTAAATTACTTTTGAATTGTGCTTTTTTAAGTATCATTATGAACTCATGGCTTTATAACATATTTGATATGTTTCAATCAGTTGTGTTTATTTTTCCAGTACTCAGATTGGCCTATATTTGGTGTTTTTTTTTTTTTTAATTTTTCCCCCACCCCTTGCCCCTGACTCCTGTGTCTCCTTTTTTTTAAAATCTTTTTTAACACTTATTTGTTTTTGAGAGGCAGAGAGAGACAGGGCATGAGTGGGGAAGGGGCAGACCGAGGGGGAGACACAGAATCGGAAGCAGGCTCCAGGCTCTGAGCTGTCAGCACAGACCCCGACGCGGGGCTCCAACTCACGGACCGAGAGATCACGACCTGAGCTGAAGGCGGATGCTCAACCGACTGAGCCACCCAGGCGCCCCTGTGTCTTCTTTTTCTAAATCAACTTTACTGAAGCATCACTCACATACAGTTGACTGCCGTGCATTAGAGTGCACAATTCAGTTAGCTTTGACAGATGTATACACCCATGGACCCACCACCGCAGTCAAGATAGAGAACGTTTCTGTCACCCAAAAGTTCTCTCCCGCCCGTTGGCAGTAAGTTCCTCCCTGTGCTTCATTCCCAAGGCGACCACTGACCCACTTTCTGTCACTAAAGAGGAATTTGCATTCTTGCAGACTTTTATATAAATGGAATCATATAGTAGGTACTCTGTCGTATCTGGCTTCTTTCAGCTCGCACGCGCTTCCACATTGTTGTACGAATCAATAGTCCTTTTTATTGCCGAAATGGAATTCTCTTGTATGGATATATCAATTTGTTTATCCATTAACGGCTCATGGACAGTTTGGGTGGTTTCCAGTTTCGGGCTATTATAAAGGAAGCTGCCGTGAATATC
Source organism: Cryptoprocta ferox (assembly GCA_028646485.1). Taxonomy (NCBI): domain Eukaryota; kingdom Metazoa; phylum Chordata; class Mammalia; order Carnivora; family Eupleridae; genus Cryptoprocta; species Cryptoprocta ferox. The sequence goes on along the minus strand of CM053560.1, from coordinate 3,898,863 downwards.
CTGAACAAGCATTTGTGTGGATATATATTTTCATTTCTCTTGGTAAATAGGAGTGTAATTGCCAAGTGGTATGCTGCGTGTATGTGTAAACTTACACTAAATTGGCCAACTATTTCTTACTAGCATGTAGGACGGCTTCTCTCGCTTCCTTGTCAGCCTTTCCCATTTCAGGGATTGTAGTGAGTGTGCAATGGGGTCTGGTTGTGGTTTTAACTTTACTTTCTTGATGACTAATGATGCTGACCATCTTTTCTTTTCATGGATTTGAATAATGAATATCTTCTTTTGTGAAGGGTCTGTTCAAATTATTTGCCCACTTGATGATGATGACGATGATGATGAAGGAGAAGGAGGAGGAGGAGGAGGAGGAGGAGGAGTTCTAGTTCTTTGTATATTCTGGGATGATTTTCTCTCCTTCTATGGTTTTCTGTGTTCTCTCTAAGACATTTTAGCCTACTCTAAGGTTGCAAAAATGTTTCTCCTACTGACTCTAAAAGTTTCACACTTTTGGGGCACCTGGCTGGCTCAGTTGGTAGAGTGTGTGACTCTTGATCTCTGGGTCATGAGTTCGAGCCCCACGCTGGGTGCAGAGATTACTTAAAAAATAAACAAAAATTTCACCTTGCTTCTACTCTTAGGTCTGTGATCCCTCTTACGTTCATTGTTGTATGTGGTATGAGGTAAGGTTTCTTCCTGTATTTTTGGGATGTGGACTATGGTGTTTTAGCACAATTTGTTGAAAAGACATTCCTTTCCAGTTAGACTGTTTTTGGACCTTTGACTGATCATCAGCCGGCCATGTGGGTTCGGCTGTCTTTCTGGGGTCTGGGTTCTGCTCCATTGATTGCTGCGTCTGTCCCTTTACCAAGACCACAGTCTCTTGCTTACTGTTGCTTTATAGCAGTTTTTGGATCTTGGAAGTGCAAGCCCTCCAACTTTTTCTTTTTCAAAATTGTTCTGGCTATTCTAGTTCTTTATATTCCCAATTCAACTTTGCAATCACCTCATCAGTTGCTACAGAAGAAAAAGTCTGCTGGTATTTCAACTAGGCTTGTGTCCAATTTATAAATCAGTTTTGGGAAAATTGACATCCTAACAATATTGAGTCCTCTGGTCCGTGAGCGTAGCATCTCTCTGTTCATTTAGGTCTTTTTTAGTTTCTCTGAGCAGTGGTCTGTAGTTTCCAGTGTTTTGATGTTGCACATACTGTATTAAATTTCTTCCTCAGTATCTCAGGGTTTTGAATGCTGTTGTGAATGGAATTTTACTTTAAATTTCATTTTTTAATTGCTTATTGCTTTTTTTAATGTTTATTTATTTTGGAGAAAGACCAAGAGTGTGAGTGGGGGAGGGGAAGAGAGGGGACAGAGGGTCTGAAGTGGGCTCCACACTGACAGCAGCAAACCCGATGTGGGGCTCGAACCCATGAGCTGTGAAATCACGACCTGAGCCGAAGTCGGCCCCTAAACGACTGAGCCACTCAGGCGCTCTCAGTTGTTTGTAGCTAATGCATAAAAATACTATTAACTTTCTTTCTTTTCTGTTTTTAATTTTTTTTAATGTTTATTTTTGAGACAGAGAGAGGCAGAATGAGAACAAGGGAGGGGCAGAGAGAGAGGGAGACACAGAATCGGAAGCAGGCTCCAGGCTCTGAGCTGTCAGCACAGAACCCAATGCGGGTCTCGAACCCACAACCGTGAGATCATGACCTGAGCTGAAGTCGGACGCTTAACGGACTGAGCCACCCAGGCGCCCCACTATTAACTTTCTTAACCTTATATCCTGTGACTTTACTGAATTCATGTCTTAGTCCTCATAGCTTTTTCATAGATTCCTTAGGAATTTCCACATACATGATCACATTATCTGTGAATAATACAGCTTTACAGCTTCCTTTCCAGTGTGTATCCATTTCTTCCTTCCTTCCTCTCTCACTCCCTTTCTTTTCTTTCTTTCTCTCTTTTTTCTTTTCTTTTTTTCTCTCCCTCTCTTCCCCTTCCTTCCTTCCTTCCTTCCTTCCTTTCCTCTACTGCAATTACTAGCACCTCCATCACAGTGTTGAATAAAAGTGGTGAGAATAAGCATGCTCATCTTGTTCTAGACCTTATGGGGAAAGTATTCAGCCTTTTGCCATTAGGAATGATGTTAGATAGAGGTTTGGGGTAAATATCCTAAATCAGTTTAAGTGAGTTACCTTCTATTCTGTTTTCTGAAGGTTTTTATCATATAGTAATGTTGAAGTTCGTCAAGTGATTTTGTTATATCTGCATTTTTGCCTATATTCACTTAATATGGTGAATTACATTGATTTTTAAAAGAAATGTTACATGAACCTGCATTTCTGGGATAAACCCCACTTGGTCATGATGTATTTTTTTTAAATATATGGTTAATTCTAGTTGCTAAGAATTTGTTAAGGATTTGTATCTGTGTTCATGAGGATTTCTGGCTTATACTATTTTCTTGTGTTGTCTTTGTCTTGTTTTGATGTGAGATTAATATTGGCCTCAAAAAAATGAGTGGAGAAATCCTGTCATCCTGTACTTCCTGAATGTCTGTGTAGGAATGCTGTTCTTTCCTCCCTAGTGTTGTTATTCACCAGTGAAGACATCTGGACCCAGGGTTTTCTTTGTTGGAAGATTTTTAATTACAGACAAAAATTAAAGATATATAGGGCTATTCGGGTAGTCTGTTTCTTCTTCAGTCAGTTGTGTAACTTTTTTCTTTCACGAAATTTGCCCATTTCATCTAAGTTGTCAAATGTGCTGGCCTCAAATTGAACTTAGCATCATTTCATTATCTCTTATGAATGAATGAATGAATGATAGTTCATTTGTCCTTCTCTTTTTCTTTCTTTTTCTTTATTTCTTTCCCCCCTCTCTCTCTCCCTCCCTCTTTTCTTTTCTTTTTTTTCTTTCTTTCTCTCTCTCTTTCGTTCTTTCTTTCTTTCTCATTGTTTTTCTTTCCTATTGATCTGACTACCAATCTGGTATCATTACTGTTCAGTTTGAAGAACTTACTTTAACATTTCTTGTTAAAGTACAGATTTCCTTGTGGTGAATTATCTCAGTTTTTGTTTGTCAAAAAAGTATTTATTTTGCCTTCAGTTTTTCCATGTCAGCCCCTTTTGAAAATACCTTTATGGAAGTATAATAGACATCCTTAAACTGCATATTTGAAGTGCACACCTTGGTAAGTTTTGACATATGTATACATCCATAGGACTATCACCACAGTCAGATTAAGTAACGTATCCACCATCTTCGAACGTTTTTGTGCTCCTTTGTAACGTCTTTTCCTGTCCTTTCATTACTTATCTTTTGGCCACCTCTGCGGTGTTTTCTGTCATTACAAATTAGTTTCCATTTTCTAGAATTTTGTGTAAATGTAGTCATATGGTACGTACTCTTTTCTGTGGCTTTCCCCCCATTCAGCATAATTACTTGGCGATTGATCCATGTTACTGTGTGTACAGATATTAGCTTATTCCATCCTGTCGAAAGGTAAGACTCCACAGTAAGGACATCCCACAGTTTATCTGTTTACTCTTCATGGATATTGAGTTGTTATCCCACAGTTTATCTGTTTACTCTTGATGGATGTTGAGTTGCTTCCAGCTTTTGGTTATTACAAATGAAAGTACGGTGAACATTCACGTACATGCCTTTTTGTGAACACATGTCATCATTTCTTTGGGTGTGATGGACAGCATCATGCCCCCCTTCACATGTTGAATGAAGCCCTAACCCCTAATATGACTGGATAGGGCCTTTAAAGAGATACTTAAGGTTAAATGAGGTCATAAAGGTCAGGCCCTAATCCAGGAGGACTGGTGTCCTTAAAAGAAAAGGAAGTGACACCAGAGCTTTCTCTGTGCTGCACAGAGTAAAGGCCACATGGGGACCCAGCAAGAAGTCAGAGTCTTCGTTCCAAGGAGAGAGACTTTGCTAGAAACCAACCGTGATGACACCATGGTCTCAGACTTCCAGCTCCACGACTGTGAGATAACAGGTGTCTGTTGTTGAAGCCACCCAGCTGGTGGCACTTTTTCACGGCAGCCTGAGAAGACCAAGACATTGGATAAATATCTAGGAGTAGAATGACTGGGTCATACGCTGGAGTATGTTTAACTTCTAAAGAAACTTCCAGTTTTCCAAATGGTTGCACTGTCTTACCCTCCCACGAGCCGTGTGTGAGGGTCAGCACTTGCTATGATCAACCTTTTAAACTTTAGCTATTCTGAAGTGAGTGTAGTAGCATCTCACTGTGGTTTTAATTTGCATTTCGGCATCTTTTCATGAAGTTCTTTGCCATCTGCATACATAGATTTTTGGATGAAATGTCTGTTCAAATTTTTTGCCTACTTTTTCAAAGAGCAGATTTTAAAATTTTTGATAGTTTAATTTCTCAGTGTTTTTCTTTTCTGATCATGCTGTTGGTGTCATATCTAAGCAGACTTTGCCTAATCTAAGGTAACAAAGATTTCCTTCTGTGTTTACTTTCGGAGTTTGTATGACTTGGGGCTTTATATTAGTCTGTGGTCCATTTCATATTAGTTTTTGTACTTGGTACAAGGTATGGATGGAAATTCATGGTTTTGCATGTGGATATTCAGTATTCCTACAACATTTGTTGAAAACAATACCCATGCCTTTATAACAGTGGAAAAGTAGTTGACTAAATATGCGTAGGTCTATTTTTGTAATATCTCTTCTCTTCCATTGCTTTCTTTGTCTATCTTTTCCCCAATACCCCATTGTTTTCTTACTGTAATCTTTCTCATTATTTTCATTGTAATCTAATGAGTTTTGAAATCAGGTAGGATAAGTCTTCCATTTTTTTTCTTTTTCAAAATTGTTTTGACTGTTCTAGTTTCTTTGCACTTACATTTCAATTTTACAATCACTTTGTCAATTTTCTGCCCGAAAAAAAGGCCTGCTTGAACTTTGAACGATATTGTATTTGATCTCCTGATCAATTTCGGAGGAGAATTGAATTCTTAACAGTTCTGAGTCTTCCAATCTATGAGCATAGTATAATTCTCCATTTATTTAAATCTAGTTTAATTCTCTCACCAATGTCTTGTAGTTTTCACTGTATAGCTCTTCCACATTGTCATTAGGTTAATCCCTAAGTGTTTATTACATTTTTATGCTATTGTAAGTAGTATTTTAAAATTACAATTTCTGGGGTACCTGGGTGGCTCAGTTGGTTAAGTGTGTGACTTTAGCTCAGGTCACGATCTCACAGTTTGTGAGTTCGAGCCCTGCATTAGGCTCTCTGATCTCAGCACAGAGTCTGCTTTGGATCCTCTGTCCCCCTCTCTCTGCCCCTGCCCTGCTCTCTCTCGCTCTCTCTCTCTCTGTAAAAATAAATAAACTTTAAAGAAGTAAGTAAAATTTCAGTTTCTGATTGTATATTGTTAGTATATAGAAATACACTGATATTTGTGTATTCACCTTGAATTCTGTAACCCTAAGTCATTTATTAGTTCTAGTTGCTTTTTTGTAGATATTGTTGTATATTCTGCAAAGATGGTCATGTCATCAGTGAATAAAGGCAGCTTTAATTCTTCTTTTCCAACCTGGATGCCATTTCTTCCTCCCTCATACCCTGCCTTCTTTCCTTCATAACTGCTTATTATGTCGGCTTAAACCTCTAGACGGATGTGGTGAGGGTAGACATCCTTGCCTTGTTCTCAGTTTTAGAGAGAAAGCATTCATTCTTTTTCACAGTTACATATGTTAGCTATGTGTTTTTGTAGATGCCCCTATGAATTTGAGGACATTACCTTTTGTTCCTAGTTTGTTGAGAGGTGTTATTATGAATGAATGTTGGATTTTGTCCGTTATATTCCTCACATCTATTGAAAGGATAATATGTTGTTCTTATTTACTCACTTAATATAGTGGACTTTCTCAATAGGTTTTTCAGATTCTGAAACAACCTTGCATTCTTGGGATAAGCTCCCCTTGATCATGGTATATCATCACCTTTATATAATTTGGGATTCCATCAGCTAAAGTGTGTTCAGAATTTTCACCTCTGTGTTCAAAGGGATACTGATCTATACTTTTCTGGTAATATCTTTGTCTTGTTTTGGTATCAGGGCAATGCTGGCCTCATACAATGAATTGGGGACTATCCTTTCTCCCCAGTTTTCTGGAAGAGTTTGTTTAGAATTGCTGGTATTTCTTATATAACGTTTGCTGGAATTGACTAGTGAAGTCATCTTAGACTGAACTTTTCTTTTGGGAAAGATCTATTTAATAAATAATAAGGTTATTCCAAGTGTTCTTTTTCTCTGAGTGACCTTTGGTAGTGTGTGGCCTTTAAGAAGATTTTTCTTTCATCAGAGTTATCTAATTTTTTGGCATGAACGTTTTCATAATAATTATTATACTGGGTAGCAATGTTACCTCAGTTCTCTCATTCCTGATATTGGTAATTTGTGTTTTTTCTCATTTCCCTCTGATCAGCTATCTGGAGGCTTATTAATTTTGTTGACCTTTTCAAAGTACCAGATTTTTGTTTCATTGATTTTTCTGTTTCTTTTTTCCTCTTAAAAAAAGTAGTGATTTCTCTTCTTAATTATTTCCTTCTGCTTAAACCTTGGGTTTAACTTTATCTTCTTTTTTAAGTTTCTTAAAGTGGGAGTTGAGACTTGGTTTTTTTCTAACATAGATATTCAGTGCTAAAGAAGTCTCCCCTTATGCACAGGGGGTACATTCCAAGACCCCCAGCAGATGGCTGAAGCCGTGGGTAGGACGAACCCTGTGTATAGTACATACTGTACTTACGTGCCTATGACAAAGTTTCATTTACTCAGTTAAACATCTAATACATTAGATTAATGCAATTCATAATAAAATAGAAAATTGTAACAATGTAACACAACAATATAATGAGTTACGTGAGAGTGGTCCTTCCCTCTCAAAATATCTTATTCTACTGTACTTACCCTTCCTTTTCTTGTGACGATGTGAGATGATAAAATGCCCGCACGGTGAGATGAAGCGAGGTGAGTGACACGGGCGCTGTGATCTAGCGAGAGGCCACTGTTGACCTTCTGACAGTTTGTCAGAAGGAGGATCATTTGCCTCGAGAGCGTGGTTGCCCAGGGGTGGCCGAAACTCCGGGGAAAGCAAAACCTTAGGCAAGGGGGGCGGAGGGGGGGGGGACTGTGAATTTCGCTCTGGGCTTTGCAGCTACGTTATACAACTGTTGCTATATTGCGTTTTCATTTTTATTCAGTTAAAAATACTTGCTAATTACCATTTTTGTTTCTTCTTGGCCCGTGGTTTACATAGGGGCACGCTATTTAGATTCTATATACTTGGGAGTTCTCCAGATATCTCTTATTGATTTCTAATTTAGCTCTGTTGTGACACAGAACATACATTGTATGTTGGAGTCCTTTTAAGTTTATCGAGACTTGGTTGACGTCCTAGAATGTGGTCTATCTTGGTAAATGTTCTGTGTGTAATTGAAAAGAATGTTTATTCTGCTGTTGTTGGGAGTAATGCTCTATACATCTCAATTAGACCGAGTTGGTAAATAGTGTTATTCAAGGCTTCTATATCCTTTCTGATATTTCTGTCTGCTTGTTCCCTTTGTTAAGAGCAGCTGGTCGAAATTTGTGACTAGAAGAGTGAATTTGTCTTATTTCCTTTTTAAGTTCTGTTTGTTTTCCTTCATTTATTTTGAGGCCCTGTTATTAGGTGAATAACTGTTTAGGACTGTTATGTTTTCCTGATGAACTGACTCTTTAATCATTATGAAAAGACTCTCTTTATCCCTGGTAATATTCTTTATTCTGAAATCTACTCTGTCTGTCATTAACCTAGGCATTCCTGGTTTACTCTGATGACTGCTACATGATGCATCTTTTTCCGTGTTTTTTACTTTAGACCTCTGTGTGTCTTTATATTTAAAATGTGTTTCTTGTAGGCAGCACTTTGGTTGGATCTTGATGTTTTAGTTTAATTCCGTAATAATCTTTTCCTTTGAACTGGTGTATTTATCCTCTTTTAATTTAATGCAATCATTGGTATGGTTGGATTTAAATTTGCCATCTTGCCATTGTTTTTCTTTGTTACATCTATTCTTTTTTCTCCTTTTTTTGTTTTTGTTTTAACCCCTCTCTTTTCCCTTGAATTAACTTAGTGTTGATTTCATCTTATGTGTTTTGTTGCTTTTTAAGTTTTTTTATTTAAAAACGTTTTATTATTTAATTTATTTTTTTTAAGAGAGAGAGAGAGTGCAAGAGTGAGCAGGGGAGGGGCAGAGAGAGAGGGAGGGAGAGAATCCCAAGCAGGCTATACGCCATCAGCACAGAGCCCGGTGTGAGGCTTAAACTCACGAACCATGAGATCATGACCTGAGCTGAAATCAAGAGTCGGACACCTAACCGACTGAGCCACCCAGGCGCCTCTGCTTTTTTAATATTTGGATTAGTGTTGTGGTTTATTTTTAGTGGTTGCTTAGAGTGTATAGTATACATCTTTGTCTCATCAGCCTGTGGTCAAGTCCTTTTTGTATTGTATAAGCATTTCACAATACGCAGATTTTCCCCTTTCCCCCTTATTAATCTTTGTGCTATTGTTGGCATACATTTTATTTCTACATAAATTACAGTCCCCACAACACACCGTTACTATTTTTGTTAGAAACAGCAAATTATTTTTTAAAGTATTTTAATAATAGAAAAGTGTGTCCTATTTCCCCCACATATTTAGTGTTTCCTTTGCTTTTCAACCTTTTGTGTAGATTACAGTCAGTATAATTTTCTTCTTGCCTGAAGGACTTACAATTTCCGTTTTCAACGGTCATGCATATTCCAAGGAGCTTCGTTGGAGGAAAATGGTGTCTTGTATTGACCCAGTCCTGTGCCATTTCTGGTGCTCTCCCTTCATTCTTAAAGTTCTGACTTTTCCTCTGCTCTAAAAACTGCCTTCATCTCACCTTCATTCCTGAGGATAGTTTTGTGTCTGTCACGCTCTGGGCCAGCACTCCTCGTCAGCTCTCTCCCTGTGCCCACCACCTGCACAGTTTCTGACCAGGAGTCTGCACAACTTCACACTGCTGTCCGGTGATGCTTCATTTTTCTCCCCAGAGGGCTTCAAGGTTCGTCCTTCGAACTTCTCAGCAGCTTGATTGTAACATGTCAGGGCTTGGTTTTCCTTGGTTCTGTCTTCTCTGCGGCTTGTGGGGCCTCTTGACTGTAAGTTTATGCCTTTTACCAAATCTGGGCCCTCTCGGTCAACAAGTGTACGTATTCTTTCTGCTCTGCCGTCTCTCCCCTCTCCTTTAGGAGCTCCCATGACAAAAATACTTAGGCTTTGCTAGGTCCCTAAGGGTCTATGATTTTTTTCTTCAGATTGTATCATTTCGGTTGATCTGTCTTTCTCACTTCCATTTTGTTATTGAGTTTATTCTTTATTTTTTCCCAGTTCTAAATTTTCTATTTAAAACACTATGTAGTTTCTATTCACTGTTGTGACCATCTATCTATTCATTTCAAGAGTGTTTGTGTTTATGTCATTGAGGATTATTATAATAGCTGTTAATTATATCTGAGAATTCCAACAGCTGGGTCACTTCGGGGCTGATCCCTATCATTTCTCTTGTTGTGCTTACTATTTACATTTTCCTGGTTCTTTTTTTTTTTTTTTTCACTGTAAACCATGCAACATTATCTTTTATTATGTATGGGCTTTCAAAATTATTCCCTCAATCTCTCCATAAACAGGCAAAAATACGTATACTATTTAACACATTGGAACTTGCAAATATTGATCATGCCTAGAGAAGGGAAAATTATCCCTAAAACATGCTTAACCAGGAGGCCAGTGCATCTGCCGACCTCCAAGAACATGGAGATGAACATGATAGACAGACTCCCCCATCTGAACCTTCCTTCATTCACCACCATTCGATAACCCTTCTTCAGGCCCAGATCAGCAGCACATTTCTTGCCAACAATCATTAAATGTCCAAGAAGACTTTCATCATCATCTTCTGCTACAGAAATCTGGGACATATGTTTCTTCGGTATCACCAGAAAATGTGCTGGTGCTTGAGGGGAAATGTCATGGAAAGCAAGACACTGGTCAGCCTCAAAAATGATTTTGGCTGGGATTTCCTTGCGAATGATCTTTCCAAAGACCGTGTCGCCACCAGGCCGGGCGGCCTGAGCCTTGGCGATCTCATCAGCCATCTCGGCCTCCCTCCCGCGCGGCTGCCCCAGTTCTTTGTATGTCAAGCAATTTTGGAATATGCCCCACATATTTTGAATAGTGTAAGATCCTGGGCCCTATTACGGTCCTATGAGAATAGCAGTTTGTTTGTCTTAAAAGGCAACCAAGCCTGTTAGACTGAGTTTGCAGGTTCTTTCTGTCTTTCACCGGGCAGTGCTTCCATGTTCACTGCAGTGTTCCAACGCTCTGTGATGCTGGGCCGCTACGGGGTTAGTTTCAGACTTGGGCAGTGGTTATACGGTGTTCTGCTTCTCAGATCTTCAGCCGTGCTTTTCTCATTGGGTTCCGTGGATACACATAGCTTAGGGATTGTCCTGGGTGCGTGTCCCTTCACGCAAAGAACTAGAGGATTCTCAGCTCTGTCCTCTTGGGAATTTCTCCCACACCGCCTGGCTTCCTGGACCTTCCTTTCCTGGTTCTTCTGTGCAGAGAGATGGCTTTGTCTCAGCCTGTTAGCCTTCTGTCTTGTCACAGTACCTGTAACTGGGATCCCTTTGAAGGTGAAGTACCCAGAGAAAAGAGAGGACAAAAGTAATGTGGGTTTTCCTTACCATTTTTTATAACAAAAGGCCCTTTTCCCTGTTTTAGGCACTTGTACTGCGTAGCCAGCACACGGTAGCCCACTGATGGAGCTGGCATTGGGTCAGGGCAGGAGAGCAAATGGAGACATTGGGAAATGCCCCCCATATTCTCTGGCTTACCAGGGCCCATTTTCTTGTTCCTTTGACCAGAAGGACAGATTTATATTGGAATTTTTACTGTTCGTGCCCACTGTGTTGTTCCATTTTTTCAAGAAGTCCATTGGTCAAAGTCAGGAGTTAAGAGACAGCAAACGAGCAACCCCCATCCCTACTCCCCACAATCCCAGGACCTTATTTATTTCCCTCCCCAACCCACTTGTTGTTATTTACTCTGTAAAGCCTTCAGGTAGTTGCTTCTTGAATTTTTTCCAGAGCTTTTCGTTGTAATCGGTGGGAGAGAGTAGGAGGTCATAGTGGGCTTACTCCGTTTGGGGGTTAAAACTAGATTTAATCTTTAAATCTAGTCTTTTTTTCTCATGGGTATATTTTGAATAATTTCAGTTGCTATGTCTTCTAATTCACTATTTTTTTTTTTGCAGTGTCTCGCCTGCTGTTAATATCATCTACTGTATTTTTCATCTCAAACAGTGTGTCTTTCAGGCCTACGTCCTCCACGTCTCTACTAACCACGATCACTCCTCTACCTTCTTAAACGTATGCTACACACGGTCACAGTCACCACTGTGGTGCTGACGTCTGTCGTCCGTGTCACTTCTGCCTAGCTGGGTTTGAGGACCATAATCTGAGTGATGTGGCTGCTCCTTGGTTCGAGGCCCCTTCTGTGGACAGAGCTAGGAAATGTTTTTGTTATTAAGAAAAAATGCATCAGGGGCACCTGGCTGGCTCAGTCAGTCGGTAGAGCATGCAACTCTTAATCTTGGGGTTGTGAGTTCAAACCCCATGTTGGGCATACAGATTACTTAAAACCTTAAAAAAGGAAAACAATTAAAAAAAGAAAAAATATATCATTGCGTATACTGATTTTCCTAATTCAGATTTAGGATTACAGAATTTTTCTTTAATTTCTTTGGTTTTATATATTATCTCTGTTTTATACTGGAAATTTTTACTTCTATCTGCATTTGCACAGTTTTCTGGTATGTGTGAATGCTAGCTGTGCACCGATTGAAGGCCATTTAATATTTCTTGCGGTTCTTTTTGTCCACAGTATGGGTCTAGTATATGTCTAAATTACTGATTTTCTGTTCAGAATGTATATTCATCTAAGGATGTGCCGTTAAATTACTGTGCTCTTAATGGTTCCTAAAATAAATCCTGTTTGTGTGGCTAAGCGACCAGTTCAATCCATGGTTCGTTTCATCAGCTTAATTTTGCTTTCACATTTTAGAGACTACTCTCAGTAAATTTTGTTGCATAATTTTATAAAATACATACATGGCTCTAGAAAAGGGATTGGAAAGCTATAGCTGGTGGGCCTGATCTGGCCTGCCGCCGGTTTTGTACCATTGTGGAGCTGAGAACTTTTCTACATTCTGAAATGGCTGTAGCATACACACGTGTATGCACATGCATGCACACACACGCACACAAAAGAGCATGCAGCAGTGACCCTAAAATATTTACCATCTGGCCCTTTACAGAAACCCTGGAAGTCTCACCTCTCTTCCCGTCTCCTCCATTCAGTTCTCTTCCTCTGTTTGTTCATTTATTTAGTTTCTGGTTTAGCTTTCTGCCATGTTTAATGGATGGAAACACACACACACACACACACACACACACACACGTTCCCATCACCTCTTCCATTGACCTTGCACATGTTTCTTCTGCCACCTGGCTCTTTGCACTGGGCAGGATGTCTTGGAGGCTGCCCCGTAGCTGGGCGGGTGGACAGGCCTCAGTCTCTCCAGCCCGTGGCATCCTGGAGTGTGGATGCGCTAAGACTTACTCAGTCAGTCCTCTCTGGGTGTACATTTGGATTATTTCCAGTGTTTTATTTTTCTAAGTATTGCTGCTTTCAGTGGTGGTGTACTTACATCTTTGTGGGGTTTTGCCAGTACACCTTGGGGACTGTTTCTGCAAGTTGGTTGCTGGGTCATGCGTGTTGCTGAGAAACAAGGCATATGTTATTTTGCTTGATGTTGACCCATTTGTGTTTCTATCAGCGGTGTATGCAGTTAGCTCACGCCCCACAGCCACCTAGTGGGGTGTGCTGTCCAACTGGGACTTCAGTAATTTGATAGGAAAGAAGCAGTATCTCTGTGTGATTTAAATTTGCATGTCTCGTTATGAGCAAGATCAAAGGACCAATTACATTTCCTTTTATATGAATCCTCTGTTCACTTTTCTTGCAAAAAGACGTGCTGGATCTTTCTCATCTGTTTTGAGAACCTGTGTATTCAGGATAGTAACCTTTGCCTCTAAGATAAGTTGCAAATATTCCTCCTGATTATCTTTTTTTACTTCTTTATATACTTGTTTTTTGTGCCATACAGTAGTTTTTAAAATTATTATTATTATTTTCGTGTAGCCAGCTTAACCCCTTTTTTCCCCTCATTGCTCCTGGCCTTAGAATCACAGCTGGGAAAGGTTCCCCAGCCCCAGGTTGTAGAAAAACTTAATCATGTCTTCCTCTTCTATGTTCTTCATGCAAATTTCTGACCCTCTTTGAATTTATCGACTGAGCACTTCCGGTGCGCACCGGGCCCTGTGATTGGCCGCTTGTGTGGATTTAAACTGCGGAAACCGCCCCTCTGCTCACCTCTCCAGCAGGCCTCCTGACACCTTAGCATTTGCAGAGACCCGGATGTTTCTTTTCAGGGAGAAGGGACTGAACTCTGGCAGAAGGGACTTGTCCAAGGACCTAGAGCTCCATGATGGGGCCTCGCGTTCCAGCCGGCCCTGGAGCAGAAGAGTTGTGAGCCTCTGGTGCGTGTTGGCCCCCAGGACAGGCCACTGCCTTTGCTTGCTCCCAAGCTGTGGGCCCCCTGTTGTCCCCCACTTATAGGTGTGGAGGCTGAAGCAGAGAGGGGTGGCTTGCCCGGGACCTCAGAGGCAGCAGCAAGCCACCAGGCTGGACACCGAGATGTCTGCTGGGGACCTTGGGGCCTCTCCCTGGGTGGGGAGGCCCCTGTTGGCCTCCCCGGGGCCAGCGATGATGTGGCATTGAGCACAGCGCTCTGCTTCTGTCCCCCACCCCACCCCCCACGGGCTCAGAGTCCCTAGGGAGTCAGGTCTCCTTTGTCTCCATGTCCAGGGCCACAGGCGGACCCCACAAATCAGTGGTGGCCGCCTCACATGTGCTGGCTCCGCCCCAAGTGCCCGGATATTGCCGGGAGCCAGAGACCTCAAAGCGCCTTCTTGGCCCTCTTTCCTTTTGTTCAGGAACCACTGTGTATCCACTCATTCATTTAGCTGGGCATTAACTCACATACCTGAGTAACGCCTGCAGCTTGCAGACCCGGCACTGCTCGAGGGCGACCCCGAAATGGGACAGATGCACCGTCCTATGGGGCAGACAGGTGGCTGAGGGGGGCACAGGGTGGGGTGGGGTTGGGGCCAGCGCACCCCAGTCCTCTGTGTCTCTGAGCTCCAGCAGCACACTCAGAGGCAGAGGTTTGCTCCCGTCGGTCCAGGCCTCCTGCGGTGACAGCGAGAAGGCCAGGCCTGGAGAGGGTCACCAGCTGGGCCAGGACCTGAGCCTAGCCTGCGCCCCAGCCTCACACACCTGGGAAGTGGCAGGGACACGAGGAAGGGAAATCTGTGCTTTGGAGGAACCAGAGTCCGCCCAGAGTTTCCCGGGTCTGTCCGGTGGACCAGGCAGTGGCAGGATCTCAGGGACGCCCGGTGATTTTCGTCATCCCTGAATATGCCATGGTGTGGCTTCCGTCTGCCACTTGCTCCAGGGCCAGAGACTTTCAGCCCAGGATCTGCTTGCCTGACAGAGGCCCCCGGTCCCCAGAAGAGTCCGAGCGAGGCTCCCTTCTGGACCCTGCTGGGTAGACCCCTGGGGGGGACGTAGCAGCTGGCTGTGTAATTAAGGCAGCCGTAAAACCCCCCAGCCAGACACACAAATGGCTCCTCTGCTCTTTGCCGGGGCAGGAGCAGTTGTGAAGGCGAGTAAATCATGTTCGGCAGCGATCACTTCAAAGGTCAGCCTTCTACTTACAGCAGCGTTATTGGCAGGGATCGCCCGTAACACGGCTTGTTTCCCGGCCATTCACTTTTATGGCGCCCTAATGAATTGGGCCGTTTCCATCCATTCTCAGGAAACGTACAGAACAGTGGTTTTCATTGTCCTGGGGAGTCTGTCTGCGAGGCAGGTGTGTCGGTGGGCACCCGGGTCCTTGTGTCACGGGCAGGCTGAGGGCCCCTGGCACTTTGCTCCTCCCCGGCCCTTCAGGCCGCCCTCTGGGCTGTCATCACCGGGTATTGATGTGGAAGCTGGGCCAGTGGCTGCCGCTTCTCGGGTGCCTTCCTCCATCCTTGCCCAGATCAGTGTGTTCCGAGCCCCCGCGGGGCCACCGTGCCGTGGCTGGAGAGGGGCTGCAGTGAGAAGGCCAGAGCCACCCACAGAAGCTCTCAGTCCTGCCCGGAGGCCGGGAACTGCCTAGCACACGTGGGTGCTCTGGGGGCCACTCCTGTGGGCCACCTCATTCCCCCTCCACCCGCCACCAGGGAGGACGGGCTGCCCAGTGCACGGGCCACTTCCAGGGACATGGGTTGGGCCAGACGTGCTCTTCTCTTGGCATTTGCTGCCCCCACCACCCCTGGATTCCCTGCTCCTCCCCGGAGTGCTGGGGATGGAGAGGGCTTTGGGAAAAGGGAAGGAAGGCGTTGAGGACCGATGTGGCCTCGGCAAAGAGAGGCCTGGGGTGGCTGGTGGGGAGGATGTTGAGGTGGGGGGTGACTGTCATGGCGCTGGGGTGGGAGGATTGGCTCCAGAGCTGTGGTTGTGGGGCACCTCTCCCTCCCCTTCCCGCTCTCCCCCAGCAAAGCCAATCCCAACACGGCCTTGGGTCGGTGCCCTTGTGAGTTGGGATGAGCGGATACTGGAGACTGTGAGGGCACCCAGCGCCCCCCCCCCCGCCCCAGCCTAGCGCTGGGCACGCAGAGCATCTGGCCAGCAGCACCCCCGCTGTGCCCCTCTGGCTGGGGGCACGGGGACTCCCTTCCCTCCGTGTCCACGCTCTGGGAGGCTCAGGGCTGGGGGGCAGCCATGCGGGGGCTTTCTGCCTTGTGTTCAGAGACCTGCAGGGCTGCCCTCTCTTTTCTGCTTCTCTACGACTCTTGGGGCTTCAAGGGGCTCACCCTGCAGTCGCCTTACCTGGGAGCTGCTTCTGAAGAGGCTCAGAGAAGAACAGCCATTTGTGCCTCCCCTCCCCCCAGAAAGCTGTCCCCAAATTTATGGAGGTAGGAAGTGACCAATAGGAGATTGGATTGTGGGCCCAAGGGAAGCAGCAGGAACAGGGAGAAGCCCACCACCCTGACGGTGGGACTTGGAGCAAATCCCTGTACGTCTGAGCCTCAGTGTTCCTCATCTGGAGAATGGGTCTCAGAACTGCCTAAGCTGACTTTCTAGAATGCTGCCCCTAACGTGAATTTGACTTACGTACCTTTGAAAGAGGATGATAAAACTTCGAAGGTTGTAAACTCCACTTCTTAAAAAAAAGCGTCAAGACTTGTTATTTCACAGCCAGCAGGCGGAGGGACCAGAAAACCGTGTTTATGCTGCGGCCACATGGTGGCGCCCGGGGAGCTGGTAAACAGGCCGGCCGGGACCTGCAGGAAGGCCTGGGGCCGCGCGGTACTGGCCTCTTGCTGAATGTTGCAGTTTAAAGTCGTGAGGTCTGTGCGTTTGTTAAGCGGAGGTACTTGGTAGTCCCGATACTGGGACCCGCTCCCAGCCCAGCCCGGTTGCTTCGGAATGGAAGGTGACTGGGATAAAATGCTCCGGGGGAAACAGAACCGCTGGATACTCGATCACGTTGGTTTCCAGGACAGGAGGCTATGAAATATTGGCCATGACGCTAGGAAGTAAAAAGTGTCCGTAAAGCTAATCTACGTACTGCAGTTCTGCCTTCACGGTCCCCATGAACTCCAGCTTTACAGTTACTACTCCAGAGAGAACAGGCTGGGGTTTTGTGGACTTTGAATTACGTGCCGTCTTTAGAAGGAAGACCCTCGGGCTCCTGGTGGCTCAGTCCGTTAGGCGTCCAACTTCGCCTCAGGTCATGATCTCACGAGTCATGAGTTTGAGCCCCACGTTGGGCTGTGTGCTGACAGCTCAGAGCCTGGAGCCTGCTTCGGATTCCGTGTCTCCCCCTCTCTGCTGGCCCCTCCCTGGCTCGTGCTCTCTCTCTCTCTCTCTCTCAGAAATAAATAAAACATTAAAAAAAAAAAAGAAAAAGAAGCAAGACACTCTCACAACATGTGGCCTGGTATCAATGGGCATCATTGATGCCCTTTAGGTGCCCTTGGGCAGTGGGCCCTTCCCTAAGCTCACTTTCAATAGGCACCAGCTGCTCTCTAGGGGACTGGTGTGATCGGAGAGATCATCATGCCTCCCTGGGTGGCTAACGGATGGTGGCCATGCACCAGTAGACGTGGGACAGGCCCGTGACAGGGAGGACTGTCTGTGGCGAGGGGCCACGAGGCAAGGCTGTGGGAGTATCTCCTAGCAGCCCAGCAAGGCCCTTGCTAAACCTGTCTGCTGTCTGGGCTTTGGGTGGCCCTCCCCGTGGGTGCTGGCCCTGTGCTCCTGGGGCCTCCCAGCCTGACAGGCGCCCGCTCTTGCAGGTGGTGAGAAGCTACAAGGCCACCATCCAGCAGACCTTGGACATCCTCTTCCTCCAGGAAGGCTCTGAGTTTCTGAGCAGCACGGATGCTTCGAGCCGGGACTCTGCTGACCGCACCATTATTGCCTGGGATTTCCGGAGCTCTGCCAAAATCTCCAACCAGATTTTCCATGTGAGAAACCCTATGCGGCATCGCTTTTCAGTTTGTTTCAGCTGCAGGACTTATGCACGTAGCCCTAGGCTGTGTGGGATCGCAGGTCACTTCCCACGGGAGATGGCCCGGCGGGCAGGATCTTTAGAGACCGTTCCGGTGCCTGAAATCCCTGGGCTGGGGAGAGACAAGTGCAAGTCCCGGTCTGCCTGGAAAGCCTTCCAGAGGCTCCAGATCACGGCACTGCCATACCTCTCCTACGCGTCCCTCGCCTGGCACGGCCGCCCCACAGGGGAAGGGTGCAGAGGGCCACCTGTCCAGATCGATGGAGGACAGCCACGCAACCCAAGCACCCCTGCCTTCCCTCCGCCACCCCAGCCAGCCCACGGGTTTCCGCCCCACCCTTGCTCAGTGCTTCTGGCAGGAGCTGTGACTTAGAAGTTCAAGCTGGGAGCTGAGGTTAGACCCGGCGTTAAAGTGCCGGGTCCACCACTCACAAGCTGGGGGGGGACTTGGGCCCATTATTTAGCCTTTTCAATTCTTGTTTTCTTCTTAGGAAATTGAGGATGAGAATATATTTATCTCATAGAGTGGTTTTGAGAATTGAAGGAGATAATCCTTATAAAGGATCTAGCACAGTTCCAGGCACAGGAGGTGCTCCATAAATGCATTACCTGTCATCACCATCACCACCGTCATCATTAACATCATCAGCTTCACCACCATCACCGTCACCACCATCATCAGCATTGTCACCACCACCACCACCATCACCACCACCACCATCACCATATTCACCATCACCACCACCACCACCACCTCCACCACCACCATCACCACCGCCACCACCACTGTCACCACCATCACCACCGTCACCACCATCATCACCACCATCACCACCACCACCATCACCACCATCACCATCACCACCACCACCACCACTGTCACCACCATCACCATCATCACCACCATCATCACCACCATCACCACCACCACCATCACCATATTCACCATCACCACCACCATCACCACCATCGTCATCACCACCACCATCACCACCACCATCACCACCATCATCATCACCACCACCATCACCACCACCATCACCACCACCACCACCACCACCATCATCTCCATCACCACCATCACCACCATCATCACCATCATCACCATCATCTCCATCATCACCATCACCACCACCATCACCACCATCATCTCCATCACCACCATCACCACCACCATCATAACCACCATCACCATCACCACCATCATCTCCATCATCACCACCGTCACCACCATCACCATCAACATTGTTACCACCATCATCACCGTCACCATCATCACTGTCACCAGCACCATCACCAATACCACTATCACCATCACCACCATCACCATCACCACCGTCACCACCACCACCACCACCACCATCACCACCATCACTGTCACTTGTCACCATCGCCATCACCAGTCACTATCACCACCGCCATCACCACCACCACCACCATTACCACCACCACCACTGTCACCATCATCACCACGACCACTGTCACCACCATCACCATTACCACTGTCACCATCACCACCATCACCATCACCACTGTCACCATCACCACCATCACCATCACCATCACCTTTTAAGATTTCAAATAAGCCATAGCTAGTCTCTGTGGTGCTCCCCCCACTGAATTTAAAAATATAAATCAGGTGTACATATGTATCTCCTGCCCCTGCCTGCATTTCCTTTTCTCGGAGGCCTCTAAGTGGCCCTGAGCACACCAGCCTCTAGACCTTCACTGCAGACTTCTAGTGCAGCATGCGGGAAGCACAAGCCCTGGGAGGGGGCTGCACGGGCAGGTCTGGCCACCCCAGCCTTCTGCGTTCAGCAGCCCGTGCGGAGCAGGCACACAAGTGAGGTGCATGAGAGGGCCACGTGGCAGGCCACTGGCCCTCCTACAAACCACACCACTCACTTTCTGAGCGGGGACCAGGCGCTCTGCTCGTAGAGCATGCCCAGAAGCTCGTTCCCAGGTCAGCGTGGCCCCCGCTTGGCTCTCTGAGTTTGGGCTCTTGTACACAGAGTGGCCTCAGGACAACACTTAGAATAACGGAAGAACAGATGCAGCTGGGAAGGGAGTTTGTAGGGGCGTTTCCATGTGATGCAGCCCGTCCGACGGTGATACCTCCTTGCCTCGTGCTTTGAACACTCTGTTCCTGCATTTACCTTCCCCCCTGGCCGTTCTCCTCCAGCTAGTGTGCACGCGGCCGCCAGGGAGCCCGGGCCGGGCTGGGGCCGCCCCGGGAGCTCGCTGGGGAGGCGGGAGACGGGCGTGCAGACTTGCTCCCTGTCGCTGTGTGGCCAAGTACCACAGACTCGGTGGCCTGAAAACGAACCCGTTCTCCGTTCTGGAGGCCAGACGTCTGTGATTCTCCCCGGGTGGAAATCAGGGTGTTGTCAGGGCGCACGCTTCTGGAGGCTCTGCAGGCCAGTCCGCCCCTTCCCCACGCTGGCACCTTCGGGTCCCTGCCACCTTGTCTGTGAGGGCGCTCCCCTGCTGCCTTCCTCTTACAAGAACGTGCGTGAGTGCTCTTAGGGCGCTGACAGGGCACGATATCCCCACCTCAAGATGCTTAACTTAATTCTGTCTGCAAAGACACCCCTCCACGTTTTTGCCACGAAGGTGACACTCACAGGTCCCAGGAGGCCACTACATGGGTGGTAGTGGGGGCCGTTTTCCCTCCCACCCCTAGGGCCACGAACCAAGGGATGCTGGGAAAGGTAGGAAAACAGATTACCCCCTGGAGCCTCCAGAAGGAGCACAGCGCGGCTCACAACCCTGATCTCAGCCCAGCGAGACCCGTGCCGGGACGCTAAGAGAATAAATGTGAGCAGTTTGAAGCCACTCCGTTTGTGGCATTTTGTTCAGCAGCCACAGGACCCTGGGGCCGACCTGTAAGCCCGGGGGGGGCGGGGGGGCCGAGGCTCCGGGAGTCCGTGGCGGGCAGAAGGCCCAGCTGGGAGCTTTTTCCAGCCTCCTTGTGGCCTGTTTTCAGGAGAGATACACCTGCCCCAGCCTCGCCCTGCACCCGCGGGAGCCGGTGTTCCTGGCACAGACCAACGGCAACTACCTGGCCCTCTTCTCCGCCGTGCGGCCCTACCGGATGAGCAGACGGCGGCGCTATGAAGGGCACGAGGTACGCTGTCCTCCCCTGCACCCCCGCCCCGGTCCCGCAGAGTTCCGGGCACGAGGTACCCCGCCCCCCCGCCCCTCCCCTGTCCCGTGGAGCTCCAGGGCATGAGGTACTCCGTCCTCCCCCCCCTCCCCGTCCCTTGGAGCTCCAGGGCATGAGGTACCCCGTCCTTCCCCTCACCCCACAGTCCCCTGGAGCTCCGGCCCCAGAGCCTCCCGCCGGCAGCGTCAGCCGTGGACCTGGGGCCCCAGAGTGCACACACCTTCTTTCCGAGGGGCTTCTGTTTTCTGTTTCCCAGGTGACCACATGCCATGTGGCCGGGTGGTCACCAAAGGCCCTGGGCCACATCAGGCCCTGCCTCTGGTCCCCAGGTGCCGGGCAGGAAAGGTTCTCCCAGACGTGTTGGCTCGCAGGGGCATGTCATGGGGGTGAGGGCAGGCGGACAGGACAGAACAGGCATGGGGGCCATCTCTGCATCTGTCCCCTTGCCCCACTGAGGCCCACCTCATGGGGGCCGGAGGGGCCGGGCACCACGTGCTGTGCTACGGCTTCGGGAGACAAGATCCACGCTGGGACCCCAGCCTTCTGGAAGGAGCTTGGCCTTGGCTTTGGGGGTACTGGGGGCCCTGCTCTGCGCCTCAGGCCGCTCCTCTGTGGAATGGGCACAAGGACCCCGCCTCGCGGGCGGCTGGGAGGAGCAGCTGTGGTGTGGCCTGCTCACCCTGTGTGTTGGCCTCTACAGGTAGAAGGCTACTCGGTGGGCTGCGAGTGCTCCCCGGACGGTGACCTGCTGGTGACGGGCAGCGCCGACGGCCGAGTCCTGCTGTATAGCTTCCGCACTGCCAGCCGGGCGCGCACGCTGCAGGGGCACGCACAGGCCTGCGTCGGTACCACCTTCCACCCTGTGCTGCCCTCTGTCCTTGCCACCTGCTCCTGGGAGGGTGACATTAAGATCTGGCACTGAGCCTCCTGGTGCAGAGCCTTCCGGATACCGGCCAGGCCCCAGACGCCCATTCGTCCCAGGGGTGGGCATGGGGGTGGGCAGTGTGAGTAACCACTGAGGCTGCCTCTGTGATCAGAGCTGGGTAGAAGGGGCCTCCACCACCCTCTGAGCCTCAGTTTCCTCATCTGTAAAATGGGGACGGAGATATGTTTGCCTCAGGGCTGTGAGGACTGCGTTAGGTGAAAGCACCTGGCAGGTTGCTGCTGATGCTCAATAAACACGAGTGTTTTGCTGTTTCTTAGGGTATTTCAGTGACAAACGTGCTGGCAGCTTCGTCGCACCTTCCCAGTCCCAGGCCCTCTGGGGCCGAGACAGAGACCAGTGGGAGCTTGAGATGGGGCAGCCCCCCTCTGCTGATCCTGACGACGGAGTCCCCGGGGGCCCCCGGTCTCAGGCCTGCCCTCAGGAGCTCCACACTGGAGCACGACAGTCCCCGCCAGAGCCCTAGGGCCCAGGCTCCCTCCCTGTCCCCACCAGCATGGCCCACAGAGACCTGCTGCCTGGAGGGTCTGCATGCTGCCCCAGGGAAGGAGGCCGGTCCCGAAGGACCCCTGGCGAGGGGGACCCCCCCCCACAAGGGGGACGGAGGGGCCTCCCCAGGAGCCCAGGGATCCCCTGAGGGTGAGGATGGGAACCGGCAGGTACCACGGCTCAGGGCAGGAGCGTCCCTGTGGCCTTGGAGGGCTTCCTGGCAGAGGCAGACGGTGAGCTGGTGAGGCGAGCATCCCCAGCAGAGGACTCGGTGAGGAGGTGCAGAGGCCTGAGGACGGGGCCCAGGGGTGCGCAGCTTTGTCCTCCCAGAGCAGGCTTCCGGGCTGGCTCTGCTGCCGGCACAGCTGAGACCTCCGGAGTCATCTCTCCTCTCTGAGCCTCCGTCTCCCCGTCGTCAGGTGGTGTTGGATCCCCGGCCTGCAGGCTCGCTGCATGGCTCCAGGGAGCTCACGTCTGTGCCGGGTGTTGGCACCCCGGGGGTCCCCTTCCCTGGAAGGGCATCTGGAGCTTGCCGAGGGCTTGTGCGTAAATATGTTTATCTCAGGTGTCTAACTTGTCAGGGGTCCACGAATCGGGCGTTCCAGGTAGAGGGGAGGGCAGTGCAAAGGCCCTGAGGTAGGGCTGATCCTGAGGTCCGACTCCCTGCCCACACTGCTCTGCCCCGCATTCAGTGTGGCCCCCACCCCCAGGCAGTGGGTGCTGAGTGGGCGCAGCACCTGCTGTGCCTGAACTGGGTTGGGGGGGGCTGGGGCAGGAGCTGGGGAGCTCACCATCTTCGGGGGTGAAAGACGTGAACCCCCGGGCTCATGCAGGACGCAGGGTCCCAGTGACTGTCTGCTGCCAGGCGGGGTGTGCGGGGAGCTCCGGTGGGGAGCGTCTTCTCAGGCTCAGGAATGGCGGGTCTGGTGAAAAGAGAGACAATCACGGCCTGTGCTCAGCGGGCCCGTCCCCTGCAGAAGTGGAAACCCCCATGGGGGCGCCGTCCCTGGCCTGAGCAGAGCAGTGGGGGCAGCGGAGGCGGGTCGTCCGTCCGTTCGGATCCCTGCGCAGGTGCCGGGCGCTCCTCCCTCACCCCTCGTGTGGCTGCCCGCCGAGCCTCTCGCCCACCCTCCTCACCGCCCACCCCCACGTGAGTTCCCCTGCTCCGTGGGGGAAGCCCAGTCATCTTAGGAGCGGCCCTCGGTCGCTTTCTCTGTGAAATGAAGCCTTCCCATATCACCCTCGTCCCTGATGGGCTAACGGCTCCCTCCACTGTGCTCCCGTGGCATGGTGCCTCGGGGCCTTTGCTCCCGCTGCCCCCTCTGCCGGGTCACTACTTCCCCCAGGGCCCCCCGGCTCCCTGCCTTCCTCCTGCTGTGAGCCTTCAGGGGGCCTCCCGGACCTCTGTGTCTAACGTGCTCCAGTCATTCTCGGTCCTTCCCAGAGTGCCTGGCTCTGTCTGATGTCGTCCCCCCTTCCCCACAGCACGGGGTTCCGCTGCCTACTCCCTGCTGCACACCTGGCCCCCGGCCCACAGTGGGCATTCTGTTGGCAGGACACGGGCTTTGGGGTCGGACGGATGTAGACTTAAACCCTGCCATCGCCTTCCATTGTGTGCGCGCAGGCGAGTGCTGCCGCCCGGTGCCTCGGTTTCCCCTTCAGTGAGAGGAGACTCAGTAGTACCCAGCTTGTGGGGATCAGTGAGGCTGGGTCTGGACAGCTCTAGGCAGGGCCTGTATGCAGTAGGCGCTCAGGAAACGGCAGCAGGGAGGATTAGTATCGGTGATCATATTAGTATCGGTATCCGTCCGCCGCTTGATGCGGGAGTGGAGCCAGTTCAGACCAGAGGCTGCAGTCTGGCCGCATTCTCAGACCTCGTCCCGGCACCCCCAGGACCGCTGGGACCCTTTCCTTGGCCGGGCCTGGCCCCCTCTCCTCGCAGGAGCCCCAGCAGGAGGCCGCCTCCTGCCTCTCTTCCCACTTGACAAGGGTCCCACCCGGGACCCGGGGTCCTTGGCCAGGCAGAGCTCTCACTACGGGGCTGGCGGGGAGGGTGACGGGACTGCTACGAGTGCGTCTCCCAAGGGTGCGTCTCCCCAGATCCAGCCTGAACAGGCCCTCCGCACGCGCCTGTCAGGTGAGCGAGTGATGGATGAATGAATCGGGACCCAGGCCGAGAGGTGAGGCTGTACTTGTCTGCGGTGCAGGGGAACCGGGGGGGGGGCTGGCTTTCCCAGAGCGCCTCTCCTCTGCCTGTGCCCCCCCACCGCCCCCGTCCAGCCCCTAATCCCGGAGCCCAGATGTCCTCCCTTCCAGCGAGGCCTGAGCCGGGCGCTTTTCTGCCTTCCTTGTGTGGAGTAGCTTCTGAGGGAGAGATTCAGCACATAGTGTGTGTTATTAATACCACTTTTGTTTCACTGCTTGTTTGTTTATTTTGAGAGAGAGAGAGAGCAGGGGTGGGGCAGAGAGAGAAGGAGAGAGGGAATCCCAAGCAGGCTCCGTGATGTCACTGCAGAACCCGACGCGGGGCTCGAACTCACGAACCGTGAGATTATGACCTGAGCCGAAACCGAGAGTGGGACACTTAGCCGCCGGAGCCACCCGGGCGCCTCTACCGCTTTTTTAATAGGAGCGTTGTTTACAGACTATATTAAATCAGGCTTTGGTGTGAGTGCTGGGTGTGGCCACGGGATGACCCCTGTGTCCGGCAGCTGCGCGGCCCCTCTCGCGTGCTGAGCGCACAGCCTGGCCGCCCGCAGCCCTGTGGGGTCTAGGGCCAGGAGCCCGGCTCGGGCCCCAAGCCCATCACTCTCTTGGGATGTCGTCGGCAGGCGCTCTGCCTCTCTGAGCCTCAGTTTCCTCATCTGTAAAGTGGGCCTGCAGGACCAAGCAGGGGAGAAGATGCAGGAGGAAAGGGCCTGCAGGCTGCCACCCTCTCCACTTCTGAGAAGTCGGTTTCTGTGACCCTCCTGGAGCAGGGGCACGTCCAGGGCCCCCCACCAGGGCTGTTTCTCGGTGCCCCCCTCTGGGGACTTGACCCCTCACCTCCGCACCCTGGAGGTGCCGGTGGGCTGCCAGCCCCTCCCTTGTGTAGGTTTTCCTCGGGAAGATCGGCAGGCGAACTCCGTGCCTTTATCTGTTTCCTTTTCCTCCTGCTTTCTTCCAAAGAGCGTCCTTAAAGGCTCACCCTGACCCTGTGCAAGGTGTTGGGAGTTCATCATCTGCAACTGTAGAATAGGGAGCTAGATTTAGCAAGTGCGCAACGGGGATGGAAGCGAAGTGTGGGCTGTCCCCTCCCCCCGCCTTCCCGGGCTCGGCGCCTACCTTCACCCTCACCTACAGATCTGAGCTGCAGAGCTGCAGCCTTCGTGGGAAGAACGGTTGTATCTTGGGGTGCCAGCGCGTGGCCGCGGCGGCGTCAGGGGGAGCGGGCGCTCGAAGCCCCCCCAACCACCCCCCCCCCCCTGCTAGGTGGCCCGACCCCGCTGTCCCGCTGCGGAACTGCTGCTCAGAGGACTGGGTCCGAAGCCCGTGCCCTCTCCCTCTCGTGGAGCCCGCCTCCAGCCCAGCCTGCGCCTCCCCGTGCCCTGGGACAGCCAACCGGCATGAGGACCCCTGGGACCCCCATCAACGTCTCTAGGCTCCAGAAGGGGAGTGTGGCCCAAGGGCATGTGGCCAGCAAGCAAGCGGCAGAGCCCAGCCCTGCGCCGCCCTGGTTGCGGGTGGGGCAGTGTGCCGGGATTGGCGGGGTGGGGGTGGTGTGCCCAGTGGGGGCCTCACTGAGGATGCGGTGGGACTCTGAGTGCAGGGGGAGGGGGACTGGTGGAGGAGGGAGCCCCACACTGTGGCCTGGCAGGCTGCCCGGGGACGTGGGGCTCAGGAGGTAGAGGCCGAGGCCTCACCAGGCCCGGAAGTTCCCATCTGGCAGAACGTCCATCCAGGGACTTGCCGAGGGAAACTGATGGCCCCGAGGCCAGACCCTCAGGGAGGCGCGTGGACGCTCTGAGCCATTTCCAGAACGCTGCAGCTCTCACAAGTCTGTGCCTTTCCACGGGCCGTTCCCTTTGTCCGAAATGCCAGATGAACTCCTATTCATCCTTCAGCACCCAGCACCAGCCTCCCCCTGGCCGCTTGCTTTCTTCCTCCCCGGGCAGTAGGGACTTTCGCCTCTCTGAATGGCCCTTGAGCCCAGTGCCATGCCATCTGCCTCCCCCGAGCCACTGACCCCTCGTGGGCAGAGCAAGGTCCCTGTGGCCAGCACTACTGGCCCCATTAATAGGAAGAGGGGGGAAGCACCAGTCCCCACCTGGGGGTTCTGAGAGAGTCACTGGCCGGAGCCAGTGCTAAGTCCCGGTGTCCTGATGAGCTGGTTTTGAGCCAGGGGGATCTGGGGGGAAACCAAGTTTTCCCAGCTCAGCCCCCCGAAAGTGGTTTGGGGCTGCTCTACATAGCATCCCCTGTCGGCCCCGACTCAAGGCGATGTCAGCCTGACCCTGCTACTCAAAAGTCCTGTGATGGAGTCCTAGGCACCCCACCCCCCAGGCTGTGTGGCCAGATCAGCCTGTCCTTGTAGGCTCCCTTGAGGCCAAGGAAGTCACTGTCCTCACCCAGCCCTGAGCAGGGCCCTCTGGGAACAAGACCGCCTCAGAGCGCTGGCCATGGCTGGCTTTGGGGGCCATGGCAGGACAGCTCTGAGAGACCTGGAGGCCCCTATGGGGGGCCGCAGGCTCTGAGGTGATGGTGTGGGGGCTAAAGCGCCAAATCCGAGGGGACCCTCGGCCCAGGGACCCTCAGCTCCGCTGCCCAAGGCTGAGCACTTCTGAGTCCGTAGACCCCCAGGAGCTGGAGCCTAGGCAGGGCCCTTATCACTTAAGAGGTGGGAATGCCGAGGCCAGAAAGAGGCATGGCACGTGGGGCTGACTGGGCTCGGGGTCCCCTGGGAACACCTCTGAGTGGCTGCTGGGTGCTGGGGGCCACGTGTTTCTCCCTGCACCCTCCCCGTTGCTCCCCAGCTCCTTCAGGGTCGCTTCCTTTCTGTGCACAAGGAAACTGGGCCCCAGAGGGGAGCTGACTCCCGAGCCTCTCAGAGTCTCCCCAGCTCGAGGAGACTGCTTCCTGGGGCACATCAACCAGGGAGGGCAGTTGGGCTGGCCCTGGGCTCCCCTGCAGAGGCAGGCCAAGTGCAGGGATGCTGGGAGCCCCTGCAGATGCCCACCCTCCTTCGGGTCGCCTGGCAAGAGGCAGACCCACCCCTGTTTACGTGGAGCTGGGTGGCCCAGGGAACTTCACAGCCTGCCCCCAGACCCAGGAGTGGCCAGGGGAAGGGCCTCACCCCTGGAAAAGGCAGACATAAAGCCCCGTGAGGGGTGGCCTCCACCCTCCGCCTTGCGGAACCCTGAGGTCGATTCTCAAGGACATCGATGAGCATGCGTCTGAGATCACCAGGCTTGTGAGGAAACGAGGCAGCAAGGGCAGGACTCAAGAGAGAATGCGTGATGGAAGTACCAGACCCAGTCCGAACCAGCTATGCCCACATGTTTAAGGAAATAAAAGGCAAGCTAGAAAATAACCTCCAGGGAGTTGGAAACTGTTGACATAGCAGTGTAGATTTGTAAAACAACCAGACAGAACATCCAGGAATAGAAAAAAGAACGAAAACTCACAACTCAGTGGCTGTGTTTGGCGGCACGTGGACATAGCAGAGAGAAGTTGGTGAAACGGAAGACAAACCCCGTGGGCTGAGCTCGGGGGCCCAGATGCAGGACCCACAGGAGAGAGGGCAGCGCGCAGGAAGTGTGCATTGAGAGGGGCTGCCAGGGGTCTAAGGCAGCCCCTGGAGAAGTGAGGAAAGAAAAAAAAAGTTGAGAATTTTCCAGAAATGGTGAAATACACCAATCCATGGATACAAGACTCCCTGTGAATTCCGAAGAAGGATAAATCCACAACCAGACACACCTCGGGGGACTGCAGAGAACCAGTCCAAGGGACGATCTTAGGTGGCTGGAGAGCAGGAGGGCAGAGGACCATCAAAGTACGGTTCCCCGTGGGCTGACGGGCGTCCCCACCCCCACGGGCGGCCAGAGGACGAGGCAAGGCATCTCCATCTCCGTGTGCTGGGAAGAGAACCCCGCTACTGCCCTCTCCACTGGGAACACCCTTCAAAATGGGGCAAAACACAGACATTTCAGAGAGAAGAGCGAGAGACCCCGTCCTTGCCGAGGCGCACCGAAGAAGTCCCAGGGATCCAGGCAGAAGCCAAGTCTGAGACCCAGGAAAGGACAAGGGGGCAGAACGGCGTGGCACAGTGGACAGGGACGTCCTAGAAAGGGCACAGGAGCACCTAGCGGGCTGAGACTGGGGAGCGCCCAGGTGCTGCACAGGACGCTGGGGTGGGCGGGGACAACGGGGGCGCCCAGGGCCACGCGACCCTGCGGTCAAAAGGCAGCAGGGAGAATAAACCACCTGAAGCCACGTTCTTTCCACTGATGTCTTTTATTAGTGAACGAAAGCACAGCACTAACCGAGACAGAGCATGCATCACAGACAGCGGGAGAGCGAGCCACAGGGGCTGGGGGTCCGAGGGCCTCATTACGTCCGAGGTAGAGCGAGGTGGTGCTGGGGAGCGGGACGCTGGGGGACGAGCACCGACCCCACTTGGGACTACAGACCACGGGAGAGCTGGGGCGGTGTGGCGGTCACACGGTGAGAACAGTTTAGAAACACTGCACATCCCCCCCACTCGTTCCGCCTCCCCTCTTCGGGATCCCTGGCCCCTGGCCCGCTCGGGTGTCTCCGCGGGACACCGTCCTTCCCTCCCAGGGGCAGGCCCCGCTGTCCTCCCCTGAAAAATAAAGGAGCTTTGTGTTGAAAACGCCAAGGCTGCCGTCCAGGGAGTTGGAGGCCAAGTGCGTTAAGAAAGACCCTTTTTCTCTATAAAAATAGTTTCACTTTATAAAAGGGGGGGATGCTCATCTCAGGTGGGGAAGGATGTTGGTGTGTGAAAATCGTTCCACCGCGGTGGGGCTGGGGTGCGCGGGATGGCGTGGGGCAGGGGCCTCCGCTCAGGCTCAACTGGGTTGCGTGGAAGTTAGAGGGGTCCTGGGTGGCGGGGGCTGGGGAGGGTGCCCTCGGGGCCCGGGGGGGGTGGTGGGCAATGGCCCCCGTGGCCGAGGCCTGCAGGCAGGCGCTCAGTTGAGCAAGGTTCCGTAGAGCTGGGCCTTCGTGAGGCTGTCCTTGCGGCTGAGCCCCGAGCCACCAGTCCGCGGAAAGGCCGGCTGGGGGCTGAGGCGGGCCGCGGGGTGCATCTCCGGGGACGCCTCCATGGAGCTGGGCTCCAAGGAGTCCCTGGAGCTGTGGGGGCTGCGCTCGGGCTCAGGGCTGCCGCCCGCCCCGCACAGCTGCACCCCAAGCCTCTCCGCATCCCCCGGGCCGGGCGCGTAGCCGGGCAGCGGGTCGGCCACGCGCCCGGGGCTCAGGCTCAGGTCGCCGCCGCCACTGGCCCGGAGGAAGTGGGGCTCGGCCAGGTGGCCCTGGGAGAGGTCGTCCCCCTCCGAGAAGCTGTCGGCCTTGTAGGTGGCATAGAGGGCGCTGGCGCGGCCCTCAGCCTTCTCGCCCCGGCTGCCCCTGCCACCACCGCCACTGCCGTAGTAGCGTTCGGAGAAGCTGCAGGGCGAGGCGCGGCTGGCAGCCGAGGCCGGGTAGGAGTAGGCGCCAATGTCCTCCACACTCAGGGGCCGCCACCGGCCCCGCATGTTCTCCCCGGGGAGCCGGGTCGTCCCCGGCTTGGCCCGCAGGTTCCACAGGTTAGGGGGCATCAGGGCCTGCTGGGGGTCCGGGGAGGCCGGGAAGCAGAAGGCCTCAGCGGGGTAGGGCGACATGGTCCGCGCAAATCGCGGGGCCACCTCGGCCTCCAGGGGCGCCGCGACGCCGGCCGCGGCCTTGGGGAAGCGCGGGCTGCCCTCGTAGGCAGCGGCCGGCGGCTTGCGGTTGAAGAGCTCGTCGCGGCTGCTCAGGTAGATGGCCTGCTGCGAGGCGGTCAGCGTGCTGGCCTGGCCGTGCTCCTTCTCCTCGGACGTGGCGCTGAAGCTGGAGTAGGAGCTGGACGTGGGCAGCGAGGCCGCGTAGCCCGGGAAGGCCTCGTGCCGGAAGCCCCCGGAGAAGGCGGCCGCCTCGGCCTCGGCCTCCTCCTCCTCCTCGGCCGCGCTGTCGGTGGAGTTCTGGCCGCGCAGGAAGCCCACGTCGGTCACGGACGCGTCCACGCTGGGCCGCCGGGTGCGCCGCCGCTCCTCGGGGCAGTAGAGGGCCGTGTCGCTGCAGTAGATGTCCCCCTTGTAGGGGGGCCGCGGGCCCGGCTTCTCCCCTGCCTCCCGGAAGGCCAGGTCCTGGCCCGAGGCGTCGGACAGGTGGGAGGACAGGCTGGAGGGGTCGGGCTTCTCCAGCACCTTGGCGATGACGCAGGCGGGCACACTGTCGGCGTAGGCCGGGTGGCAGAGCGGGGAGGGCAGGCCGCAGCCATGCTCCTCCAGGTGTAGGCTCACGCGCTCCTGGAAGTCGGAGGGCAGCTGGAACGGGTTAGGTGTGAGGAGAGGAGGGGGGAGGGGTGGGGGAGGGGGGGGCAGTCAGCCTGGCACCTGCAGCCGGGACCGGGAGCAGCAGGCGCGCAGACGGAAGAGGGAGCCGCCCGGGGCTTCTCAGAAGGCCCCGGCTGGAGCCACTTTGCCCAAGGACTCCCCCCACCCCCCACCCCCCATCACCTCCACTTCCCCAGCCCACACGAACTGGGCTCCGGCGAACCCAGAGGGTGGACCCAGGGTCTGACGCGGGCCCTGCTCGGGGCTGCAGCCCCCCACCCCCATCTCCTTCCACCGAGGGACTTGTTCTCCCAGCCCCAAGGTCTGTCGGGGGCACCCCTGCCGGGTCACGAGGCCTCTGACAGACTCAGACACAGATGCAACATAGATTGAGGGCCAGGTGCCCAGCGGTTTCTGCAACCGGATGCCGGGTAGGGACGTCCTGCTACTGTTTGATCCATTTTGTGAGTGTCTTAGGCATGGCCCAGGCCCGGGGAGGAGGGGGCACGGACCGAGGCCTGGGTGAGGGCAGTGTGTGGAGGTGGGGGCAGCCTGGCAGGGGTGAGGGGCCACGGGCCAGCTTGGCTTGGGCACCACGGAGCCCTGTGGCCTTGGCCGAGTCACTGCCATGTGAAGCCAGCTTTCTCGTCTCTGCAGTGGGCACGGGGCTTCTGTGGGGCTCACACAGCGCCATCCCCCCCCCCCCCACCAGCACTCAGTGGAGGGGGTCTTGGATGAGCAGCCCCCAGAGGAGAGCAAGGGGAACGGGTAGACTGTCCGGACTGGGTGAGGGTGTGTGTGGGGGGGGATGGGGAGGTGGCGGGGGGGGGCAGCCCTGCCACTATATTCAGAAAGGCCTGGATACTTGCAGGAGTGAGGAGGGACAGGGGAGATCAGGCTCCCCCGGCGCCTTCCCCTCAAGGGTGAGAAGTGGCCTTGGGGGAGGGACCTGTAGGGAAGGAGCCCCAGGCAGTCCTGGGGGCAGGTGGCCTAGCTGGGGCTGGGTCACGTTACCTCGGACACCTTGTGGACCCTGCCGTACGTCTGGCTGCACTGCAGCAGCTGGGCCGCTAGATTGCAGTCCTTCCTATAGAGCGCCTACAAGACAAGAGAAGGCGTTTGGTTGCCCCTTGCCGAGGTCCCTGCCGCCCAGCGCCCGGTGGCCAACACGGAGACCAGGGTGGGGGGTGGGGGGAGCGGCTGTGCGCTGTCAGGACAGGAGCCCTCTCTGGGCCGCACGCCCTCGCCTGCAGCACGGGGGTCTCGGTTCTGACCTGGAGCTGCGGGGGCACGGAGGGGGCCCTGCGGGGCAGCTCTGCCGCTGCCCCAGATGGAGCCTCCCACAAGGGGGGGGGATGGACAGAGGGCCCTGAGAGTCCAAGGGTCTCCGTGCTCCCCCTCTGCGTGGAGAGTGAGGGCACCGAATGGTAAGGAATGTGCCTGCGGCCCCTGCCTCCCCGTGTGTCAGACTTGTTCCCCGCGCCCCCATCCTTAAAGTGTGGCCTGCTTCACAGGCGGGGGTGACTGCAGGGCCGGGTCAGGGTCAGGGTGGTCTGGGGCAGAGGGCCTGTGCACCCCAGGGTCCGGCTCAGCCTCCGGAGCTGAAAACGGATGCAAACAGTAGGACTCGAAGGGATTTGGTTTCGTCTTTCGTAAATCTCTGTTGCATGTGCCTGTGGTTGGGTCTTTCACTCCCGCCCCCACCCGGGGAGGCCTCTGACAGGGAGGGATCTGGGGTCCCCCAACGGGCCCTCGGATCCGCCAGCTCCCACAGCCTCTGCTCAGCCAGGACCAGGTGCCCTGCAGTTCAGACAACTACCGAAGGCGTGGGCACCGCTGCCCAGCCCCCACCCCGTTCCTGGAGGTTGCCCCACCTCCACCATCCGGGCCGAGGCTCATACCCTCAGTGTGGCCCGCAAAGCAGAGAGAACCTGGGTCCCCAGACTCCTCAACGCCTCCTCGAGCCCCTCAGTTGGCTGAGAGCTGAGAACTGAACCCCCGCCTGTGAGGTCCCTGGCCTCGAGGGCTGTGAGCGCCGCCCGGCCGGCCCAGACCTCCGCCGCACCAGTCGCAGACTCCGAGGGCGGCCCTGTGCTCATCTGCCTGCACTCCTGGGCCATCTCGCCCCACCTGTGGCTTTAACTGATCTCTGTCCTAAACTCCAGACCCTGCCGTCTGGCTGCCGTCCAGGGCCTCCTCTGGCCCCTGTTCAAGAACCTTCAATGGCTCCCTACTTCACTGAGAATAAAACCCAGACTCCTAGAGGAGCCTCCACAGTGTGGCCTCCTGTTCTCTTTCTGACCTCAGACCCTGGGCCCCTCCCTGCCGCCCGGGAGCCCGCTCTGCCGTTCCTGCAGTTATCCGGGCCCACCTCTGCCACTCTGGTTCTTTCCGCCGGAAAGAATGCTCTTCCCCCAGGCGCCCTTGGCCAGCTCTCCGGCCCTTTTCAGGTCTTGAGGTAGCAGCCTCTTCCAGAAGCACCCTAACGACTCCCTAGCCCTGTTCTTGCGCTACTTTCCTCCGCGGAATTCGGCACCTCTGACACACCGCACGGCTGGCGGCTCTATCTTGCTTACGGTCTTCCCCGCTCAGGTGTAAACTCCACGTGGGGAGGGAGGGACTTTTTGCCTGTGTCACTCACACCATGTTCTCGGAGCCTGGGAGGGCCTGCCAAGAGGCACACTCATCAGTGAATGTGCGGTCCGCTGTCAGACGGCCCTGGAGCATGGCTGGGCCCGTCGCCTGGGGCCCGTGAAATCAGGGCGGCCACGCG
Organism: Cryptoprocta ferox; assembly: GCA_028646485.1. Taxonomy (NCBI): domain Eukaryota; kingdom Metazoa; phylum Chordata; class Mammalia; order Carnivora; family Eupleridae; genus Cryptoprocta; species Cryptoprocta ferox. The sequence goes on along the minus strand of CM053560.1, from coordinate 3,865,111 downwards.
GCTCTGATGCCCCCCAGGGCTGGCCGGGGCAGGAGTCCTAAGTGAGCACGCCCCAAACCCGGGGTCAGGCAGCGCCGCCCTGAACGGATGACATGGCCCCGTGGTCGCTACCGCCAGCCCAATTCCTTCCAGCAGAGGCTCCTCCTGGATGCCCGTGACCGTGTGTGTCTGGTGAGGCAGCCCGCCCTTCCCCCACCGCCCCGGTACTCCTTCCCCCTCCCCTGTGCCTGCCCCTCCAGCCTGGAGGCCACAGCGCGGGGGCCTGAGCCCCCGGGGTCACAGTGGCCCGACACTCACATTGTCCTCCGACAGCTTGTCGATGGTCACCTTGGCCTCCAGCAGGTGGCTGTTGAGGGCAACGATCTCGTGGCTCAGCGCGCGCTTCTCTTCCTCATAGTGCTGGCCCTGGGGCGAGTGGGGGTGCAGGAGGGGGCCGGTCAGTGGTCGGCCAAGGTTTGAGCCTCAAGCCCACAGGCCTCCCGGGTGCCCTCTTGCAGTCAACAGTGTGAGGTGTTTGCAAGGCCAAGGAAGGTGGGGGTAAGAACACAGACCACCAGGTTCAAATCCACCTGCACTCCCCCAGTGACAAGCTAGATGGCCTCGGGCGAGTCACTGCCTCCCCGAGCCTCCGGCCCATCCCACCAAGGGGACAGGAAGGCCCTGCTTTCTGGGGGTCTGCACAAAGCCCGGCCCCTGTCCCTGCCCTCCCCTCCTCGAACTCATCCAGTTTCAGCCTCCAGCTGAGGCTCGGGAAAGCAAGGGCCCTCGTCCAGGGCCGCCAGGAGCGCCGGCCCAGCCTCCCTCCAGGCCTGCCTGTCTCTACTCCGCCAGCCCCGTATGACAGGCAGGCGCTGAACGCCGCCGCCGTTTGTGACTCAGGAACAAAACGAGCTTGTGCCCAGACTGGAAAGAGCAGAAGCTCCTATCTGAGGGAGGGGAGCCGCCCGAACTTGTCTCGCCTTCCCTGACGCCGACCCCACCAGACCCAGAGGCCTCGGCCACGGTCCCTACTCCTAACTGAGGCGCTGGGGCCAGGCCCTGTCTCCTTTATTCCTCACAGTCAGACGGGGTGGGGGGCCCTCATGAGCGCACAGTTGGGCTCAAACATCCTTCTGGCTCTCCCAGGCCTCTGTCCCCCCGGGTCTGGGTCTCCGGGCTGACCCCTAAAGCAGGGTCACCGTGCACGGCGCATGTTCTCCGTCCCGCAGCCCTGCTTCAGACCTCCAGGTCGGGCACGGGGCAGTGGGGAACGCTGTGACTTGCTAGTCCTGAGAGCACTGCCCCCACATTCACTGCAGAGAGGGATGGGACCGGCCCAGCCCCGGGGGGAGGGGAAGGCCAGGAAACCAGGCCTGTGACCCAGCTTCTGCACAGGCAAGGGGCCGGGCAGCTAGGCCGGTGGCACACCCCCAGGGCTCCGGGACCAGGTGCCGGGTGGTGGCCTCACCATGCGGTATAGCTTTTCCTCCAGCTCCTGGTTGATTCGCTGCAGCGCCAGGTAGTTGCTCTGGATCCTGGGACAGGAGGCAGTGGGGTCACCGCAGCGGCAGGCCTGACCGCCCCGTGAGCCACACAGCCTGCTGAGCGGGGCCGGCCCCCCCGATCCCCCCACCGGTCCCACCCTGGTCTACTGGCTCCTCTCCACGCAGCAAAAAGCATCTGATTAGAGCTAGTTTGTAGAGGCCTTTCCGGGGCCAGGGTCGAGGACCCCCTGCAGATGGAAAGGGAAGGCCTGTACTCACAAGTGACTTTGTCCGGTCCTTGCTCGGAGCCAGTTTACTCACATTTAAACACGATTCTTGCAAGCCTGGCTAAGGGATTTACATTCAACAGCAGGTTAGCAGGGAAGAGACTGACGCCTGGCCATGCCACGGGCCCTAGACTGAGCGTTAGAGACGCAGGGTGGCTAAAACACGGCCCCCCGGGAGGAGGGGAAGGCAGGAGCCGCTGTTGGGTGGGAATCAGGCGCTCTGGGCCACTCAAGGGAACGTCCCTAAACACTGGTTCGTGGTCCTTTCCCTAGCAGAGACCCAGGGGACGGTGGCCGGGCCCTGGTGGGTGGGGGGGGGGGTCTGGAGATGGCTGCGTGTGTCGCACTGCTGCCCCACCAAGAATATATGAGAAGGAAGGGACAGAGAATGAAGGGGCGCCTGGGAAGGGCCTGTCCTGGCAGTAGCTAGACCCGGGGTCAAGTTCTGACTCAGCGGCTCTGGGCACAAAGTGCGACTGGGCCTCCAACTCCACATCTGTGAGTGGGGGTCGACAGCTCAGGAGGGGGCGGGGCTCCTCTGGCTGCGGATCCCGGGGCCCCGCGCCCCCCCACCTCCGCCCCGTACCTGCGCAGCTTCTCCGTGACCTTCTCCAGCTCCTCCTGCGCGCGCCGCAGCTCGATCTCCAGGTAGTGGCGCGTGGAGTCGAACTCGGTCTCGAGCTTCTCGAGCTTGTGCGTGGTGTAGGACAGCCGCTTGCGCAGCTCGCCCTTCTGCTCCTGCAGCGCGCTGCAACGACACGCGGCGGCGGGCCGGGCCGCGGCGCTGAGCGCGGGAAGCCGAGCCCGAGCGGGCCAGCAGCGGCGCCGGGGGTGCGTCCCGTGCGCCCCCGGCCGCAGGGCACACGCGAGTGCGCACGCGCCAGACCCTTCCCCTCGGGGGTCAGAGACGCTGGCTGGCCCAGGCCGTCCCTCGGGTGGGGAAGCCCTGAGGTCCAGTGGCAGAAGTGCCACACCGTAGGCCAGGCCTCCCTACCCCAAATTGGCCACGTGACCTCTGGGCCCAGGCCTCCACCAGTGGACAGTTGGCTGCGCACAGCGGCGGACACTCTGCAAAGCCCTGGCCTGCACAAGTCCCCCTTCCTCCAGGAAGCCTCCCAGAGCCTCAGCCCCAGCTCTTGAGGCTCTATTTTCCGCACAGACCTTGTGGGCTCCCCTAGTACGCCAGGACGCTGAGCCCCCAGCCCCAGGAATCGGAGATGCGGGATAATCGCCCACGCACCGCAGGCGGTCAATTCTGCAGTTGGGCAAAAGGCAGGGGAGCGGCCGTGAACTCCACCCGGGCAAGGGCCGCAACCCCCCTGTGGGCAGCCCCCCAGCACCGGAGCGGGTAGGCACTCCTGAACACACGCTGGCCTGGGGCACGCTTCCCTTTACAGGCTGGGCACCCGGAAGGGGGCAGCTGGCGAAAAGGCCTCGTCTTTAATCGTGGGGGCAAGGGGGCTGCCTCCCTGCGGGCAGGGGCTGCTGCAGGTGGGTGCGGGGCTCCGGGTGCGTTCTGGCCGAGCGGAGCTAAGACCCCAGCGCTGCTCTGTCTCTGGCCGCGCACTTTCTTTCCCCTGTCCCCGCCTTGGACTTCAGTGCCAAGGAAACCCCAAGCCGTGCGGCCCATAGGTGAAGCCTGGCTGACGTCACGGGGTGGGCGGGGCTTCTGCCAGCCACAGACTTGCTGCTCGTATGCCCCCCACGGGACCCCAGGCTGCCCACTATCCTTCCGTTCAGGCCTCAGCTGCCCCTCTGGATAGAGGGGACCCCCCCCCCCCCCGTTGCACTGTGGACACAAAGCCCTGGCTCCGAGAAGAATTCTGCCCAGAGAGGTGCCCGGGTCTGAGGTTTGCCCGGACAAGTGCACACCCACAGGGGACAATCTGGGGCCAACACCTTTTTGAACCACAACTTCCGGTGGGTGTGCTGTGGGGCCGGGAAGAGGGGATAGCACTGCCTGCTCCAGACGCTGTGCCGGCGTGGGAGGGAGTCCCCGGCGTCACCCTGCAAAGCCGGACTGCGCCAGGGGCGGGAACTCTGACCCTGCCTGGGTGTTGCTGCAGCCTCGGGCCCTGTGTGGCAGCCGCGCATGTTACCACGGTCGCACGCCCAGCAAATCTCGATGAAACATTCCTGGATTCCTGCCCAGGTCTACAGTGTTTTAAATAAATAAAAATAAAGAACTGCCTATGTTTTGAGAACCTCAGAGGAGGGTGGGGCCAGGCCCTCACAGGGGTCAGTCTGCAGGGAAGATGCGGGGTGTCAGAGGGAGCCCTGAGGCCCAAGGCTGCCCATGCAAGTCTAGCCACCCCCTCCAGGCAGCACACATGACTGCACCACCCCCCAGCACCCTGCAGCTACAGATCCCAGAATGTCCTCAGTTCCTGCCCCAGCCTTTCTCCCCACTGGGGTGGCGGGCTTCCTGGGGACCCTCCCGTGGCAGCCGGGCCTGCTGCAGGCACAGTGTTGGGGAGGGGGTGGGGCAGTAGCCCCTGAAATCAGCTGTCTTGGGTGGGGGGCTGCCTATCTGCCCCCAGCCCTCTGTCACAGGGTGCAGGTGGGGTCCGCACTCCCGGGAAGAGGTGAGAGCATCGTCTGTCCACTCCTGTGTCCACCTGAGGGGTCACCCGCCCCAGCCACCCAGAGCCAGTGCCCCTCCCTCCCTCACCACGGCCACCCACCTGCCGCCACAGCACGAACCCTGCCGTCATGCAGAGTGTCCACTCCTGATGTGACCCAGCCACGCGTCCACCCACAGGGACCCTCCTTCCTTCCCCTCCGACCCCGCCCCGCCCCGCTCCTGGCCCCTCGCAGCCGCGAGCAGGACAAACCCCGAGGAGCCCACAGTCTGGAGAGAGGCACACAGTGAACACAGAACAGGCTCAACGAGGCACGTGGACGACAGGGCTGTGACGTGGGCCCTGCCGAGGCCCCTCCTCACCAGGCAACCCTCCCCCCCCCAGCTGGCCCGCCTGCCTCTCTTCACCCTGGCACCCACTGGCCTTGCAGACCTGCTGGGGTGGCTCTGTCCCACTGGCCCTCATGCATGCCCCCACCCACCCTGGAGCCCTCCCCTGGCCAAGCCCCCGTCCCCCAGCGCCCCCAGCCCCTGACTCCCGCCCCTCCTGCCCCCGGGACACCCCTGTGACCCCGAAGTCACAGCAGACGCGGAGGCGGGCCGCTGGAGCCCACCGCACCTGTCCCCACATCCCTGCCGCTCTGGCTCTGTCGAGTCTGCACCCAACTTGGCTTTGCCCAGGCTGACGGTCAGGCCCCAGGTCGGCACCCCGCCCCTCCCCGCACACCTCAGGCCGAATCCCTTCCCCCCCAGGCCACACAGGGAGCTCCCCCGCCCCTTGCTTCCATCTCCAGCCCAGGCCTCTCTCTGCTCCGCTGCCCCACATCCAGCCATCCACCGGCCTCTCTGCCCCGTGGCCCACCTCACACGAGGGTGTTCAATGCTGAAGCCCCCTCTGCACTCCCCACCCCCGAGAAGGGCAGAGCCACCCTCAGTCCCCCAGTCAGACTCCCGACAGCCTGCAGTGCTCCCTCCTCGCCCCTTGCCCCTCACAGCTGGTCACCAAGTCCCCGTGATGAGCTACTCAGAAGTTCTGGACGTGTCCCCCCTCAGCCTGGTCCAAGAAGGGGTGCTGGGCTGGGGTGTGCGGTCACCTGGTGGTAGCACCATCGCTGCCAATGCCTTCCCCTCCCCCCGGGGCATTGACCCGAGCCCTGCCTGGCCCCCACCTCAGTCTCCATGTCTGTAAAGCAGGGACGTGTGCACCCGCACAAGGGGCGCTAGAGCTGTCGCTGTGGTCTGCGCGCTACCCTGGGTCATCAGAACCACCAGGAGACGGTGCCAGAGGTGAGTACCATGTGGGGGCGGGGGGCTTCCAGGCTACTGGGAACCTGGGGGGCTTGCTCAGGGCCCTGGGGGAAACGGGGGTCGCTCGGGGCCCTGGGTTCAGTGGTCTCTGCTTCCCCCTGAGCAGGAAGCTGGCTTAGGAGGCCCTGGCGTCTAGAAGCAGCCCCTCAGCAGGTGCTCAGGGAGGGTGTGGAAGCCCCTTGCGACCAGACCGGCCAGTGCTGTGCCCCCCAGATAAGGGCCGCCCCACCCCCACCCCCAGGAAACCCTACTCAGGAGCCTGGTGAGGTCACCTCGCTCTGACCAGCGTACTGGCGAACTGAATCAGGGCGCACCTGACCAGACAGGGTGCAGGCGGGTGAGTGAGGGGGTTCCTGCTTCCTTCCTCCTGCCCATGGGAGGTCCTGGAAGTGCTTTCTGGCCTCGCAGGGAGGAGTGATGAGCTTGGTGTGGTCCCCACCTGCCTTCCACCAGGAGCCCTTCCTGGACACTCGGGGGAGGCTTTGGGCCCAAGGACGGAGCCCTTGGCTGGGGCCGGGGGTATGCGATGCGGGGACTTGAGGGCCTCGCCTCTGAGACAGGTGGCCCAGGATGGTGTGGTGAGGATGTGCCACCTCGGGCGTGTGGACGCAGACACGGGAGGGATGTCTGGGGACAGACGCAGAGACACCGAGGGGCCGCGGAGACAACAGGTGTGTTACCTGTCCCAGAGCGAGGGCGAGGACCTGGCCAGTCGGCCCTGCAGGATGCGGGGCTGCCCGAGGCACGAGGGCACCCAGGGGCTGCGCAGCCTGTAGGCGAAGAGGACAGAGCCGCTCAGCGTGGGAGCGGGGACCACGCCAGGCCCGCTGTGGGCACAGACACGAGAGCTGTGGAGCCCGCCCCCCCACCGGGCAGGAAGACTCCTTATTATCAGCGAGCTGTCAGGGTGGGGCTGCGGGGACCAGCGTGGGGGGCCCCCGCTGCCTGAGCTCGGCGGCGGTGGCACTGTGTCCCACCAGGGGCCGCGTCCCCACCCGCAAGCCTGCCTCAAGGTCTCGGCTTCAGAGAGTCACGGGGGGCAGGCAGGGTCCCTACGGCTCTGGGCTCCCATCTGGCAGGACCCACTGGTTGGAGATCCCAGGAGGCAAGGACGGAGGAGGGACAGTGTGACACCCATCTCTGCCGGGACGCTGCGACAGGCTCGTGTGTACAGACAGGGAAGGGGCATCTCGGAGGCCGAGGGACCTGGCAGAAGTGAGGGGTCCAGGGCAGCGCCCACCTCACCCTCCCTGGGACCCCTTCTCACCCCACTCTGCCTGTGGCCTGTCTGGAGCCGGCAGTGGGTGGGCTGGAGGGGATCAGAATCCGCTGGGTGGCGGAGAGAGGGGCCCTGGTCCGCCTGGCCCTGCTAGGGTCCGCCTGGCCAGGGGCCACAGGTTAGTCACCAGAGCCCCAGCCAAGTCTCTTGGGAGCCTCCCCCCATCCCCCGCCCGTCATGCTATGGTGGCCTTGACGGCCCCAGAGCCAAAGCAGAGATCTGATAAGCAGCAGCAGCCCCAGAAATCAGGCTTCCAAAAAAAAAAAAAAGATGCTTAGAGACGCGGGTGTTAGGAGAAAGAGCAGTATAATCCCATTAAAAAAACATATCTGTACACCGACAGCCACAGAAAGCGAGGTAGGGAAAGAAACGTTAATGTTTATAGGTGGGTGGTGGGATTCTGGGTAATTGGAAATTTTTCTTCTATTAGTTTCCTAGGTTTGTCATCTTTCCAATAGTGAGGATGAAAGAGCAGAAAAAGATTTACTGACGATAAGATTTTGCAACCCCCCGCCCCCCTCCACAAAAAAGATTTTAAGCGCGGACTCGACGTAAGCGCGGACTCGACGGGGTGAGGCGGAAGGGGGGGAAGCTCGCAGCTGTGCACTGCGCACCGGTCACCAGGGCCGTGAGCCCGTCACCTCGTCTGTCAGATGGGCCGCCCTTGGCCCCGTCCCCTAAGCTGGGGCCCCAGCTCGCTGCGGAGGACGGGCGGCGGGCAGGGCACGGGCTTGGTCTCCGGGCGGACGCCCTTGGCCAACGACCCCGTGCTGCCGAGTGAACAGAGCAGGGGCAGGCGGACCAGCGCCCTAGGGAGCATCCGGAAACCACCAGTCTCCCCTGGGTGCCTCTACTGAGCCCAGCAAATCCACAGGGGGGCTCCCAGCGGGTGAGTTTTCAGAAGAGTAGAGGGAGGCTGGAGCCTGGGGGAAACCGAGGCCCAGAGAGCAGGGGGCATGGCTGTGACCCGACCCAGACTCTGCCTCTGGTCGCGCACAGGGCATTCTTTGCTGACAAGCCACTCTTATTCTGACACGAATTCTCATTTACAGCCTGTGGCTGGCGAGTGCGCCATCCTAGAGTCGAGAAAATGGGAGTCCAGAGAGGCTGAGCAAGTCTCCCAAGATCACACAGCCAGTCTGGGCTGTGGACGGGATAAGCAGCCTCTGCTGACCCCTCCTGGGGCCGCCACCCCTCCTGGGGCACCTGTGCAATGGAATGGCAGTGGGGAGGGGGCGCCGAGCCTGCAGCAGGGGGGCCGTCCCTGCCCACGGGCCTGCCAAGGGCTTTCAGCGGAGAGACGGCGGAAGAGGGAGTCAGGTGGCCGGCCGCCGGCTGTCAGCAGGGCCAGGGACTGCCCCGGCAGGAGCCAGCAAGGCAGAGCCTCGGCCCCGGGGAGGACCAGACACGGCGTCACCCCCAGTGGGGCACACAGGCCACCCTCCCACCCTTGCTGGCAGAAGGGTCCGGCGACCGGCCGACGGATAGACAGAGAGCTGGCCCAGGCCCTGGAGCTGGAGCTGACCCGCCTTGCCGATCCCGGGCTCCCCTCGCGGATGCGGTGTCCCCACATGGGGAACAAGCTGCTCCCTGTCCCTGTGTGTCTCTCAAGACGAGATGGGGGGCAACCTGGACCCCGGGGGGGGGGTGCCGGCAGGGGCCGGACCTTAGCAGGTGGCTGACTGTCCTCCCAGGGAGCGGCTGGCTCGGGGAGCTGGGGGCGGGGCTGAGAGCGGCCAGCCCTGTGGGGCCACGGGCACCTCACCTCAGCCTGGGAGGGGTGCGGCCATCACCCCCATCATACAGATGCGGATGGCGGCGGCCCCAGGCCCAGGGTGGGGGGAGGGGAGGAAGGGGCCCAGGGCCAGCCCCGGCCTCACCGGAGCCCCGCACCCAGGCCTCCTCTGCATCCCTGTCTGACCCCCCCAGATGTGGCCACGCTCACGGCCGCAGTCCCGGCAGCTGTCCACGGAACGCCCTCGCTTCCCTTCCGAGTCCCCGGATCCTCTTTTTTCCCTTGTGCGGCTCTGTTGAAATACCGCCTCTTCTGGGAAGCCTTTCTTGGTGGTTCCTTCTCCATGAGGGTTCCCTCTCTTTCCTCACCTGTCCCCCTCAGGCTAAGATGGCCTCCAGATGCCCCTCCTCCATCACTCAGGGCCACCTGGGGCCCCTGGGCCATGTGCCCTCTCTGTTCCCCTTGATGTCTATGGTGCCGAGTGCAGTGCCGGGCACAGGGGGGAGGGCACGGGGGCTCCGGGAGAAAACCCTTCCCTGCTCGGCGGTGCTGACAAGGTTACGCGGTCAGGTGCACCCTGGGGGGCCCGTGGCACCCCCCCCCCCCCCGGTGGACTGAGGTCTCTACGGTGGGGCCGGGCGGGAGGCGATGGAGGGTGCCTTGGCTGCGTGAGTCACGGCCTTGCCGGCTCCCAGATGCCATGAGCCTTTGGGTCCCCGTGTCCCCGCGGCGCACCCGCCCCGGACAGCCGGTCTTCTGGGCTCGGAGCGCTCAGGCCCCACCCGACAGTCACGCTCCGGCAGCACCAGGCCGCTCACATGCTGCAGGAGCCTCTCGTCTTGGTGACTTTGTCCCCGTGTCCCCTGCCAGGATCGCACCGACTCCCTCCTGCTCCGGTTTAACTCCTCCACACCCGGGGCCTGGCGGCGGGGACCCCGACACCCCGGCCGCCCCAGCTGGCCCCGGCCCAGGTGTTACGGGGGCTGAGTCGGCCCCCTGTGTGTCACCAAGCGGGGGTGCCCGGGGCTCCCGCTCCCCGCTTTCCCCTGTGCGCCCGCCTCCCCCCTGCAGCCAGATGGCTCAGCAGGAAACCCAGCTGCACCCTGTGCCGCCTCTGGTCAAAATTCCCCATGACTGTGCACCCCAAGTCCCTGCCCCCCGGGACGCACCACTGCCTGGCCCCTCACGCCTCCTGGAGGAGCATCGGCCCGAGCCCCTTCCTTCCTGCCTCAGGGCCTTGGTCCTTGCTGGTCCCTCGGGCAGGGACATTTCTCTCTTCCCAGGCCCGCCCCTCCTCTCCCCTGCGCCCTGGGACAGCCTGCCCTCCCCGATCTGTCTGGTTCCGGAAGGGGCAGCGGCCTGGTTACCTTCAGGCCGTTCTGTGGGACCCCCTCCCTTGTTCCCCCACCGTCTTTAGCTCCCAGCCCAGCCCTTTCCCAGAGAGGCCTCGCGCTGGCTCCCTGGGACCCGCGTGTGAAACTCGGGGTGTCCCGCGTGGACCCCAGGGCGGGTCCCTGAAGGAAGCTTTGTGCCATGTGCCTTCCACAGGACAAGCCAGAGATGATCCCCACGGGACCCCAGGGTCCCCGCTCCTGCCTCAGAGACCCCCATGTGCCCCAGCCTGTGCCTGTGTTCAACGGCCACCAAGTTTCCGCCTGTCACAGAAGAGCTTTCCTCTGTTCCCCTTGACCTCGATGGTCGCCTTGCCAATTCTACCCTCCCTGTCCCAGGGGGACCCCCCCGCTGGCTGGGGCGGCCAGCACCCCCGGAGCCTCCCGAGGGCCCGCCCTGCCCCGGGTGCGTGCAGAAACCTGTCCCTCTCGTCCCAGACTACCCCACGGACTGCAAGGGAGGTGTGCACCATGCCCCTTTTACAGATGGGGAAACTGAGATTCATGAGAGGCACGGGGTACCCCTGAGGTCACACAGCCCTGCCAGGGCTCAGTGCCAAGCCAACTGTTCTTCCCCCCCTTGTTGGGATGACAGATTTTAGTGCAAACTGCGGGACTTTATACCACCTCCCCTCCAGCGTGACCATGATTGGGCGCAGCCGTCCCCTCCTCCCGTGGGGGCCTGTGAGGGCCGCCCGTGGCCAGCCTGGGGCCCAAGAGGTGAGGCGACCTGAGCAGGGTCAAGGGCGGGTGGGTGGGCCTGGAGCCCCCCGGGGCGGGCCATCTGGCTTCCTCTTGGGTCCTTGAGCCTCTCCCCGGAGGAAAAGAGATCAGGGCCTCTGACCGCCCAGCCCCCAGGCGGCCCTCAGCTGACCTCTGCAGCAAGGGCACCAGCAGCACCGCGGGCACGGGGACAGGGACCCCAGGCCGGGTTGTCACCACGGCCACCAAGCTGTTGTGCAAAAGTCCCGGGAAGGTCACGAGTGCAGGTGCATGGGGGTGTCGCTGCGTGTGTTCTGGGGGAGGGACTGTCAGCGCTGAGCGGGGGGCCCCGGCCAGGAGGGGTAGGAAATCCTGGAACTCAACACCTGCCCGGTCCTACTGTCTTCCCCTGACGTCGTCTAGTGGAACCATCCTCCCTGAGTCCCCGTGGCCCTGGGGACACGGCCGTCCCACTGCTCTCTCCTGCCTGGAGTTGGGGACGAGGCAGGAACCCTCACCGCATCAGGTGGCTGTAGCCCTGCTCCTGCCTCCCCCTCTCTGCCAGGGCAAAGCCACGTGCTGGGAGCTGGCGGCCCTGCGGCCTGGCGAACCCCCGCCGGCGCGGCAGACCCAGGGGTGCCCAGGGCTGGGGCCCGCAGGGTGACCCGGGTGAGGGCACGGAGCAGCTACAGGGTCACCCCTGAGCCTTTGGTCTGCTGCCCCTCCTGCTCGGCACATCCCTCCCCTGCTCTTTGGTTCAATCTATTCACCTCCTCCAGGAAGCCCTCCTGGACGCTGGGTCAGAAGCCCTCTTCGCTATCCTGTTCTCAGCCTTACAGTGCGGGGATGCTGTTGGGGTCCAGGGGCTGTGTCTGCCCCTCCTCCCCAGGGCCCCAGAGCCTGGTGCAGGGCCTGGTGCGAGGCAGGGCCTGATGGCTGAGTGCTGGAGGTGCTCTGGCGACCAGCCCTCAGTCCCCCCTCAGTCCCCCCTCAGTCCCCACTGAGCGCACACCATGGCCACCGCTGACCACACTGGTCCTCATCAGACCTGGGTGGCAAACAGGGCCTGGCCCCGAGTGGGCACCTGACCTGAAGTGTCACATGGGGGTCGGACCAAACCCAGGCGCCCGAAGCCCAGTGTGTCGGCCTCGTCCAGCCACAGGGCCTATGGAGGGGCAACGGCCAGAGGTCTGTGGGGCTCCGGAGGTGAGGCTCGCTGGGACAATGGCCGGGGGGTGGGGGGTGACACCGTGGGAGGGAGGCCCGGCCCGGCTCCTGCACCCACTGGGACGCCCCGCTTGCCTTCACCCACGCTGGCCCCTTTCAGCCATCCCACTTCTGACACCCAGTCTGCCACTGGGACGCCCTCCCTCCCTCCACTACCCACTTCTTGTAGCCCCTCCCCCACTCTGTCCCCTCGTGCCACCCTCCACCCTCCGCGTCCCCTCCGTCTCTCCCTTCACTGTATGAGCGTCAGGGCCAAACCCCAAGCTGGTCGGGGCCCCTCCCCCTGGACAGCAGGAAATCACACAGCTGAGTGACCGGCCCCACTTTGTCTCATCCCACGGAATGACCTGGGGTCTTGTCACGGCCCCTGCTCGCCCCTCCCCTGTCCGCCGGGGAGCCGGCTTCACACCCTCTCCTCTCTGCTCAACCGCAGCCTCCTCCCCCAACCCCACGCCCGGCCGACGACCGCGCTGCTCTCCCCGCGGAGGAAATGAAGCCGCCCCACGGGGGACCCCCCAGATGTCACCACCAGGTGTGCCCACCCACCAGCATCTGCCGGACACCCGGTGCCGCCGCCTGTTACTACACCAACCCGCCAGGCGGCCCTCCGCCCACTCCGGGCGCGGCTCCCGAACCACCAACTTCTCCTCGCTTCCAGATCCTTCTCTCCGGCGCGCCAGAGAGTTACGTTTCCCACTCTGAGGACAACCCCGTCTTGAGCCTCCAGGTACTTACTTCCCCTTCTCTGCTCTGTGGGGATGCCGTCTGTCCTCACTCTCAACCTGCCAGGACCCACGCCCACCTGTCCCTCTGCAGTCCTCACGTGACCCGAGCGCCGGACAGCCAGGGGCCCAGCGGACACCCCCCCCCCGCCCTGCCTCCCGCAAGCACTTCCTTCTCAAAGGTCCGGAGGTGAGAACAGTGGTGGGGGGCGGGGGCACGTGGTGCACGTGAGCTGGCCAGAGCCCAAGCCTGGGGGGCGAGGACAGACTAGGTGGTGCTGGCGAGAAGTGGGCAGAAGGCCCACTGCACTAAGCGCAGGCCAAGTGCCCAGTCCTTTCCCACCGGGCACAGGAGCCCCGGACGCAGTTCCGGGCCAGGACGGACTGGCAGCAGGCGTGGGCCTGGGCAGGTCCCTCTGCTGGGTGAGCCGGCAAGGGAGCCCTGAGGAGGCTGTGCGGCGGGAGGGGGCGGGCCACACACTGGGCCCCAGGAAGGTCCCGGGGACCCCTGGCTATGGAAGGGCTCCTCGGGCACCCCTGCCCGACCCCCTTCCCCACCCCCCAGCTGGGCACTGCTGGTCGTCCACTCTTCTGTCATCTCCCCGTCTAGACTGGGAGGCCCCGAAGATGGGGCTCTGCACACCTTGGCCTAGACCCCTCCCCTGCCGCAAGGCCACACCCACCGTCCACGCGAGCCAGTGTTCAGGGGGCTTCCGGGAATGGCCACGGGGTCGGCCCCATAGCCGATGAAGGGCCCCCGAATTAACCTCCCAGCACCTGCCATCCCGCCCGGGAGCCCAGGAGGGAAGGCTCGGCCACTCAGCACGGACGGTCAGGTCCACCGCTGCCCACCAGGGGCCCGCGCGGGCTGCGCTCGCTGGGCCACCCCACAGACACGGGGACGCCGTCGCCGCTCGGCGGGCGGGCCTGGTTTCTGCGCATCTGAAGGTAAATCAGGGCTGCAGGCGGCTTCTCGGTGGCCCTGGACGGGGGTGTGGGCGGCCGGCCCCAACCCGGCGCCCCTTCCTTCCACGCCGCCCGCGACCCACTCTCACCTCCCGTCTGCCCCCGCGCCTCTCCGCACCCACGTGAGACGGTGCCAAGGGCCGAACCCGGCCTGGGAGCGGAGGACAGGGGCCGGGACGGCGGGTTTGAGCCACCGCGCCGGGAGGGGGCTGCTTCTCTGGGCTGCAGTTTCCCCATCTGCAGTCGGAGCCCCAAGGGACGCTGTGGCCGCGGTGCTCTCCTCCCAGAAACTTCTGACATCACCCCCTGCAGTCCCCCAGGGAGATACCGCGGGCCACTGGGGCTTTCTCGCTGATCCCTTGGCGCTGCGTGTGGGGGGAGGGGTGGCCGGTGGAGAAGGGAATCGGGGCCCGGGGACAAGGGCCTCCTTCAAGGGCACGCGGCCAGTAACGGCTGGTAAGCACGGAGCCAGGATTAGAACCCCCCCCCAGGACGGCCTCCCCGCTGCGGGGAGCGCAGCCTCCAAACACCACCGCAGCCCAGCCTGGCCTGCCGGGTCGCGCTGGACACAGAGGCCCGACACCTGCCACGCTGTTGGGCCTCGAGGGTCGTGGGAAGAGGGGCTGAGGTCCCCGGGGGACCCGGCCCCACGTCCTGCCTCCGGGCGCGGCGACTCCATCGAGACAGACGAGACAGACGCCCCACCGCTGCCCCGGAGGGGCCCACGGAGGGACGGGGAGGGAAGGTGGGGGGAGAGGGCGCGGAGGGGCGCCGCCACCGTGCCCGCTGTGCCAACATCGGGGCTAAAGCTCCAGCCAGCTCGCGGGCCGGTGCCGAGTCCTCCCCGGGAGCAGCGCACGCGGCCTGGGGCGCAGCAGAGCCGGCCCCCCGCCCCTGGAACTCCCTCACGATCACGACTTATCTGGGGCTGCCGGCACCTCCCCTGCTCCCGCCGGCCGGGTCCCCTTCTCCACGGTGGGAATAACGTCACCCGCTTGATGGTCGGCGAAACCATCTGCTCCCGTCCGCAAGAGGGGCCGGCAGGTGACAGCCCGGGCATGAACCGCGCGCCAGGATCCCTGGTAACGATTTAATCCTCGAAACAACCTTCCAACGTGGGTGCTATTATTATTCTGTCCACTTTCCAGATGCAGAAACTGAGAATCAGAGAGGCTCAGACACCTAAGGCCACACAGCCAGTAGGTGAAAGAGCTGGGATTCAAACCCAGGTGAGTTTTCCTTCTTAATCACACACACGTCATCAGGGAGGCTTTCCGGTAGCGACTCAGACGCGCTGTGAGGACGGGGGACGTCGAAGGGCAGGAGCAGAGAGAACAGTCTATGGGGAGGGTCTCTCTGTAGTACCTGAATCCCAAAGGGAGACGGCAAAGAAAGGTAGCCATTCACATCAGAGTAAGAATTAGCCCATAAGCCATCCTCCACTAGCGTCAGGTTTAGAA
Source organism: Cryptoprocta ferox (assembly GCA_028646485.1). Classification (NCBI taxonomy): domain Eukaryota; kingdom Metazoa; phylum Chordata; class Mammalia; order Carnivora; family Eupleridae; genus Cryptoprocta; species Cryptoprocta ferox. The sequence goes on along the minus strand of CM053560.1, from coordinate 3,849,990 downwards.
GTGGGGCAGAGAGCCTTGGAGGACCCCACCTAGGGAGGGACCGGGCCGGCTGGGTGGGGTGCGGGACCCAAGAGGCGGAGAGCAGGGGTCCTGGAGAGAAGGGACTAGAAAACCCGACAGTAATCCTGGAGGCATCGAGTGGGTTCCAGCAGGTGGCCAGTCCCCAGGAAGCCTCTTCATGAGCTGGCAGGCTCGGGACCACGATGCCGGTCGCTCCCCCAGCCCTCAGTGGCACCTACTGCAAGCCCACCCCGCCCAGAGAACAGGGATGCCCCTCAGGACACACCCAAAGCAGGGGTGCCGCAGGGGTGCCCCAGGCCCGTGGGGGACAGCCGCCCGGGAACCCCCAAACCGCTCTGCGCCTGCAGTCGGCCCCGTGTCCAGGGACAGCCGCTCCGTCCTTTGTCAGGCCGGACAGGCAGCAGTTGTCCCAGACGCCCCCCCTCCCCTCACACCCCGCCGCCGACCCGTCGGGGGACCCCGGCCCAGCGGCCCAGCTCTGCCCCCTCACTGCGCACAAACCCGACCACGCCGTGGCTCCGCTCGCAAGCCCTCAGCAGCCCCCACGCACCCCGAGTCTCCGTCTGTGCCCCTCGCCTCCCCAGCCCCCTCGTCACCGTGCGGGGCCGCTCGGGCCGCCGCCCTCCTCTGCACCTTCCACCTGCCGTCCCTCTGCCCGGGGCTCTTTCTCCCAAACATGCACGCGGTGACCCCCCACCTACGCAGGCCTTCGCCCAGGTGTCGCCTTCCCGGAAGCCCCTCCCAGGCCGAGCTGCCACCCCCCGCCCCCAGCGCACTCTCTGCCCCTCTGCCCTGGAGGTGGTTTTTGGACCCCGTTGCACGGGTCCCCGTGAGATTTACTGTGACAAGCGTTCTGTCCCCCCTGTAACTAGAGTGCGTTCTTGGTCACTGCTGTATCCCCACTGCCTGCAACAGCCTCTAGCAAGTAGTGGGTGCTCGATAAATATGTGTCAAGCATGCAATCGATGAACGAATTAAATCAACCGTGACAACCTACACGGCCAAGGCGGGGGAGACTCCCAGGTGAGAGAAAGGGTCCCTGACGGGGACGTGGAGGGAAATGGGACAGGCCACCGCCAGTGACCAGCTGTGCCAAGGGGGCCTGGCCGCCACACAGGAGTTTGGGTCTTCCGGGGGTGGGGGTGGGGGCAGCGGGAGCCTGGAGCCGTCAGAGGTGCGCCCGCAGCTCCGGGCTTCAAGGAGGGCGCTGGTGTGGCCCAGAGGAGGGGACACGGAAGGGAGATGGGAAGCCTGTCTGTCCAAGCGGACAGATGTGGTGGCATCCGCGGGGCGGGGGCTGCACCATTGGGTCCAAACACGGACGGGACTCCTCCCACCGGGCACAGTCCGGATGCCTGGGGAGCCTGTGGTCTTCCTGGCCCCAGAGACCCAGACAAGTCCCCTTCTGCCTCTGGCCTCAGTTTCCCCAGAGCCCTCCAGCTCTGTGGTCCCTCACGGCTGGGCGGGCGGGAGGGTCAGAGCTCAGCCACGGCGCGAGGAAGAGCGCCCCACCTTTGTGGCGGCCCCCACGTGCCACTCTCGCACCTGCCCCCCGGCTTTTGCCCGCGCTGGTCCCCCGGCCGGGAGCCCTGACTCTCTGCACCCCCTCATCTCAGACAGGCAGCCGTCTCTCTGAGCAAGGGTTCCCCCACCCCCCGCCCCTGCCCATCTCTTCCACCAGAGGCTCCCACAGCCTGGGTGGCGCAGTCGGTTCAGCGCCGACTCTTGATCTCGGCTCAGGTCATGATCGCCTGGTTCGTGAGTTTGAGCCCTGCGTGGGGCTCTGCGCTGATGGCACGGAGCCTGCGTGGGATTCTGCCTCCCTCCGCCCCTCCCCCCGCTTGTGGCGCATGCTCTGTCCTCTCTCTCTCTCAAAATAAATAAATAAACTGTAAAAATAAAATTTTAAAATTTAAAAAATTAAAAAAATAAATAAATAAAAACACGACTCCCTGGAGCGCCTGGGGGGCTCAGTCGGTTGAGCGTCCGACTTCGGCTCAGGTCAGGATCTCACGGTTTGTGGGTTCGAGCCCCGTGTCAGCTCTGTGCTGACAGCTCAGAGCCTGGAGCTGCTTCGGAGTCTGTGTCTCCCTCTCTCTGTCCCTCCCCCACTCCTGCTCTGTCTCTCTCTGCCCCTCCCCCACTGGTGCTCTGTCTCTCTCTCTCTGTCCCTCCCCTGCACATGCTCTGTCTCTCTCTCTGCCCCTCCCCTGCTCATGCTCTGTCTCTCTGTCTCTCAAAAATAAACACTAAAAAGAAATTTAAAAACACTACTCCCTGAGGACTGAAGCAGGGCGGGGGGCACAAGTGCTCCCCAGTGCTCTTCCTGGGGCGCAGAGGGAGGTGGCCCCCTTCTAGGGCACGGTGAGGGGTGGGGAATGGCTCCCTGCCCCACTCCTCGCTGCCTGCCACAGTACGGTCTCACTCAGAAGCATTTACTGAGTACCAACTACGGGCCAGTTCTAAGCACTGGGGATCAGCAGGGACTGCCGTTCTGGGCAGGGGTTGGGGGGCGACAGATAAACAAGATAAAGAAATAAAGCAAGTCGCTAGTCAGGTGGCAGTCGGGACGGCAGGGAAAACCGAAGCAGAGAAGGGGCAGGGTGGGGGGTTAAAATTATACATGGAATGAGTCAAAAGGTCAGGAAAGCCCCCCCCTCCCACCCCAATGACATTTGAAAAGGATGTGAAAGGAGGGGAGGCAGGGGTCATGTGGGTATCTGGGGAAGAACATTCTGGGTAGAGAGGAACAGCCTGTGCAAAGGCCCTGGGGCAGGAGCCTGTCCGATGTGTCTGAGGAACAGCAAGGCGGCCAGGAGGAGCAAGGGGAGCCGGCCAGGGGGGAGTCGTGGGAGAGAAGTCAGGGTGGTCTGACGGTTCTGACACGCCCCGTGTGTGTGTCTGTCTCCGGAAGGTCGGGCTGGTGTTTCCCCGGAGTATCCCCCGGCCGAGCACAGTGTCTGGCGCGGGCAGGACCTCAAGTCCAAGTCACACGCGCATGTCCCCCCGCAAAACGCTTTCATCTGAAGGTACAACCTAAAGCAGTGGCCAGAATTCAAGTAGGAACTCCGTTCACCCGGGGGCGGTTTACAGGGCCGAGAGCCACCAGCCCCCGGGGGGTGACCGGCGCGGACCCCGGACCCCCACCCGCCCCGGGAGACGCCCCGGTGGGAAGACGCGCGCAGAACTGACGACAGAGGAAACCCCAGTGAGCAGCCATGCCGGGAGGTGCGACGAGCGCGCCCCGAGGGTGCGCAATGCCGAGCCGCAGGGCCCCCGAGTCCGGCGTGCTCCCCGGGCACGTGCGCGCGCCCCGAGCTCCCGCACTTCCGCCCGGGGCGCCCCCCCCCCACTGCAGTGTCCGCGGCAGCGCGCCCCGGGGGGTCTCAGCCAGCGCCGGCCCGCGGTGACTTCGCGCACAGATGCCGTGACCCAGGACAGCCAGCGGCGGCGGGTGACAGGAGGCACAGGCTGAGAGACTGCACGGCCCGAGGGTCTCGCCGGGCAGAGCAAAACTACGTCGGCCGGGGGTGTTCGGTGGCCAAATCACAAAGGAAACAAAGCCAGGGCCTTGGGGACCTCGGGAAGGGGGCGGGGGAGCTGTCGTGGGGGCCCCTGGAGGGCCGGCGGCGTTCGCGTTCTTGACCCGGTGGCGTCGTCCTAAACGCCATCGCTAAGCTGCACAGGTGTCCATCACTCTGTCTCCGGCGCCTCAGGGTCGCAACTTTCAAAGAGTCTATTTGGGGGAGGGGGCGGGGGAGGGGGGGCGCATAACGGAAGAGATCTGGCTCCCGGGGAACCTTCTGCATCCCAGGTGCCCTGTGGCGGCTGACCCACTTTCCTCCTCGGCAGAGGGGACGGGAGCCCACGCAGGGGAGAGGGCTTGCCCAGAGGCCTGCAGCAGACAAAGTGGCCGCGGCAGGGGTGAAGGCAGAGGGGACCCTGTGCCGAGAAGAGCAGAGGCGCGGATTAATTTGGGGATTAGCCGCTGTGCTGTGCGCGCGCCGCCGGCCCCGCCTCGCTAAGAGCCACAAATACCCGAGTGTCCCGGGAGCAGAGGGTCAAGCAGTCGGGGCAGGGAAGCTACGTGAGCGAGGAGCGAGGCCAGGGGCGCGCGGGAGGCCAGGCGGGAGGTGGCCAGGCCCGGGGGAGCACTGGGGGGGGGGGGCAGGCCCTGCAGGCACTGGGGCTGGAAAGATCGGGGGTCAGACCCCGGCTCTGCTGGAGGGGCTCCCGTCGGGAGGACACTCGTCGGCCTGCGTCCCCCACCCCTACCTGTTTCCCAGGACGCATCCTTGCTTCCTCAGGCCCCCGCGGCCTTCGCGCCTCTTGGAAGGCCTGCCTGGTCCATCTTCCTGGCAAATTCCTATTCGTTCTTCAAGCCTTGGCTCAAGTGTCTCTGCTTCCAGGAAGCCCTCCCTGATATCCCAAGTCAGTGAGGCCGGCCTGGGACCCCTGGGAAGATCTGTGGACCGGCCCGGGTCCTTGCCTGCTCCGGAGGGGTGCCCTGGGGCTTACTCGGTCTCAGCACCCGTTGCGGGACTCGCTACACAGAAAGGGAATGACTCCACTCGGGGGTGAGGGGCACGAGCGCCACAAAAGCCGCAGAGGACAGGCGACCGGGACAACAAAGAGTCGGTCGTGTTGGACAAGAAGGCAGGTGCAAGGGCTTCCTAGGCAGAGAGAACAGCACAGGCAAAGGCAGGAGGTGCGACAGCTTGTTTGGGCCCCGGAGGGGCGACTTCCGGCGTGGTGGGTGGTGAGTGGAGGGAGTCCGCAGAGGGGCTGGGGTGAGGGGGGCCCGGCTGTGCACTTGCCCCCAAAGGGGCCACTGAGGGTCAAAGGGACATCATCCTCCTGCTCCCTGGTCACATACTTCTTGGACCCTCCCACGAGCCGGGCTTGATTCCAGGCACCGGGGCAGGGGTGGGGGTGGGGGGTTGGACGGGGCAAAGCGCCCGCCGCCTGGGAGCTCAGTTCATATCCCCAGGCTCCGCCCCCAATGCGCAGAAACTGCGCTCTAGGGGCGGGGGGAGGAGGGGGAGCGGTGCGCGGTGTCCCCTGGGCCCCTCCAGTTGGACCACAGCTGCATCTTCTCCTGCCTGGGGGACCCACCACAGTGTGGACCGGGTGCCCCAGGTGAGCCTCCACCTGGCCTGTGGGTCCGGTCTCGGGGGGGGGGGGGGGGAGGCACATCGTTCTCTCAACAGTCCTGCAAGGTGCGGGTGATTAGGACACCCACTTCACAGATGGGAAAACTGAGGCCGGAGACTTGAATCTGTGGGTCCCCAAGCTCCATGACCTACCCCGGCTGCCCAACTGCCCCTACATCCCTCTGGGCCCCTTGGTCCTAGACGCCTGGCACTAACTGCAGGACAGAACAGTACAGGGGCAGCCCCTGTGCCTGCTGGGAAGGAAGGGTCTGGAAGGGCCCCTGAGGCAGCTCTGAGAACACTAATGGGGTGAGAAGAAGAGGAGGGTAGAAGCGTCCCCCGTTCTGGGATGCTGTGTTGGGGCCTGGCCCCACGGGACCCCCTATTCCCACAAGCTCCCAAATTCTGCCTCTGCTGAAAGCCCGGGTGGCCCAGAGCAGCCCAGGAGCCCAGGCCCTGGCGGCTGCCGCTGCGCCTTTGGGACTCAGCCCGGGGAAGCCCTCGGCCCCTCTGCCCAAGCCAGGCCTGGTGCCCTCAGCATCTCAGGCACCATTTCCCAGGGGGCTCACCTGCCCGCCTGTGCTGAGCCACCAGTCTCCGCCTCCTCTGCCCGGGCGCACAGGGGTGGGTGCTCGCCAGCCTTGGCTGGGCATGGAGGGGGAGAGGGAGAGAACCACAGAAGGGGCCCTCCCTCCCCCCAGCGGGCCTTGGGGTGCCCTGGGAAGGCTGCCTTTTTCTCAAGCCCCAGCTGGGCTAAGTAGGAACCCATCCCAGCTGGCGAAACCGGTGAGATGGCAGCCAGTGAGGGGTATCCGCGTGGCCGCGGCCGGGGCTCCTGCCCCTTGGGCCTCCCCAGCCCCACCTGGACCGGGACCGTGACAAGGGGGGCCTGGCTGACCATCAGATTTTGGGTCTGCGCTCCTGTGACCTGAGAGATTGGACCCCGCCTCCCAGCCCAGGACAAGCTGGTCCTCGCCCCGCGGGTCTCACAAGAGACAGCTGCACTCCAGCCCGGCGGCCAGGAGGTGGCCCCGCTCCGAAGGAGCATCCAGTCCCGGAGCCAACGTGTGAGACCACCTGGGCATTCCCAAAGAGCTCACCCGACGCACTAAGGGTGGGCGGGGAGGGCGCCCCGGGGCTCTCTGCCCTAGTCCCAGGGACACGTTCCGGAACAAGCCTGGGCTCTGTTGGGTCCCGCACCCGCAGGGAACGGGTGTCCCGGCCACATGGAGTGTTCCCCGTGGATCCCGGCCACGGGAGGAGGGGGAGCTGGAGGGGGGCACGTCGAGAGGCCGTCTGCACCTAGGCGATGGCGCCCAAACCTGGCGGCCGGAGCTGGGCCTGCTGCCCGCACGGCGCCTCGGCTCAGACTCCGGAAGGAAAACACAGGAGGGGTGTTCCCAAAGTGGGGGTCAGGGTGGCCAAGGGAAGTCGCGGAGGAAGTCGTGAATATTCAAATCGGCTGAGGCCAGGCCCTGACCGCCGCGGAGGGAGCCCGCGGGAGTCCACGGAGGCTCAAAGTTTGGCACCCCGAGGGAGGCCGCGGGGGACTCTCCCCGGACTCGCGGGATTCCCCCAAAATGGCTCCGAGACGCACCCGCCGGGCGGGCCGCGGGGGCTCCATCCCCGCCCCCGCCCCCACGAGGCGGAAACTTAAAAGCTCCGAACCCCGCAACTGTCACTTGGGGGGCGGGGGGAGCGGCCGGCGCGGGGACCCGGCGCGACCCGCGGGAGCGGAAACCCGAAGGGTCCCGCGGAATGGGGTGGGGGTGGGGAGGGGGCGGCCGGGAGTCCAGGGCGGGGCCCGGGGTGCGGGGGACTGAGTGGGGGGGGTGGGCCGCGCAGGCCCTCGAGGCGCGCCCCCTCCCCCAGCCGCGGCGGCCCGGGCCGGGCCCGAGGAGCCCCCCGCGCGGGGCGCCCCATTGTCTCGCCGCGCGTCCTCACGCACCGCACCCCCGCGCCCCGGCCCCGCCGAGGCGGCCCGGGCCGAGCCCCCCCCCGCCCCCCGCCCCGGGCGCCCCCGCCCCACCGCGGCCCCGGGGCTCCGAGGGCGCCGCACTCACTCACCTGAGTTTCTCCATGTCTGCGGCAGAGGCCTGCGAGAAACCAAACGAGAGGGTCAGCGGGCGGGAGGCGTGCGCTCGGCGGCCGCGCCGGGCGGAGCCGGGCACCGCGGGCACCCGGGCGGGCGCGGCGGCGGGGCGCCCCGCGCGGCGCGGTCGGCGGCACGCCCGGCCCGCGCGCCCCCGGCCCCCGGGACTCAGGGGGTGCGGCGGGCCGGGGCCGAGTAACAGGTGAGCCCGCCCGGGCCGCCGCGCTCCCCGGCACCGAGTTACGCCCCCCGGGGAAGGGGACCGGCCCGGGGACTCGGCGCGGCACGGCCCGCCGCGCTGCCGCTCTCGCCCGGGGAAGGGGCGCCCGGCCCGGCCCCGTTAACTCTCCCGCGGCCGCGGCCCCCGCGGCGTACCGTCCCCCCCACCCCCACCCCCGACCCACCCGTTAACCCTCCCGGCCCCGCGCTCCCTCCCGGAGGAAGCCGAGCCCGCAATCGCAGAAATCTGCGAGTCGGAGAATGTTCGAATCCGGGAACTGGGAGCCGTGCGGGGTTGCAGAAGCCGATACTCACACGATCCGAGGGGGATGGCGTTCGGGACCTCAGACTCCTCAATCTGAGACCCCGCTGCCTTCAGATCCTGGGGCTCCGGGCCTGGCCCGCCCCTCCCGGGCCCGAGGGATTAACCCCTGCGCTCCCGGCTCGCCGGCGGGGCTCCCCGCCGGGGTTGCGCAGACCCGCCCGCGCGCGGCTTGGAGACCCTCCCGGTCTAGCCCCCGCGCAGCCGGGCAGCCCCTCGGCGCCCCGGGCGGGGAGACCCACCCGCTGCCGCTAACCCTGCGGGCTCCGGCGAGCGGCCCGGGCGGGATCGCACTTCCTGCGCGGAGCGGGGGGCGCGGGGCGGGCTCTCTCCATCGCCCGGGAGAGGCCGCTCCCGGGGGCTTTCCCCCGTCTTTCCGTGCCACGACTGGCACGAAAGGGGGACGAGGGGCTGAGCCCAGGGACCGCGCGACACACCTGGGAAGACTGATGACTGCCCATCCCGGCCCCTCGCTCCGGGCGCCGCCGCCGCGTCCGCCGGGAGCGCGCTCCGCTCCGGTCCGGGCCCCACGCCGCCTCCCCCACCGCCCCGCCGGGCGAGGGCGCAGCCCGGCCGACTGCGCCGAGCTAAGGCCCGGCCCGGGGGCCTCGGCCAGGCTCGGCCGCCAGCTCCCCGGGCGCCCGGGCAGGCCCTCTCGGGACTCCGCCGGCCTGGTTCCTCACCTGCGAGCCGGGGTTGGGGGCAGGGGGAGGCGGACGAGGCGCTCTGCCCTCCTTCGGCACCGGCGGGCTGCGGAGGGGCTGGGCGGGGGGAGGAATTTTAGAAGGAAGGATCCGCAAGGGGCCCCGGATTGGTCGCCAGACACAATCCTCCCTCGAAAAGTTGTCGGAGACCACGAGCCCAGACCCCCTCGGATTTACCCTCCTCCCCTTAGATGACGAATTGGCCGCCGGGCCAACGGCTCCCTCGAAGCCCCCCATCGACCCCAGGCCCACCTTTCCCAGGTCCCCATCACCGCGCTCGGCACACTAGATCCCGGCATACAGCAGGCGCTCAATAAACACGGACACTGCATGCCTAGATCCTACACCAGTCTTTTCCTGCCTCCTCTCTCCGGCTGTGAGTTCCAGGCAGGCGCCCTGTCCCTTCACCAGGGCACCCCCCCCCCCCAGCACCCAGCAGGCCTGGCCTCCACAGGGCCCGCGCAGGGGTGGGAGGAGCCGGGCTTTCTCAGGGTCAGCCCCAACCCCGTTCTTACCCAACCCAAAAGTCCAAGCGTTCCTTCATCCACAACGCTGTTCCCCACATTCATTAGCTCTGGGTCAAGTTCTGGCGGTGGGAGGGGGCAGCCAACGAGGTGGGTCCTGCCCTCCGGGGGCTAATGGTTGAGAAACGCAACCCCCTCTCGGTCCTGGGAGTCCGCGTCTCAGCAGAACCGCGAAGATCGGAAGGGCGCCTCCCCACCCCACCCCCCAAGCCCGCAGGCGCCTTCGCCCTTCCCCGCGCTGGCCGGAAGCTCCTCAGGGCGGCCGGGGAGGCAGTCACTCCCATTTTACAGACCCGGACAGGCGAAGCTCGGAGATGCGCCCAGCCAGGCCTGGAACCCAGCCCTCACGGAGAGGCCTTTCTTCCCCCAAAGGCGAGGGACAGTCTCCCTATGTCTCTAGTTGCCTCAATCACTCACAGTCAATGACCTGCCAGGGAGTCTGTCTTAAATTAATAAGAATGTATTAAAATTTAATTTTAAAAATCTAGCATTAATTATTTATATTGAATGTTTCAGCTCTTCTAAAAGGTCTGGGAATCTCCCAAGAAGGGACACTTAGGAGAGGCTGCTGAGTGGTGTCCTGGTCCTGGTGGCAGGGGGCAGGCTGGCAGGGAAAGGGGGGGGGGAGGTCAACCCTGGGCAGCCCCTTCCTTCACTCGGCTATTCCAGACCCTGAAGCCTGGCTCTGACCCTTCCACGATGTCTCAGATTCTCCCCAGACCCAGTGCTTGTGCCCTCACCCTTGAAGGTTGCCTCCTCTAGGCAGCCCTCCATGGAGACCCTGCGTCATTGTTTGGTTGAGGCCCCCATGCCAGATGTGTGCTCCCTGGGGCCTTTCCCAGCTGTGCCCCAGGGCTAGCCTGGGGTTGGGAGCCTGCGCAAAGCACACGGGAGGAGGGGTCACAGCGGTGTGGGGCTGGAGGACAGGGCGAGCGGCGAGGCTGGCCCTTCGGGGAGGCGCTCCGCCTTGGCAAATGGTCTTGCTGTTGAGGCCGGAAGTCCCATGCCCAGTCTTGACTCTGCGGCTCACAGGATCTGGGGACATTCCTGAGACCCTGAGACGCCCCTTTTATGGATCAGAAAAGCAAGGCCGGGGCATGAAGTGGCTTGTTCAGAGTCACCGGAAGTTAGCCGAGGCCTGCCTGGGGGGCTGGGTGGAGGAGAATGGGGAACGTGCCCCCGTTACAGGAAGGCAGGGATGGTTGGGGACCACGAGCATGAGGGGGACTGTGGGACGTCCTGGGTCCCCAGTGTGAAACAATGGGGCAGGAAATACCCTCAGGGCCCCTCTGGCCCCCTCGCCCCCAGGGATCTGCAGGCAAGTGGGGTCCCAAGCTCCTCTCCGGGCGCTCCCCCATGCGTGGCCCCATGGCTCTTTCTGCAGCGCGCTGTGACCTTGCCACTGCCGGCCCTAACTCTCCCCTTGTCCCCTCCTGGTGGTCTGGTCCAGCAGCTGCCTTTGTTTCCCCAAAACATCGCATGAGCCCTGCTCGTTGGCCTCAGGTCCTTGCCTCAGCCCGCCTGCTCTCTGTGTCTTTGCCCCGGGGCTGGTCGGCAAGCCCCAGCCTGGCACGCCCCTCCTCCCACACCCAGAGCCCCACTCTGAGCCGCAGTCAAAGGCCGCAGCCCCACCCCCTCCTCCTGCCCCCTGAGACCTTTCCTCATTTACTGCACAAGTCTGAGCTTCCGGAGGGCCACCTGGGGGCAGAAACGGCCCCTTCCACCCTGTTCCAGAAACCAGTCCCATTTAATCCTCAAAGTGGCTGCGCGACGTGGGCTCACAAACCCATTTCACAAATGCAAGAACAGAAAGAGAGAAAGCCCTGCAGCTTGCCTGTGGTTCCTTCCACAGCCGCCACCCTCCGGTGGCGCCTGGGGCACAGTGACTGGCACACAGTAGGCACTCTCCGGAGGCGAGGGAGGGAGGCAAGTCTGCCTAACCCTCTGATCTCGGCCCCTGATCTGTCCCTTCCTCGGCACACGCGGACCACACTGACCAGCAAGCTCGCCCAGCCGGCTCCTGCCTCAGGGCCTTTGCACTTCTTTCCTCCACCTGGAAGCCTCCGCCCCACATCTTGCATTGCCTTCCTTCTCTGACGGCCCACCAAAGACTCTCTCATCACATCGGTCTCTTTGGACTCCTCCTCCTGCCCCGCCCTGCCCCTGCCCCACCAACGACACCCCCACCCCCTACCGCAGGGCCCCTCGGTTTCAGCCACTGTGTCTCTATCCCCAGGGCTTGGCACAGGGGGCCTCTAATGACAAGCGGCGATGCCCAAACCAGTGCTTTTGCTCTCAGTCCCCCGCCACACCCCGAGCCCCTTCCCGCTCTCCTGGCGCTGATCCATCACTCATCACCAACCCAAGCGGGGTGGCACCAGAGCCCCAGGACACAGCTGCAGAGTCCTGCCCCGGGGGCCCCTCTGAGGGTGTGGGTCCTCCTGCTGCACCCCTCCCCCACCAGCGGCGTGGGACTCCTGCACTGGACCACTCCCCCCTCCAAATCCTTCTGTCCCCGAAACTACAGAGAGAAGGGAAGGGAGGCCATGTCTGGGGACGGGCCTGTTTGGTGCCGAGAGCCAGGCCTGGGACGCCCTAGGAGCCTGGGCTCTGGCCCCAGCTCTGCCTCCGACTCACCCTGTGACCCTGGGCCAGTCCCCGCTGTCGCCTGTGGCCAGGAGCTGGCCTCTCAGACCCTGACACTGGTGCTCCAACCCCGGGGCCTCCCTAAGTCCACTCGGGGCTCTGGCTTCCTCAGTCTCCCCTTTATCCTGCTCCCTGACTTCACCTCCAGGGGAGGAAACAAGCTGAAGAATGTGGAGGCCAGAGGATGAGGCCGGGGGTGTGTGTGGGGGGGTACAAACCCCAGGCGTGGCTAAGACGGGGCCACCCACTTCCCGCTGATGAGGACTTGGGCCTCCTATGCAGCTGTGTGACCTCTGGCAAGTCTCTCAACCTCTCTGAGCTCCGTCCATCATCTAGGGAGGATGGACAAATTTCAAAGGACATTGGGAGTGACAAGGTAGCCAGGTATAAGGGACTGTCTTGGGGACACGGCTTCTCTGGAGAGAGTCTTTTAATAATTTAATTATTTGGGGTGGACAGTCTTCTAAGATGTTTTACTTCCCTTCTTGTTTTCTTGCCTTTCATTCATCAAACATTCACCGGATGCCCTGTTCTAGAGGATTCAGCAGAGAACAAAGCAGAGGAAGTTCTGTGTCCTCACGGGGCTGATACTCTGATATTTGCGGCGGGAGGCAGATTACTCGGGAGGTCCGCGCAGCGCCCCTGCTGCCCAGTGCCTGATGGGACAAGTCCGCTGAGGAGGGAAGGCTGAAGGCTGACGGAGGTCAAGGTGAAGTGTGAGCCAAGGCTGGGGAGCTGGTGGGAGCAGCGGGCCCTGGGCGTGGGGCGCCTGGGGAGTCTGGAAGCATCTGGTCAGTAGTAGGGGCAGGGGGCGGGGGTCTTGCGGGCCATGGTCAGAACTTGGGCTTCCATCCCGAGGGGGTGGGGAGCCCCGCAGGGCCGACAGAGGACTGAGGAGGGGGCACCGAAGGGCGAGTGCGGCGTTCCAGGAGTCCCGCTGGGAGGCGCCAGTGCAAATCCAGGCCGGTGGGGAGGGGGCGGAGGCGGAGAGGTGCCCAGAGGGGCTAAGCAGGTGGAAGGGGGTGGGGAGATGGGGGGCGGGGCTTAGGTCCAGCGGCGGCAGCGCCAGGGGGGTGGGAGTGGCCGCTGACGGTGGGGGGGGTGGGGGGGTGGAGTAGCCGGCTGGCCGTTTACAGGCGACCCAGCAGGGGCTAGTGGGGGAGGGGTGGTGCTCTCCAAGGTCAGGGCTCAGGGAGGGGCAGGGTGAGAGCAGGGGTTTCCAGGAGCCCGCGGGGGGGGGGGGGGCGGCGCTCACAGACCGTGTCCCTCGGCATCGCCCTCGGGGGTGGCCCGTGCTGGGCACACAGCCGGTCATCTGTGCTCTCCTGTCCTCGCCTGGGGGGTGAGCGCGCGGCAGAGGTCACCCAGCAAGTTGAGGAGCTGAAGTCAGGCCCCGGCTTGGCGCTGCCGTCCCCAGATGGGGCCGGGACTGTCCCTGTCCCTGGGGTCCCGGAGGACCTGGCGGAGGGGCGCCCGGTCCCACCTCCCCACCTCCCCGCGGCTGGGCCCCCTCCATGTCGCCTCAGGCAGGGCCTCTGGTTCCCAGCCGTGTGCGCGGCTGCAAGCTGGCCCCCAGAGCTAAATCTGGCTTACCAGCATGTTGTATTTGGCCTGCGAGAGGTTTCAAAAATTTTTTTAAAAACATTTGAGCCAACATTTAAAAATTGGGAGAGTTTACATTTTAAATTCCATATTTTTGGCTTCTACTGAAAATTTGCAAGATCTGGCAACTCCGGCCCACATTCCCACGTGGCAACAGTTGGGGAGCTGGGAAGCAGTCCCCCCCCCACCCAAGAGGCGCCTCGGAGAGGAAGGCCCTCTGGGGAGAGGCGGCGTCCACACCTAACTCAGCCGAAGGCTTTGCCGTGGGGAGACTGAGGCCTGGAGGGAGGCTGGAATGACTTGTCTGGGTTGGGATCTGGGGACTCCCAGGCCTGGGAGCAGGGGTCTTGTTACCCTGCCCCCCCCCCGCGGGGGCTACTTCAGAGCCCCCAGGCTGCCTCTCTTTCCATGACCCTGACCCTGGCCCTCCCGCTCTTTCTGACCACAGAAAATGGCTGGCTTAAGTCATTCGTGCTGTCATTCGGGCCGTGGGCAGTGAGGATAAGAGGTCTCAGAGACCTTGCACAGTGGCTTCTTGTTTGCTAGACAATGAAGGGGGGACAGGGCCAGCCCCCCCCCCCCCCCCCCCCGGTCCATAGCTCCCTCCCTGAAGGTGTGAATGGTGAAACTCCAGGCCTTGGCCTCACAAAAGTGGTTTCAGGACACGGGCCTGTCCGGGCTGGAAGGGCAGGGGACACACGGCAGATGAACCACCATCAGGACCTTGTTCCCCGTCATCACGACAGTGACTGAGCCCCCACCTTGTGCCAGGCACCCTCCCCCGTGACCTCCGCTCCTCCCGCACCGGTGAGGACACCGGGGACTGCTGCGTTCCCTGAGCCCGAGCCCGCTCTAGGAAACAGGCCTGACCCTGCTCTGTCTCCGACCCGCCTGTTAGGAGTATTTGACGTGAGGCTGGAGCTGAGGCGTTCGGGCCTCTGGTGCTCACCTCGCAGTATGGCCCTGGGGGTGGGGGGTACATGGGGCCGATGCCCGCCTCTCCCTCCCTTGGGAAGGAACCTCGCAGGGCCTCGGGACGGAGCCCTGCCTCCTGGCACCCACTGCTGGGCCCCGACAGGTCCCCACAGCCCTGGGCCGCCAGGCAGTCCCGGAAGACATGTATGAGGAGCCTTGAGACAGAACCCTCCAGAGGCCTGGACGTCATGGGGTTCCCCCGGGACCCAGTGTCCCCAGAGTGAGGGCTGCGCCACGTGCAGGGCTCAGAGTGGCACGGGGGCAAGGGTCCCAGATTGCCAGGCCCTTGTGGAGGAGGCCGGGGTCCTGTGCTCATCAGGTACCCGCTGGCCGCCTCCCCTGGGACAAGGCAAAAGAGGAATCATGATCATTCCTGCCTTTTCACGGCTGGGGAAACCGAGGTCCAGAGGAGTGGGTGACCTGGCCAATGGGTCCTTGAGCTGGTCAGCTGGCCCCTAGGCAAGGGCTGGGGGGCCTCAAATACCCAGGACTCCCTAGTAGCCACGCTGCTCCCTGCTCTCCCCGGAGAGGAAAAGGCAAGTCGCTGGGGGGCCAGAAACACCGAGGAGCAGGGGGGCAGCGGGGGAGGCTGTGACTGCCCGGGCCCGACCCCGGCTTCTCCGCATGACCTCTCTGAGACTCGGTTTCCTCCTCTGGACAGGGAGCGACCTCCTGGGGGTGCACTGAGGCTTGGGATCAAGAGTTAGAACATCCAGAATTTTGTTTTCAAAGGAACCTCTCTGTGAGCTCCGCCGACCTGGCCCTGCGGCCCCCGCTTGGGTCCCGTGCCCGGAGGAGTCCGGATGGACCGTGTCCTGGAGAGCCCCAGGGGACACAGATGGTTTGGGGGACAGAGGTCAGCGCCAAAGTGGGCGTGCAAGTGCACGGGGCCACTGCTCGGCACAACTCGGTCCCCTGCTCAGCTAAGTGGCCTCGCATCTTTCTGCCCATGTGTGAGGCCAGGGTCTCCGAGTGTGTGCAGGGCGGTGCAGGCGTGTGGGAAAGACACCTGCGTTTAGATTCGAAGACCTCGGTCCTCGTCCGGACTCTCCATGTGACCTATAAAATGGGGAATTAGCGGGGCGCCTGGGTGGCTCGGTCGGTTAAGCGGCCGACTTCGGCTCAGGTCATGATCTCACGCTTTGGGAGTTCGAGCCCCCTCAGGCTCTGTGCTGACAGCTCGGAGCCCGGAGCTGCTTCGGATTCTGGGTCTCCCTCTCTCTCTGCCCCTCCCCGGCTTGTGTTCTGTCTCTCTCTCTCTCACGCTCTCAAAAATAAAAACGTTAAAGAAAATGTTTTTAAACGGGGAATGAGTAAAAGGCCCATCTCTCTCTCCGACAGGATGGTGACATATTACCTCGCACGGAGGTGTCTGAGGTTCGAACCCTCCAAGGGATAATCACGAAAGCCCGCGGTAAAACACAGAGGGCTCTGCCGAAGGGGCTGACATTGCTGCTGTCATCATTATTGTTGACTCCCGCGCACTCGGTTCCGTACTATTCTGCCCGCCCCAAAGCCAGAAATTTCGCCTTAGAGATTCATTCTTTGGGTTCGTACGGTCTTGGCTGTCACAGATTTTATGAGAGCGGCGTGATGGCGGGGCTGGAAGGGGTCGGCCAGGACTCCCGGGGAGACGGACCGCGCAGGGAGGAGGGAGGGGACCGCAGCACGCCTCTGCCCGGCTGCCCGAGACTCACCCGGCTTGGAGGCCTCCGGGGGGAGGCAGCCTGGCCTCCACAGCTGCCGCTGCCCACTCGGGCCCCGCTGGTCTCCGCGGCCAGGCCCGGCCCCGCTCGGCTTGGAGCCTCAGGGGCTCCCTCTGAGGCCGGCGGGGGACTCAGGGCCAGGGTCTTCTCCGGGGCCGCAGCCCCTGTGAGGGGCTCCGGGGCGGGGCCTGCGCCTCGCCGCCCCCGGGAGGGCTCCGGGCTGCGGCCCCTGGGCCCCCGGAAGGCCTCCAGGGTCCCGGGGTCCAGGACTCGCACAGTGACCTCATCCAAGAACCTGGAGAAGGGCAGCCTGGCCTCCCGTCGGCGGCCCAGCCGGGCAAGCGGGCCCCTGGCAGCCCCGCTGCTGCCGGTGCCTGGGGGCTCTGGGGCGGGCAGCCGGCCAGGCGATGCCCGCGTGTCCTCCGGGCCCCGCCCGGCTGCCCAGCCCTCGGGGTCCCGGCCCAGAGTGGGACTGGGTCTGTGGCTTCGAAGGCCCTCTCCGCAGGCCTCCTTCCTGGGGGCTTCGGCCGCGGGCTCCAAGACGGGGCTGTGGCCATCCTGCCTGGGGCTGCCGGGGTCAGGGCCCTGTGCCCGGGAGCCGGCCCCCAAGAGCATCCTCCGTCGCCAGTCCAAGGTCGAGCCTGTCCGCGCACCTCGGGACCCCCGCTGCCCTCCTCCCGCGGGGCTGGGACCCCCCACGCCCTCTTTGGGAGGGGGTCACGGCCACCCATGTCTCATTGGCCAGAGCGATCCGCTGAACGCCCGCCTGCCCATCGATCCAGGGAGCACGTGGCGGTGGGGGGGGCTCCCGCCCCCTAAATTGATTCTCACTAAGCGGGAGCCGGGCTTCAGGGCTTAGTGAGGGCTGCAGAGAAGGTCACGTCCTGAGCTCGGTTTGGCCTGGGGGGGCCGGGGGGGGGGAGGCAGCCTGCCCTGGCCGAGCACCTGCTGTGTGTGGCGAGGGGGCTGGGCCGGGCCTCACACTCCGCTCACAACATCACTTCATCTCCTCTGCCAGGCGTGGTGCCGGGTGCATCGACGTGAAGAGGCGGGCGGCACCAAGAGGCCGTAACAACGGCCACGGCCACGAGAGCGAGCGCAGGGCCCGGAGAAGGGGGAAGTGGAACGTCACTGCCCCAGAAGACTGAGGCTGTGGTGGACTCTGCTGCTTGCCGCTGTTCTCCTACTCGTCCTGAGCGGGGAACTCATTTTATTCTGGAGGCAAGCTACTCGGCGGAAAGACTGCATTTCTCAGGCTCCCTCGCAGCCGGGGGTAGCCAAGGAGATAGAAACAGAAGTTACCGGGTGAGGATCAGACAGCTTGCAGGTGCTCCCATTCCCCACCCTCCTGCTTCTTAACTAGAACGTGGAAGTGATGGTAGGAGCTGTTGCAGCCACGTCGCACCATGAGGCAAACTTGTGGCGGAACCCGTACGCAGAGGATGGAGGAGCGGAGAGACAAAAGGAACCTGGGTTCCTGATGACCACTGAGTCACCGCACCAGCCTTGGACCACCTGCCTCCGGGGCTCTAACTTGAGAGAAATAACCCCTGTCTTATTTAACTGCGGTTATTTCCAGTGTCTGTTACTAGCAGCTGTGTGCAATCCCTCAGCGATACACGGGCATGAGGCGAGGAACAGTGGTCGATAAGGTGATGAGGGAAGAGTCTGGCACGTGGGGGGACCCAGGGTGTAGTTAAATGGGGGGGCGGAATGGGGGAGAAAGGCCAGAGCCAGGCCTGGGCACTTTCTCCTTTGTGTGGAGGGAGATATGCCTGTTTCTGGCGTCTCAGGAAGCCAGGAGGCAGGATTTCTTCCCGGGATGCACCGGCATGAGTCAGAGGAAGGCTCACGGGGGGGGGGGGGG
>CM053560.1:3805187-3831659 GCA_028646485.1 Cryptoprocta ferox | reverse complement strand
CTCGTGTGAATGGTGGGGCTCACGTGACCGGGCTCTGGCCCTGGAACCGAGGGGTGCGCCCAGGGACAAGGGTCCGCATTTCCTGCCCTCAGGACACACGGGATTTCCTCAACGCCTCTTTCAATGGCTCTGAACCCTCTTCTTCCAACCGGACGGTGGCCCCGCATGGGAGCCCCCCACGGACAGTGCCAGTCAGCGTACAGGTGGCCTGTGGTTCCCCGGGACGTGCAAATGGCCAAGGGTCAGGCCTCTGGCCCGGGAGGCAGGAGACCTGGTTCTGGCGCTGTCTGCCACCAGTGTCCCTCTCTGGGCTCTGTTTCCTCATCCGCAGAATGGGAACCTGCCTTCTCACATGACTGTTTACAGACTATTCACCACAAGCCGAGGGACAGAGGGGCGAACAAGACAGGCCCCATCCTGGGATCAAATGGCTGGGGGACCCCACTGCCGGGGCGCACCCCTCTGTGCCAGCACAGAGCGCCTGGCGCAGGGAGGCGACTCGGTAGCAGGGCTGAGGTCGCTGGGGCGGGAGCAGGCTGCCCGTGTTGAAAACTGGGCAGCAGAGGCGGCCACCAATTTTCCCCACTCCACTGGGCAGGAAAATGATTTCTGCTGATGCCTCTGTGTTCTGGCAGGTTCCCATGCCTGCAAGAGCCCCCACGGCTGGTCAGAACAGTGGCCGCAGCGAGCTTCGAAGTCACGCACTGGGCAGGGACGGCGCTCGGGCCACGACGGGGGCCGGGGCGGCCGGGGCTCCTGCTGGACTCTCGAGCATCTCCAGCCTGTCTTCCCTGGGCTCTGCACTGGTGACCCCCCCCCCCCCCGCAAACCGGAACAGGGGATCCGCCCTGGGTGTCACACATCAAAAGCAAGAGACCAAAAAGGAAAGCACACGGAGCCCCTGCCACCTGTGTCCTCTGTCACTGCTGTCATTGACCCTTTTTTTTTTTCTTTTAACGTTTATTCATTTTGGAGACACAGAGACAGAGCACGAGTGGGGGAGGGGCAGAGAGAGAGAAGGAGACACAGAATCCGAAGCAGCTCCAGGCTCTGAGCTGTCAGCACAGAGCCCGATGCGGGGCTCGAACCCACGAACCGCGAGATCATGACCTGAGCCGACGTCGGCAGTTTAACTGACTGAGCCCCCCAGGCGCCCCTCTCTGTCATTGATTCTTATAGCAACCCTGTGAGGAAGGCAGTCTCTGCTCACCTTAGAAGGGGAAACTGAGGCACAGGGTTTAGGGGATGGTGCTTGGGATGTAGAGGCTGGGATTTGAACCCAGATCTGTCTGCCACAATGTCTGGGCCAGTGGCCCATCGCCAGTGGCCTCACTTGACCACAAACAGGGCCAGCCCAGAGGAAGAACCCCGAGAGTGGGGGGGGGCATGGTGCCAGAGCTGAGGTCCCTGAGCCCGATGAGCTCCTGTGGGGCCAGCGGGGCCAGGACCAGGGCACGGGTGGGGTGACTGACTCAGTTTGCCCAAGACTGAGGGGGTGGGGGGCCCAGGACATGGCATTTTCAGCTTTAAAATGGGACAATCCCAGGCAAACCACAATCAGTGGGTCACCCTAGGCAGGATAAAGAGGTTTCGATGATTCAAGGCAAAACGTTACACTGAGAGGTAGTGAGGGCTCCGGCACTGGACGGCCGCGTCGGGGAGGGCTTCACCCGCGGAAGCATTGGGCTGGGAGGGAGGCGAGGCTGGTGTTTCATGAGGTGGCCGGTTCCGGGGTTCCCCGGGGGCCTGAGTACATCCCTGAGGGTCTGGGGGCTTTTGCTGGTGGAATTGCCCCTCCGGGACCCGGTCCCGGACCCCACCCCCTCCTCAAGGTGGCCTCCTCCAGACTTGAGGACGGGACTCTGGGCCATCTCCCCCTCCCCACCCCTACTCTCTCACTGCCTGCCTGTCCCTGCAAACAAGCCCCCCTGGGGGCCAGAGAGCGTGCTGGCTCGGGAGTCAGCCACGGCTTAGTTTGGATCTCAGCTTGGCTACATCCTGACCCCAGGAGAGACCGCGTGGGGCTCAGAGTCTCGGTTTCCACCTCTGCAAGGGGGCGTCATAACCCCTTCCCTGCACGGTGGAGGCCCCGGCTCAGCCCCTGGCAATGCCAGGACGCTCCATGGTTTTTCCAGCGATTCCTAGACTCCGGTCCGGGAAGCTAGGAGCTCAGAATAAAGGGAGCAAATCCGGAATCCGTCCTTGCTGGGCTGGAGGGCAGGGGCTGCACAGACTCCCACCCAGACTCTGGTCCGTCCCCCCAGCAACCCTGGCCTCAGTCCCTGGCGGGCGGGGAGGGGGGCGCTAGCCCTGAGACTGCTCTGGCGGCCCAGCGGCAGCGGGACCTCCCCCAGCGTCCCCACAGCCAGGGACACCAGGTGACCGAGTCCCGGGAACTGTGCGGAAGAAGTTATTGAAAGGGACCCCTTGTGCTGTTGTTGTTGTTGTTGTTGTTGTTGTTGTTTTTACAGCTTCATCGAGGCGTAAGAACGTACATAAACTGCTCAATTTGCACAAAGTGCACAATTTGCTAAGTTTTGACACACATGAACACCTGTGAAACCACCACCACAATCAAGATTGCGAATGTTTCCATCAACTGCAAACACCGTGAAACGCCTCTTTGAAAACTGCCTGTCACTTCACCTCCTTGTCAGGGAACCTCTGATGTGCTTTCTCCCCTGATGGGCTAAGTTGAATTTTCTAGAGTTTTACACCCGTGGAATCACACGGGATGTCTCTCTCTCTCACTCTCTCTCGGGCGTGTGGCAGCTTCTTCCCCTCAGCCTGATAGCTCCCGCCCTTCCGTTACTGAGTCGTATTCCATGGTACGAATATGCTGTGACTTGTTTACCCAGCACCTGCTCGTGCACGTTTGGGGGGTCCCACTGTTTGTGTGCTAAGCAAAGCTGCCATGAACATTTGTGTCCGGGTCTTTGTGGAGACCTACTGCTCTAGTTTCTCAGAGTGGGACGGCTCGGTCCTGTGGCAGGTGTTGTTCAGAAGGCGTTAAGCTGTTCTTGAAGTGACTGTGCCATTTTAGTCTCGTCGGTGTGACGTGAGCGATCTGGTCGCTCCGCGTTCTTGCCAACACTTGGTGTGGTCGGTCTTTTTAATTTTAGTCACTCATAGCAGGTGTCTCGGAGTGCTACCTTATGGTGGTTTCAAGTCTCATTTTCCTAATGACTGACGCTGTGAAGATTCTAGTAAAGTGTCTGTTCAAGTCTTTTGCCTGATTCTTAGCGGGATGTTTTTGGGGATTGGACACGAGTTCTTAGTCAGATACCCGTTTTGGAAGTGTGCGCCCCCAGTCTTCCGCTTGCCTTTTAACTTTCTTAAAGGTGTCTTTCAAAGAGAAAGTTCACACTTGTAATTTTATAGTCTACTTTATCAATTTATTTCTTTGATCATTTGTGTTAATTGCGGTGAGAAACCTTTCCTAGCCGGTTGTCTGCCGCTAGGGTACGGAAATACAATGACCGTGATTTCGGCTCAGGTCATCGCCTCACGGTTTGCAGGTTCAAGCACCGCATCAGGCTCTGTGCTGGCGGCTCAGAGCCTGCTTGGGATTCTCTCTCTCTGCCCCTATCCTGCTCATTCTCTCTCTCAAAAATAAACAAACATCGGAAAAAGAGAAATACAATGACTTTGTGTTTAGCCGTCTTGCTAATCTCACATATTCGTTCTAATAGCTTTTTAAAAATGTTTTTATTTCATTTTTGAGAGAGAGAGACACACAGACGGCGTGTGAGCGGGGGAGGGGCAGAGAGAGAGACACACAGACGGCGTGTGAGCGGGGGAGGGGCAGAGAGAGAGGGAGACACGGGATCCGAAGCAGCTCCAGGCTCCGAGCTGTCAGCACCGATCATGACCTGAACCGAAGTTGGATGCTTAACCGACTGAGCCACCCAGGAGCCCCGTAATAGCTTTCTTCTAAGTTGCTTAGAACTTTTTACACAGACGTCATCTTTGTGAAAGAGCAGTTTTTCTTTACAATCTATATAACTTTCGTTTCGTTTTGTTTTGCTTCCTCGCCTTGCTGCTCCGGCTGGGGCCTCCCTGGCAAGGCTGAGCAGGAAGAGAGAGGCGTACTCACCTTGTTAGCTGCCTTAGGGGGCAAGCGTTGAATCTTTCACTGTTAAAGGTAACTTCCTATTAAGTTTTTCTTAGACGCCCTTTATCAGACTGAGAAAGTTCCTTGCTGTTCTTACGAGACGGTGCCTTCGTTAAGAACGGAAGCTGGATTTTGTCCGACAAGTTTTTGCCTCTGTTGAGACGATCATATATGGTTTTAGTCTGTTAATGTGCTGAACCACACTGACTGTCAAATGTGAAACCAATCTCATATTGCTCGGCTAAATCTCTCTTTGACCTGAGGAGATTCTTTTTATATTTTGTTGGCTCTCATTCGCAAATATTTTGTTAAGAATTTTTGGGTGGACGCTCCCGAAGAGTGTCAGCACATAGGTCTCTACTGTCACATTGCTGCGTCCTTTGGTGTCAGGGTAATGCTGGTCTCAAACGATGGGGCCTTTCTCTTCCATTTTGTGCAAGAGCTTCTTTCAAATGGATATCGTTTCTTCCTTAAGTGTTTGGTAGAACTTGGTAGAAGCCAGCTGAGTCTGGAATTTTCTCTATGGAAGGTTTTTACTGCAGAGGTAACGTATTTCATGGACATGGGGCTATTCAGGTATCTATTGATTCTTGAAAGAGCTCCAGTAGCCTGTATGCTCCAGAAAATCTGTCTAGTTCACCTAAGTTGTCGAATTTGTTGGCATAAAGTTGTTCAAAATATTCGCTTGTTACCTTTTCAGTGTCTAGAGGATCTTTAGTGATGTCCCCTTCTGTTGTCCCTGATATTGGTAATGTATGTTTTCTCTCTTTTTTCCCCCCGATCACTCTGGCTAGAGGTTTATCAGTTTTATTGACTTCTTGAAGAATCTTTTGGGGTTCCCGGCTGGCTCAGTCAGTAGAACATGCAACTCTTGATATCAGGGTCGTGAGTTCAAGCCCCATGTTGGGTGGGGAGTCTACTTAATTCAAAAAAGATCATCTTTCGGTTTTGTTGATTTTTCTATTTTTTTTTTAGCGTTTTCTGCTCTTTATAATTTCCTTTCTCCTGCTCACTTTGAGTTTTTCTCTTCTTTTCTCTGGTGCCGTGAGAGAAAAACTGAGGTCATTATTGATACCTTTCCCCTTTTATAATATAAGCTTTAGTGCTATAAATTTCCCTCCAACCACTGCTTTAGCTTCACCCCACACACTTATATAGGCTGTGTTTTCACTGTATTCAGTTGTAAATATTTCCTAATCTCTGCTGTGATTTCTTCTTTGACCCATGGTTCATTTAGGAGTGTGTCGTTTAGTGCTCAAATGTTTGGTGATTTTCTAGGCACCTGTCTGCTATTGATTTCTAATTTAATTCCATTGTGATAGAAAAACATACTTTGTAGGATTTCAGTCCTTTAAAATTTATTGAGTCTTGTCGATTGCCCAAAACATGTTTTATTGGTAAATGTTTTATTGTCTTGAGAGCAATGTGTATTGTGCTCTTGTTGAGCAGAATACTTTACAAGTTGTCAAGTGTTGTTCAGATTTTCTGTATCCTTACTGATTTTGTCTGCTTCTACTAATTATGGAAAGAATAGTGTTGAAATCTCCAATTAATAACTGTGGATTTGTTTATTTCCCTTTTTAGTGCTACACTTTTTGCATCATGCATTTTGAAGTTCTGTTATTAGGTGCATAAACATTTAAGGTTGTTATGAGCACTTTTTTTTGTTTATTTTATTCATTCTGAGAGAAAGAGAGAGAGAGAGAGAGAGAAAGAGAGAGAAGGGAGGGGCAGAGAGAGGGGGAGAGAGAGAGAGAATCCCAAGCAGGCTCCACACTGTCAGCACAGAGCCTGCCTCTGGGCTTGAACTCATGAACCTCGAGATCGTGACCTGAGCTGAAATCAAGAGTCAGATGCTTAACTGACTGAGCCGCCCAGGCGCCTGGGTTGTTATGAACTCTTGAGGAGGAATTGAACTCGTTATCATTATGTGATTATCCCCTTTATTCCCGGTAATACTCTTTTCTCCTAAATCTGCTTTGTACCATAGCAAATATTGTAAATATGGCCCCTCTGGCTTTCTTTTGAATACTGCTAAGAGAGTATGTCCCTTTCTGCATTTTTACTGTTACTGTATCTCTGTGCCTGTATAGGGTTAGTGGCTTTCTTGTAGACACTGTACAATTGGGTCTTGCTTTTTCATCCTATCTGACAACCTCTGCTTTTTTAATTGGTGAGTTTAAATAATTTATATTTAGTGTGATTATTATTACAGTGGGTTTAAATTTATTATCTTTTTTTAGTGTTTATTTATTTATCTTGAGAGAGAGAGAATAAGAGAGAGCGAGAGCAGTGGAGGAACAGAGAGAGAGGGAGAGAGAGAAAGAATCCCAGGCAGACTCCACACTGCCAGCCCAGAGCCCCATGCCGTGGCTCAGAGTTTACAGCGTGCGTCTTTAACTTATCAGACTCTACCTTCAAATACTACTATATTCATGAATTATAGAAGAGTTACCACAATATACTTCCGGTTCTTCCCATTTGTGACTTTGGGCTATTTTATTTTACAAGTTCCATGACACATTGTTATTATTTCTCCTTTAGACAGTAAAGTATCCCGTAAAGAGATCTTAAAAACAAGGGGGGACAAGTTTTGTATTTACCCATAGAATCACCATTTCTGGTGCTCTTCATTCCTTTTTGTAGATCCAGATTCCATCTGTTACCATTTTCCTTCTGACTGAAGGGCTCTTTTTAGCTTGTTGAGCTGGTCTGCTGGTGATGAATCTCCTCTAGTTTGCATATTACCTCCATGACTGAAAGAGATTTTCACTGGGCATGAAGGTGTAGGTTGACAGCCTTTTTTCTTTCAAAAAAGATGTCATTTCATGTGTCTTTGGCTTGGATTGTTTCCATCAAGAGGTCTGTTGTCATTCTCATCTTTGTATCTTTGTACATAATGAGCCTTTTTATTTGCTTTTGTGGGTTTTCAGCAATTTGATTTTGATATGGCCTGGCATAGTTTTCCTCCTTTTTATTCCCTGCCAGGGGTTCATTGAAATTCTTGGATCTGTAGTTTTATAATTATTACCCCATTTGGAAAACGTTGTAGTCATTATTTCTTTAAATAGTTTTTCTGTCCCCTCTCCCTCCCCCCACCCCAGGGCTCCAATTATTCATATATTAGGCCACTTGATGTTGTCCCAAGCTCAATGATGTTCTGTCCACTTTTCCCCCCACTCATTTCCCTCTCTATGTTCCGTTTGGATCAATTCTGTTGCCATGCTTTCAAGTTCACTAATTTTTCCTTTTAAAGTGTTTAATCTGCTGTTGAATTCCGTGTGTGTGTGTGTGTGTGTGTGTGTGTGTGTTAGCTCACACATTGTATTTTTTAACTCCAGAAGTTCAATTTGGGTCTTTTAAAATACATTCCATTTCTGTCTTCTTTATGCTCATGATTTTCTCTGCTTTCTCAGACACATACCTGTTTTATCATCTATTTTTCTCATTCTATCATCTGGTTATTTCTGTATCTGTTTCTATAGATTCATCTTTCTTCTTCCTGTGGGTCACATTTTCCTCTTTTTTTTTTTTTTTTTTTTTTTTTTTTTACATTCCTGGTAATTTTTGATTGGATGCCAGGCATTGAAATTTTTCTTTGTTGGGTGCTAAAGTTTTTCATATTCCTTTAAATATTTTTGGCTTTGTTCTGAGATGCAGTTAAGTTACTCAGAGACAGTTTGATCCTTTCAAGGCTCGCTTTTAAGCTTTGTAAGCAGATCTAGGTCAGCCTTTAGTCGAGGGCAGATTTGACCCCATTCCAGAAGCAATATCCTTCTGAGGACTCTACTCAATGCCCTATTGTTAAGAGGTCTTGCCACTTCGGGTGGTGGAAAGATGAACATTTCTTATTTCTACATGACCCCCGGGGATTGTTCTGTCCTTCCTTTCTATTGCTCTTTCTTCAGCTCGTGGTTTTCATAGGCTCACGCATGGATCAGTACTTACTAATCAGTATTGATCAGTGAAGACTGAAGGAGACCCTCTGCAAACCTCTGAAACCCTTTCTCTTTGTGAAGCTCTCCCTTCTCTGGTGATATACACTGTGAATTACAGGTGTCTTGGGGTCTCTGAACTCTGGGCTCCAACTTAGAGAGAATTCTGGGTTTTGTTTGGGTTTCCCTTCTCTGGAACGTAGGCTGGAAACTCTCTCCAGGGACCGTGGTAGGGTTCACCTGAGGTGTTTACCTTTCCTCAGGGCTTACTGTCCCGGGCTGCCTTTTATCCAGTGTCTGAAAACCGCAGTTTCATTACTGTGCATGTGTGTGTGTGGTTTAAGATTGGAGGGCAAATCTGCTATCACTTACTCCATTTTGGCTGGAAATGGAAATGCTCGTCATGACTTCTCAGAAGGACCTGACAGCTGGGCATAGGCTCCCTTTGCCTTCCCCTTTTCCTCTTTCTTTTTACGTGGGATTAAGACATGATGGCTGGAGCTCCAGGAGCTTTCTTAGGCCAGGAGGTAACTTAGAGGATGGAAACTACACACTAAGGGTGTAGGAAAAGGGACATGGATGAAAGCAGCCCAAATCTTTGATGTTGCAGAGCAGCCACACCACCTCTGCAGAGCCAACGTCTCAGTTTCTTTTACTTGTGGTAACTAATCCTTATGTGTTTAATGCTGAGTTATTCTGTGCTTTCTGCTTTGCTGACAAGCCTGATTCTAATGCATACAGCCCCTGATCCCAGCGCGCCCTCATTTCCCTCTCAAACGTCCAAACGCTGCCCAGAGGACGTGGACCCACAATGGGGAGTGATGAATCTGGCATTGCCCCTGTCCACGGGTCATTCCATCTGGCTCTGGGCTTGACTTCTCTTCCGCCCTCTGAAGCTGGCCCCCGGTGGCCCTTCCTCCAGACTCTGCTCCCTGACTTTGCCCCTGCACCTCAGAGCCTTCCCCTAGACCTGGTTCTACAGTCCTGGCCCCACTCATCTTGCAAGGTGTGGTGGTGCAGATGGCACAGCCGTGGAGCCCTGTGAAGAGTGCAGGGGTGAAGGTGGTCCTGCGGGGCGAGTGGGGCCGTGCTGGGGTTGTATGGAGGCTGTAGGAGGAGGGCAGTTTGGTGTTTGGGGGCCTGGCAGGAGGTAGAGGTGGCGCAGAGCGGTGCAAGGGCCTGGCTTGGTGTGAATGATTTGACCTCGCTCTCATTTCTGCCTCCCACTGATTCTCGTCGGTGGCCAAGAGTGACCAACACTGGCTGGCTGCTGTCCACGCCACGCCCTCCCCTCCCCCCTTGCCTGCTCTTCCTCTTGGCCAGCAGAGCTCCCGTTTGTTCTGACCACCCAGCATCCTACCTGCAGCCACCAAGCCCAGCCCAGCAGCACTACTGGTCTGCCCGCGGTGGTTCTGGAAGGCAAACCTGAGGCCGCTGGGGTATGAAGAGGAGGCAGCGGTGGGGAAGGTGCTGGAAGACTTTGGGGAAGCCCATCAAAGAGACTCACAACGGAAACAGCTCCTCCTCTCTCTAAAGACGCATCGAGTATGCGGTGATCTGGGCACCAGGGGCCGCCTTGGGGCTTGTGGCAGCCAGGCCAACGTGTCAAGCCTGGGCGAGCAGACGGATGGGAGGGTCTGAGACCAGAGTCACCGCTTCCCGCGTCCTCATGAGGCGGGAAGGTCTGGTGGCGGTGGGGACCCCTGGACCAGCTCTGGGCCCACTGTGCACCCCAGAAGCCCTTGATCGCCTCCCTTGAAGGTGAGAATTGTTGACGGCAGGAAACACTTGGGTCCGAGTGGTCCCCACCCCACCCCGAGGGCACACAGAGGACTCCGTTATTATCCATAATGTTTCTATATTTTACATTAAAAAGGGGAAAGAGTTAAAAACAATCGGAACACAATGCGGGTGATTGTCACTTCTGTGCAGCGGGCGTGCAGCTGCACACTCTTTGTTCCTGTACTTTTCTGGAAGGAAATAAAAGGCAGTGATGAGCTGCCTGCCTGCCCTTCCTCCCCCGAG
The DNA here is from genome assembly GCA_028646485.1 of Cryptoprocta ferox. Classification (NCBI taxonomy): domain Eukaryota; kingdom Metazoa; phylum Chordata; class Mammalia; order Carnivora; family Eupleridae; genus Cryptoprocta; species Cryptoprocta ferox. Next base: position 3,821,585 of record CM053560.1, on the reverse strand, counting down.
CCGGGTCTGCAGGCCCATCGGCCGGCCCGGGGCTGCCCCTGCTCTGAGTGCAGGACGCGACCCCGGCCCTGCCCGCGTTGAGAGACCGCCCCTCCCTGCCGCCCTTGTTCCAGCTGACGCTCCTCCCTGCAGCCCGCTGGTTCCTGGCAGAGAGCAGATGGCAGCACGGGGGCCACCAGACGTCCTCTAACACTCCCTTCCCCGCCACCGTGCCCGGGCCCTGCGGCCTTCCAGAGAGCTGGGGAGTTCCAGGGTGGGGGCGGGGGAGGGCAGGGGGAGACGGGGTCAAGGGGAGGTTTGCTGTCTCTGCTGCTCTCCCAGGGAGCTGCTTTCGGACCCCTGCTGAGTGTGGGTGTTGGGAACTGGGAGCATCGGGGACACTGTCAAGGACCCCAGTGTGACCGGGGTCCCACGTTACTGCTTGGGATTCAAAAGATGGCCCCAGCGGGGTCCCAAAGGGAAATTCTCAGGGGCAGGAAGCCTTGACCATCTTCTGCCCAGTGAGTCCCCTGGCCCCTCCAGTCCCTTCCGCGTGTCTCGCTGCCCCCCACCAGATGCCTGGGTTCGGCAGAAGATGACCAAGGATGGGCGGGCTGGCTTGGCGGCAGTGGGGGGCCAGGAGTGGGGGAGGGTAGGAGCAGGTTTGGGGAGGACAGGTGGGTAACTGAGTGAGAAAGTAGGGCTGGGGTCATCCACTCGGGGTGCTTAGAGCAGGGTTCAAACCCCATTCTGGTTCAGAAGGTCTGAGTGACCTTGGAAAGTCACCCTGCCTCTATATCTATAGAGTTTACTTCTCTGTAAAATGGGTCTAATATTGATGCCTCGGGGGTTATTAAAAAGAACATAAAATGTCCACCCCCGGTGCCTGCTTCGTTCGACCACTGCCACCCCGCCTCCGGTTGGCATTAGAGTAGCAGGCATTAGAGACGCTGACCCTGCCCTCTGGCTCCGTGCATTTACTTGATCTCTATTTGGCCTCGTCCGGGACCCCAGGGCCACCAGGCCACCACCGCACTGAGCAGATGACACCCTGAAAGCTGGGCCCTGACGCTCCACGTGCCGCGTGTCCGTCCTGACTGCCAGCTCCTGCCTGTCCCGTGTGCCAGCGCACGCATGGATTAAACGCCCCGCTGGTGGCTGGCTCGCCGCTATTGTTACTAAAAGAAAACCCAAACTCCTGGCCTGCATCTCTGTGTTAACGGTGGAGAGCAAAGTGGGTATTTCTAAGCCCCAGCGCACCCCAGGCCTCCCAGCCTCCCCCTGCCTCCCACACTCCCCGCTCTGCCCGCACCCCCGCTCCCGGCCGGGGACGCCGCCTCTGAGGTCTCACGGGATTTGTGAAGGGATCATCGTGGATCGTGTCGCTCGAGGTTTCCTCTGCTTGTGAAATTACCCAGGAGGAGGGATAGAGCCCCTGCGTGTCCTTTGTTGGCTGTGTTTGCAAGCGACACGCCGGGGACCGGAAACTGCGCGTGGGGGTGGTGTCCCCTTTCTGGCGGCTGTCACCTTGCCTCAGGGACTGCGGCTGAGCCCCGAGGCCCCTGGCCACCCTCCAGGTGCTATTCAGGTGCCTCACGGCTCCTCCACAGCAGCTGAGAGGAGAATGACTTCGCTGCAGCGGCGAGCAAGAGCCCAGCTGAGCTTTCTGGCCCCCCCTCTGCCCACTAGCCTAGTCCGGGAGGGCCTTGCTCCTGGTGCCCACCCAGCGAACCCCCCATTTTACAGCCCTCCCCCTGGGCTTCAGGCAACCACAAGTGATGCTCTGATTGGTATAGGACTTTTTAGGTTGTCAGGGTCAAAAATCCAACTCCCAGAGGCTTCAGTATAAAGGGAATTTATTAGCTTACGTAACTGAAAATGGAAGCTTCAGTTAAGGCTTGATCCAGCAGCTCAAAAAAAAAAAAAAAACACGCCATCACCCAGGACCCAGCTGTACTCAGTCTCTCTGTGTGGTTTCATCCTCGGGCTCCAAATGGTGGCCCAGCAGCCCCAGGCGTCCCCCTCTTGGCAGGTGAAATGGGAGGCGGCAAAGTCACACCGCACTCGAGGGCAGACACAGAGACAGAGACTGAGAGTCATTTTTGGGAGCACTCAACACATCCCGAAACATCCTCTTATTGACTAGACTTGGGTCACACGCCCATCGCTGACCACTCACGACAGCCAGGGGGTGGGACTCGCTTCCTGGCTTAAGCCAACCACGGCCGCTCTCAGAGCAGGACTGGGGTCAATGGCGGAGCATTGAGGCTCAGCCGGCCAGAGACACAGGCAGTCGAGGGAGCCGAGTGACAGTGCGCTTTCGTGTCACTCGACACGAAAGCACATCCAGGACCTCGTGCTGCGCCCACGTGCATCATCTCACGGCAGCACGGAGCAGGGGTTGCAACAAAGACACTAATGCCCCCCAGCCACGGCCACACAATTCAAAGCCACGGAACTGTGGGGGGGTGGTGCCTGGGTCCGGCTTTCTGTTTACGGCAGGGGCCGTGCGCAGGTCTGGCATGAGCTGAGCCCTCCGTGTACCGGGCTGTGGCACTGGCCCACCCCGGAGGACACGGGAGCGTGTGACAGTGTCTGCTTCTGACCTCAGGCACCTGCAGACGGGTTCCGTGGCCACGGCAGTGTGCTCTGGCCACGGCTGGGCAGGTGTGCCTCACCAGGGGAGACAGCCCTGGAGCCAAGGGCGAGGGGCAGTGGTGGTAGAAACGCACCGGCTTCCCTCCCCCACGCCCCCCTGCTGTGGGACAAGCCGGGTGTGTCTCCCACCTTCCCTCCCCTGCAGACTGAGCCCTCAGTGGCCACAGTGGTAATTGTTGCGAACACACCCTTTGCCAACCTGTGGCCCACCCCGACTCACTCCCCACTTCGTCACCTGCTTCCTGGGATCAGCCCCCCGACAAACCACCTGCATCCAGGGTCCCAGGCTTGACTTTGGGACGCCAGCTGGGACAAGGGGCAGAGTTCTAGAAGCGTATGCAGCCAAGCACGTGGGCACCGACCTTTTATCCAACCCCAGGATGACCGTTCCCTGTGCTGGGCTCAGGGCCTGGGGGCACAGCCAAAGCGGGGAGAAGAGGGAGCCCAGTCCCCTTGGTCCAGCTAAAGCCACAGGCCCTCGCATTGTTTATATCTAGCCCAAAGTGGGCTCGACGGACACTTCATTGCACTCCCTACCCAATGCCTAAATTCTCTGTACAGCTTCCCTGCTCCAGTCATTCCACTCGGTTTGCATACCCCTAGGGATGGGGAGCTCATTACCATTCAAGCAGTTAGCTCCATCTATAGATGGCCCTGAAATTTATTAGCTACTTACCAAGTATTATGTGTTGAATAAATGACTAAACAAAATAACTATTTTAATATCAAATCTCCAAGCACCTCCTTATAGAGGCAAACAGCCAGAAACATACAATAATGCTGGGAACAAAGGCATTAAGGAGCGCCTCTGTAATCTAGTTCAGGGATAGCAAATTATGACCAGTGGACCAAAGCCGGCCCTCTCCCTGTTTTTAATACATCCTGCAAACTAAGAATGGTTTTTATGTGTTTAAATGCTTGGGGGAAAAGATAAAAAGAAGACTATTTCACAACATGTAAAATGATATGAAATTCAAAATCTGGGGTCCATAAATAGAGCTCCACTGGAGCGTAGCCACGTCGTCATTCACATCTCTTCTGCGGCTACTTCCCCGCGGCGGCGGCGGCGAGAGTGTCTGGGACAGAGACAGTCTGGCCCACGGAGCCTAACATATTTACTCTCCGGCACTTTACAGACAACGCGTGCCGCTCCTCATCCGGTGCACGCGCACAAGCCCCGTCACCCCATTTTGCGGGTGAGGAAACTGAGGCTCCAGGGTCGGGGAGCCCTGAGCTGACGCGTGGCAGGACGTGAGGGGCTTGGTTCCTAGAATGCAAGCCTGGCCCCAACGCCCCGGGGCCTCCCTCAGGTGGCTCTCTGGCCCCCGAGAGCCAGGTCCTTCCCCCTGCCCTCGCGGCTGCCACGTGTCTCCTGCCCTGACCAGAGACGCCGCGACGCCGGAGGCTGGAGCCTGGTGCAGTCGGAGGCTCATTGATGTGACGGCGTCGCGTGTCAGAAGAATCAAGGCTGCTTCCCCGGCAGCTGCTGAGGCCTCGGAAAGTGGGTCAGGCCCCGGGAGGGGACGGTCCGTTTTTAGCTTTCCATTAGGGCCTCATTCATTAATTCCTTCATTTGATATTTACTGAGCAGATACTCTGTGCCCCCCTCCCCCTCCCCGGCCACAGGGACTGAGGACACAGGTCCGCCAGGGAGGGGTGGGGGTCCCAGCCCTGAAGGCGCCCGCAGTCTGGACAATCCTGGAAAGGAGCGCCAGGTGGAGGCGTGCCCCAGGCCAAGGGCAGCCCCCAGCACTGCCTTTTGGGCAAGAGCGGAAGGAGCCAGGCTGGACCCGGGAGGGGCAGCCACGTGGAGCCCGTTGGGCGGAAGGGACAGCGTGTGACAGTGTGTGGCGGGGAAGGTGGCGAGGCGGCAGGGGTGGGCGGACCAGGGACACTCGAAGCCTTGCCCTGGGTGCCATCGGGCGAGGGGGCCCGGGCCCAGCTTTGGGACTGGGCCAGTGCCTCAGGTAGGCCCGTAGATGGAAAGCTCATCCTGGAGCCACAATGTGGAGGGGGCACTGGAGCCCAGCGTGACCGGAGTCCCGCGTCAGGCAGCAGGGGCGAGGGGAGGAAGGAGAGAGGAAAGCCAGAATCAGAACGCGTGGGCCCTGGAGACCAGTGGCAAGTGGGAGGGGGCGGGGAACAGACTGGGCTTTGGAGGGCTTCCCGGCCCCCCGGGCACTCTCCTGGGTTTCTGAGCTCTGCGGGCAGAACAGCCACGGAGAAGGACCCACTCGTTCCGTGGACTGTGGTCCAGCACGTGGTCCATTGGCTGCCCGGTGGCCCCTGGCATGGAAAGTTCGGGGAGCTGAGGGCCCTCCCCCTGGGCCCGTGCCCACCCCTCTGCTCACTGCCGTGTCAGTCAACGCCTGTGGTCTTGGGGTGAGCAGTGGCCTATGTTGCCGCCGGCAAGGGGGACCCGGTGCTGACTCCAGGGGGACCCCGAGATGACGCTGGGCCTTCTGGAAGTCTCTGACCTGCCTTCTCTGAAGTCACGGCTGGTGGTTGTCTCAGAGAGAAGTATCGAGCAGGGTCTCTTTGGAAAGGCCCTGAGGAGTTCCTTCATCTCGTCTGGGGTGTGGGTGCCTGGACCGAGCCCCTCTCTAGGGCCCCGTCCTTCCCCCCCTTCATGCTATGAGCCTGAGGTGGTCAGAGGTCAGGCTGTCAGGTAACCCGTGGTTTATTGTCCAAGCCTGGACACTCGCTACTAACTGTCTGGGTAGACAGGGGAAACTGAGGTAAGCTGTGCCCCTCCCTGACCTGTCGTCCTCCTGCGAGGCCCCGCCCAGGCTCAGCTCTGCCACCTGCACTCCCAGAAGCTCCCGATGCCCCCCGTCCTTGCCCACGGATCCCGAACACCACTGTTCATTCTTTGTTCGTTCGTTCGTTCATTCAAACACTCATTCATTCCACAAGGAACTTTTGCCAGGCTTTTCCGTGGGTGCTGGGGCCACAGTAGCGTCTGGCAGACATAAATCAGCAAGTCAGTTGTGTTGGTGGGGTGTGACCTTGTCACCGCAGTTGGGTCCGAGACCTGAGTCGGGGAGGCGTCCCTGCGGTGGTAGGCTGGACGCAGAGGCTTCCTGAAGGCAGGGGGTGGCCGGAGTGTGCGGTGGGAGGCAGGAGGCTGTGTGGCTCTCAGTGGCAGGGCTGCAGCTGGGACATGACCCGAGGCTGCCTGAGTGGTCCCAAGTCTGCTCAGGGCCTGGGTCCCAGCCACACAGAAGCCGGGCTGTGGGGGACAAGCTTGGGCAGGACAGGGCTCTGCCTGGTGCAGCTTGGGCAGGTGGGGGGTGGGCATGGCCAGGCTGCCAGCATCCGTGTAGGTGGCCATCAGGACAAGCAACAAGACCACCTTATCAATAGGACAAGCCTATTCTAGGACATTCTTGCCCAGGAAGATGAGACTAAGCCCTGGAGACCCCTCCCTGTCTGTTCTCCACACTCGCTGAGCCTTTGCTGGGCCCACGGCCTGTAGGCAAGTCACTTCTCTGCACAGCGGGTCCCTCAACCTGCCCCCTTCACAGGACAGCGGGGGCCCATGTAGACCAGCGGTCCCTTCTCAGGGCAATGGATCCGGGGGGGGGGGGGCAGACAGCTTGCTTATGGGACAACTCTTTACTCATCAAGGGCCACTTGCAGACCCTCCCCACCGTGTCCACCCACCCCAAACCGTTATGGCAAAACCTTTGCCGAGTTTCCTCAAGAAACCGAACACAGAACTGCCGTACACTGCAAGGGGCAGAAAGCCCACCTCCGGGTCCCTTCACAAGAGAACGGACAGCAGGGAATCCAACAGACGTGGGCACGTGTGTTTACGGCCGCCTGAAGGGGGAAGGAACCCGCGTGTCCATCCACGGATGAAAGTTTATCCACAAACCACACGTGGCATCAGCCTTAGAAAGGAGGGACGTTCTGACACCTGCCCCAACCCGGGCGAGCCTTGAGGATGTTATGCTGAGTGTGAGAAGCCAGACACAAAAGGACAAATACCGGATGAGTCCCCTGGCACTACATCCCGGAGGAGTCAAATCCACAGACAGAAGGTGAATGGGGAGCACCAGGGGCTGAGGATGGGCACGGGAGTCTGAGTTTCGGGGGCACAGAGTTTCAATCCTGCCGGACGACCTTGTTCCGGAGATGGACAGTGGCGATGGCCGCACAGTGGTGTGAGCGTGCCTAGGACCCCTCAGCTGCACACTTGAAAACGAGGGGAGGGGTGCCTGGGGGGCTCAGTCAGTTGGGCGTCCGACTTCGGCTCAGGTCATGATCTCACGGTTTGTGGGTTCAAGCCCCGTGTCGTGCTCTGTGCTGACAGCTCGGAGCCTGGAGCCTGTCTTCAGATTCTGTGTCTCCCTCTCTCTCTCTCTGTTCCTCCCCCACTCATGCTGTCTCTCTCTCTCAAAACTAAATAAAAACTTAAAAAAATTTTAAATAAAAAATTAAAAAAAGAAAATGAGGGGAAAGTGGGGGATGGGCATGGAGGAGGGCACTTTTTGGGATGAGCACTGGGTGTTGTCTGGAAACCAACTTGACGATAAATTATATTTTAAGAAAAGATGGTAGATTTTATGTTACGTGTAGCTTAGCACGGTCTAAAAATATAGGAGGAAAACCAAAACAAAACGACCTTTGCGAATCCCTGAAACCACTGAGGCCTGGAGCCCCAAACCCCATGGGAACGAATCCCTCAACTCCCAGTTTTGAGCCCCAGCGAGGACTCTGTCCAGGTAGCAGGAAGACGTAGGTAGTAAACTCAGCCTTGCACAGCGACTGTCTGGGCCAATCGATTGGCCACGTTGGGCAAAAGTGGCTGTGTTTGGCGTGGGATGTCTGTGTGACAGCGTCTCTCTGAGTCAAGACTGGCCCGTGTGGCCGAGGGTCCCGACCCCACTGGCTGGAGCGCCAGGAGAGACCTGTAAAGCTCTAGGAAAACCAGAGAAGGGGAGACTGCTTGCCCTGGGGGTGGGTAGGGGGTCCAGGAGGGTGGGGGTGGGGAGCTGCGGTTCTGTAGGGAGACTGGCAGGCTGGCCTCAGGGGGGCATTCTGTGCTGGTCCCGTGGCAAGAGGGCCAAAGCTCCCGGTAGCGCCCGGGACCCAGTCGTTTAGGGTGTGGATGGGGTTTGCTCAGCGGTCAGACTCCTAAGTGAACAGCACTTTGTAAATCAGAGGGGAGCCTGGAAGACCCTTGTCCCCGTGGTGGAACCAAGAGAAGTGATGTTTGGGCTCAAAACAAAGACCCCTTAGGGACGGTGGGCTTTTGGCAAGCCTGACGTGTTTGGGATCCTTCCTAAAATAACGCTGTTCAGAAGAAAAACAAGAGCTCGGTTGTGCAGCCGGGAGGAGTTCACATGTGCCCACTTGTGGCCTCGGCACGGCGCGTGCCCTGGCTCTCCAGAGGGGGTGGCGTGAATGAGGCCTTCTTTCAGAGGCGCCCCCCACCACCGCCACCTCTCTGAAGGGGAAACAGACTTGGAGCCATGAATGGGGCACTGGATCCAGCCCATACCCCTCTTAATGGGCTGTTCCTTTTTAGTGACTGGTTTCAGATGGTGTGTCTGCCCTTCTGAGAGGGGGGCTGCCCCCTGCCTGCCCCCCGCCCCCTCCATGTGCCCTGGGGGTCCGGCAGGGGGAGGGAGAGGAGCGCCCCAGGAGGGTTCGGTTACCCCAGAGCGAGGCCGCCTGCCCTGAGCTTCCTGCTGTGGCTGGAGGGGGGGGCCTTACGATCTTTGGCTTCTGACCCTGGTGGAAAGGACTCTGAGTCCAGAAAGGACAGGGTGACTTCCAAGGGTGATTGGATTGTGGGTTCCAGTGAAGGTTCTCAAATTTCTGCCCCCCCGTGTCCCCCTGGATCCCATGAAGCCACCCCATCTGCAGGCGGGCAGCAGCTTACCTGTTTGTCACTGTCCCCTGAGGACCAGTGGTGGTTGCCGGAGTGGCCCCGGGCCGGGATCCCCGCCAGGCCCTCCATGGCTTCGGAGCCTTCCGGCAGCCAAGCTGGAAAACTGGACCGGGTTCCTAAGTTCAGCAGCGGCGCCTGGTCCCGATCGACACATCCAGGCGAGGCTGTCTTCTTTATCGACCGCTTGGGGTGGGTACGCACACATTTCACTGTGGGGACATTGGCGCTCGATTACGAGGTGTTACCCCAGGCCCCGCTGGGGTGTTAGCTGACCGTTGGTATATGTGCCTCGTGACCTTTCTGAAAGCTAAGAAATTCTAAATTGGAAAAGACCCCTGGCCCTGAAGGTTTGGATGAGAGATTTGGGGCCTGCACCCCCCTTCTTCCGCAGAGGAGGGTGTTTGAGATGTCGGGACCGGAAAGGAAAGCTGGGGTTGGCACCCAGCCTGGTCAGACGTGAGGCTGGGGCACGCCGCCAGCTTGCCACGAACGTGACGTCTGGTCCGGCTCCCACGTATGGGCTCTCTCTGCTCCAAGGAGACGGGCTTCTCCAGCTTCCTCCGATCTGTGTGGCCTTCGGGAAGTCAGAGGGCTGCGCTCACATTCCGTGCCCAAACTGGTAAGTGGCCACTGTCACCAGGACCAGGGTCCCAGATGATCTCCTCCAAGCCTCATGGCCTGGGGTTGGGGAGGCGTCATCCTGATTTTACAGTGAGACGCAGGACTCCTGTCACAGTGCTCACAGGGAGCCCAGCCGGGAGGGGAGGCTGGGTCTCTGGGTTTCTGGAAGGTTTGCATCCATTCCCGGCCCCCAGGGAGCCCTCAGTCCAGTTCAGGGCGGGGATGTGGCAGGCAGAGGGGACATCTGGAGTAAGGAAGGGCATCTCCAGGTTCCGGCCTCGCACTGCACTCCCCCTGCTGTAGGGGAGGGGGGCTGCCTGGGAGTGGGCAGAGAGGAAGCAGCCCCCCCTGGCGTGTGCCCCTGCCGGGAGCTTCCAGACCCCCTGTAATTTAGGGGAACGGCCGGGCCTGGCTTCCCGCAAACGCTACTTTTCAGCTCTCGCGTTCATGTGGGACCTGGAAATTATAAGCTCGGACACGAGCTCCGCCGCCCTAGCGCATCAGAAGTTTCCTCGTTCTGCCTTTGGCTGGTGGGCGGTTGGCTGCTGGAAGTCAGATCGTGGACCCGAGCTGGTGGCAGGCGTGACAGAACGGCGAGCAGGTCCTGCCTGCCCCAACCCCCCCGTTCGTGCCCACCTCCAGGATCGACGGGTGATTCCAGAGCCAAACACCACCTCCAGGGAGCCCCTGAGTGTGGACCTAACGGGGATCTGGGAGCCTCACAGCAGGCTTCCAGGGGCCTTGGGCTGCACTGAGGACCTCATCATGTGGACTGGATGCAGGGACGTCCCATAATAAGGTGGTGACACTTTATTTTCTCTTCTTTAAAAATTTTTATTTTTTATTAGTTTTTAGACATTTTCTTTAGACCCAGGTTAGTTAACATACAGTGTAATGATGATTTCAGGAATAGAATTTAGGGATTCATCACTTACCCAGCGCTCATCCCGACAAGGGCCCCACACCTAGGTAGCCCGTCCCCCCACCCACCTCCCCTCCAGCAGCCCTCAGTTTAGGTGGTGACACTTACACAGGAACCCGAATCAGGAGTCAGAATTAGCCAGGCAAGGGGCCGAGGGAGCCGCATTCCAGGCTGGGGAACAGCCCCTGCAAACACCCTGAGTCAGAAAGGAGCTGGGTGGGAAGCCAGATCGGCTAGAACACAGGAGACGTGCGGGGCCCGGGCGGCGGCAAGGACCCGTCCAGGTGGGGCCCACGAGGCCTGCTGGGGCATCTGGTCTTCACTTTGGGGACGCTGAATTCTGTGAGGGTTGGGCAAGGGAATGAAGAAGGCCCAGGCATCTTCCAAAAAGACCCCCCCTTCCCCACCTTCCTAAAGAGGGAGGAACTCGCTTACCCCCCCCCCCCCAGCCTCTTCTCCCAAGCGGCACATCTGGCTCCTCTGCTCATCCTTGTGGGTGATTGTTAGGTGGGCTGGGTGCGTGCTTTCCCTTCTGCTGCGGCTGCGAGCGAGAGGGGGTAATCACAGCTTTTCACTACCCCCCTCCGCCCTACCTCCTCTCTTAGCCTGTAGCCAGGTGGGCCCGGAGGAGCCTGTGCACCAGGACACCAGGACTGGAAGGGGCCTGGGAGGCCACTGAGGACGGGCAGGTGTCAGGCCGTCTTCTGCATAATAGCGATCATGTCGACGATGCATGGCCAGTATTTACCGAGCCTTCACTGTGCCCAGGCACGGTTACCTGAACTTCCTCACTGATGCTGTAGTTGAACTTCATGAGATGAAGATGATCTCTGTACAGGGACAAGGGAGGTGCAGAAAGGCGGAGCGAGTTGCCCAGGGCCATGGCCTCCAGCAGCACGGCCCACGGCCCAGCCACTGTCCCGTCCAGCTGGTGTGTATTAGCGCTGAGCACCGCCACGCTGCAGGTGCAGGTTTGGGGCTGAGCCCCTCTGTGAGGGCCCCCACCCACCCAGGAGGGCCACATGCCCTGCCCCCTGGCCACGGCCGCGGCGGCTGATTGATCCAGGCAGACACTGGCCTTGAGAGCAGCCAGTTCGAGGCGCAGGGCAAGCCCTGCAAAGGTGAGTGGGACCAATCGGTGTCCGTCTCTCGGCCCCGCCAGGGAGAAGCAGAGAGAAGGAGTCTGGCCGGACCGGGTCCAGAGGGCCGATGCGAGATTCTGGAGGAAGCCCGGAGCTCGGGACTGGAGACACCAGACCCCAAGGCAGAAGGGAGGGAGGGAGAGGCTGGTCCACAAAAGCAGGTCCGCCCCTGGAGACCCAGAACCACTCTCTCCATCTCCCCCGGACGGGCTGTCCAGCTGCCCCAGGTCCTCTGTGGGGCGGGGACCCCTGTCTCCCCTTCCAGGGGGTGGGTCCACCGAGGTGTGACAGGAGGTCCCAGGAGATTCCGGGGCACCCGCCTAGCTGGCACGCGCCCACTTCCCATCCTCCTCTTCCCACTGCTGAAATCAGGAGGGGACCCCAGGGACAGACGTCACGCCAGACATCAAGCAGGGAGCCCAGACATCCTGCCGCTCCGCCCCCGTGTCTTGCTCGGGGCAGGTCACTGACAGTGGCAGCTCTGAGATGAACCTGCATCCGCCCCGACCCCCGGCCGCCACAGAGGTCAGGAAGGGGTCGCTGTCCTCAGGTGGAGACCCACGTGCATTACCGGGAACCGGGGAGGATGACCTTGCCAGGGAGGAGCCAGGCTGAAACGAGGGAGGAGGGTGAGCCCCGGGCACAGAGCAGGCACACGGGGTCTAGTTAACAACCAGCAGAGAGGACGCGGCCGCGTGCAGCCCAGGGCACCCCTTCCTCTGACATCTCCCCAATCCGCTGACCTCTCTGCCTCCTCCCAGCTCAACCTTCCCCCCACCCCGCCTGCTGGACCGCATCCGAGGGACGGGGTGGGGACTTCCGGTTGGAGGGTTTGCAAACTTTTTCACCTGGGCCTTCATGCTGATCAAGAAAACCCGAAGCAGGAAGGCTGCTGTGTGGCGGACAGAATAAATGATCACCCGCCTTCCTGAGCCGCTGAGGAGGGACCGGGGGTCCGTATTGACAGCAGGTCCATGCAGAGCCACGTAGCTGTGATGCCAGCGCCCGGGGTGGGGGTGGGGGGACTTCGATGGCGGCTTTTGGCCAAAGGCCTTCTTGGGAACGCAGGCCCATAGAGCTCTTCGGGAGGGCACGCATTCTGGCAGTTTCTTTCAGGAGTTACTGGGTGAGAGGGGGCTCAGGGGTTGCATCTCAGGCCCCGATTAGTGAGGAGACAGCCCCGGGGCGGGTGGGGGGGAGACTGGGCCTGGGTTGCACACACAGGTCCCTTCGGAAGCCCCTGCCTCCCCCGGGTCCAAACCAACCCAGCTTTTGCTGAGGCTGCGTCTGTGACTCGCCTCTTTCCCTGACCACCACCCCCGCCCCCGCCACACTCGGCCCCCCGTGGTTCTCAGGAACCCCCCTCGTGTCCAGCCTCCGTGCCTCTGGCCTGGCCGCACCCGTGCGTGGGCCTGGCCTCTTCCAATCTGACTCACGTCCCAAAGCCACCCTGGGCCGTCTGCTCCGTCAAGCGGGCCTCCAGGTGTGGGGATGACCCCAGAGGCCACGTGTGAAGGCCAGTGTCAGTCCTGAGATTGGCTCTGGGATCCTCCAGAACCGGGCGGCACAGGCCTGAGCGGAGCTGTCCCCAGGCCGGCTCCCATTCCGCTCTGCACCTGCCGGGGCAGGTCTCTTCCCCGGCCGATCGGAGGGTATGGCCGCAGGCCACGAAGCTGCGGCAGGGTGTCTGCTATGGGCACTGCACAACTGGCCCCTTGGTTTCCATGTTCCGTTGCCCCCTGGGCTCCAGGAGCTGACACCATCGACTCCCCCTGCTTTCGGCGCCTGCAGATGTAATCAGATGTTGGGGTCTAAGCAGGACTCACTGTTTCTTTGCAGCTGAATCTTTTTTTTTAATAAAAATTTTTAATGTTTATTTGTTTTTGAGAGAGAGAGAGGGCAAGCCAGGGAGGGGCAGAGATAGAGAGAGAGGGAGATAGAGCATGAACGGGGGAGGGACAGAGAGAGACACAGAATCCGAAGCACCTCCAGGCTCCAAGCTGTCAGCACAGAGCTCATGACACAGGGCTCGAACCCATGAACCGTGAGATCATGACCTGAGCCGAAGTCGGAAGCTCAACCAACTGAGCCCCCAGGTGTCCCTGCAGCTGAATCTTTTAGCTTCACCTCTTGACACTCTTGCCCCCTCTCCAGGGGCCCCAGAACACAGACCTCGTAACGGCCCCTAAATGCGTCATGCTGCAGGGTCCCAAAGACACAGCCATGACGAACCACAGGACCTGGGATGGGGGTGGCAGGGATGGCCAGGCAGATGGCCATTTATGAGAGCTGACAGAGGGCAAGGTGCCTGCTGGGGCCCTGGTGTGCAGCCCTGGGGGTTCGGCGCATTTATTACTCTCGTCTTTCTCATATGGTAACCGAGACACCGAGGGGTTGATTGCTTGCCCAGCGCCACACAGCAATGAGCGAGTGCTGGAGAACGAGTTAAGCCCAGGAAGTCAGGCTTCTGAACACACGCTCTTCACTGCCCTATGGGCTCATCCTCCATACCCACCTTGGCTGATTCTGAATTCCTTTTCTTGGGACCCTGAATCCCGGCCCTTGTTTTCGTCTCTGTGGGGCTGCCGTAACAGTCAGCAGAGACTGGGTAGCTTCCACCACCCACCGCCCCGGGCAGCCCTGCACCGCGGCTTTGGTCGGGGGCCGCCAGGGACCTAGGTGGTGGCCCTGATGACCTCCGAGTCGCCTTCGGGGCCATCCTCCTCTCCTCCCCCCCAGTGTTACTGAGAAGTCACACATCACTGTGTCAGGTTAAGGCACACAGCAGGACAATTGGATTTGCACACATGTGAAACGCCCACCCCGTGGGCGGAGTTGATGTCCGGCGCCAGACAGGTATGACGGGGGAGAGGGCAAAGTTTCCCGTGAGGAGGGCTCGCAGGGTCTCAGGATCTTAGGGCCCCTTCACTTTCTTATGCGTCCCACGGCAGCGCCAGCTACATGCAACCGTATTAACGGCCCTGTTAACTCTGTGTAACCGTAACTGTATGGAATCATACTACCTACATGTAACCATAACTGTATGTAACCATATTTATTAACTACATGTAACCATAACTGTATAACCATGTTAACTGTATGTAGCCATAATTACATGGAATCATACTAACTACATGTAACCATAACTACGTGTAACCATATTTATTAACTCTATGTAACCATAACTATATAACCATGTTAACTCTATGTAACCGTAACTATATGGAATCATACTAACTGCATGTAACCATAACTATATGCAACCATATTTATTAACTGTATGTAACCATAACTATGTAGCCAGGCTGTGCGTTCGGTCGCTAGGACGTAGTTATTTCATAACCTTCGGCCCCCCCGCCGGTTCCTGCTCCTCTTCTCCTGAAGAATAGCGCGGGTTTGCAGACGAACAGTGGCCCCGTGCTGTCCCTTGGGACCGGAGGGTCCACGGAGCTCCCTCCCTCCGCCCGCCGCCTTCCCTCGCTGTCCCCGCCGGGGAGCCTCGCCCTGTCCCGCAGCCACGGCCTCGGTGCCCCGTTCCACACACACCTGCTCGCCGTGTGCAGTACGGAGTCGCTGAGACTCCCCCAAATCTTTACGTCCTGGTTGCTCTCGGCTTAACTACTCCTTCTTCAACCCATCGCCTCCTTGCTGACCTTTGCCGTCAACACTTAGGAAGAACGAAGCTGCTTCTCTGACCCTCTGCTTAGAAGTCTCGGCGGCTGGGGGCGCCTGCGCCGCTCGGTCGGGTGAGCGTCCGACTCTTGATTAAGGCTCAGGTGGTGATCTCACAGTCGCTGGGTTCGAGCCCTGCGTTGGGCTCCACGCTGGGCAGGGAGGCAGCTTGGGATTCTCTCCCTCCCCCTCTCTCTGCCCTGCGCTCCCGCTCTCTCAAAAGAAATAAATAAACATTAAAATAAAAAGATCTGCTCTTCTAGATATCCAGTTTGGCCTCTTACAAGCTCTGCCTTCCACAAAAACACTGGGGCACAAACACCGTTCAGCCAAGTTCTTTGCCAGTGTGTAGCGGGATCACCTTTCCTCTGCGGACCGCTCGCTCGCTCCTTGTGACCGTGAGGCGCCCAGACCGTCCCTCGCCGTCCACGCTCCCACCAACATCCCGTCTGAAATCTCGAAGAAACGGAGGCTGTTTCTCTGGCTCTTTCCTTTCTGAGCGCTCTCAGCAGAGCCACCTTGGACAGTCCGTTCACGGCTTCGGCTTTTTCCAGCACGTGTCCCAAACCTCGGCCGGCCTCTTCCTCATTACCTGCTTCCAAAGCCACTCCCACCTTTCAGGAATTTATGACGGCAGTGCCCACGTCTCAGTGCCCATTTCTGTGTCAGTCGGCTCAGGCTGCTGTAACAAATACTGTAGACTGGGTGGTTCTAACAATAAACATCTATTTCCCACAGTTATGGAGGCTGGAGTCCAAGATCCAGGCGCCGGCTGATCTGGTCCCCGCTGTTGGTTCTCTTGAGGACGGCGGCCTTCTCCCTGCACCTCGTGTGGTTGCCGGGGTCACGGGGGGCGCACGGGCAGGGAGAGAGAACGCTGGTCTCTTCTTATAAAGGTGCCCATCTCATCATGGGGTCTCCACCCTCGGGCTCTCGTCCAAACCCGACCGCCTCCCACAGACCCCACCTCCAGACACCATCCCATCAGGGATTGGGGCTTCCACACGCGAATTCTGAGGGGACGCGAACATTCGTCCATAGCAGCCCGATAGCCAGGGCTTGGCCCTCTTTTACGTTGAATTTGGCTTAGATTGCCCTCTGGGCCACCACCTCTACAACAGTTGTCCTCACCGCATTGTGCAGAGGAGGAGGAGAGGCCCAGAGAGGTTGGACAAACTGCCCGGAGTCACACAGCAGGTGTGCAGACAGACCAGAAGCGAAGTCCGAGGCCTGCTGCCCCCCGTCTCCTGGGCTACGGCTGGCATTCTCCACGGCGGCCCCCTCACCGGCTCCTGATCCGGGAAGGGGGGTGCTTGGCGGCTGCCCTACGGCCAGCCCCAGAGGCTGTGCTAAAATTACCCCCAGTTTCTGCCGAGAGGAGGCACAAAGGGAATGCCCACAGCACCCACCCGGGAGAGGGAGAAAGATAAAAGTTACCACCGAACAGCTACTGGAGGACCGGTCAGCCAGAGGACGATGTGGCCCTCGCACAGAGGCTGGGC
>CM053560.1:3761739-3795350 GCA_028646485.1 Cryptoprocta ferox | reverse complement strand
AACCCCGGCCGGTTAGGCTCCGGGGAACTGGCTCCTCCCGAGAGCAGACGTTGTTGGGAAGAGCAGAGTGATCTGTTGTACTTCACGATGCTTCCAGAAAGGTGAGGGGAGTTTTCGCTGATACTCCCTGTGAGAACCTGGAGGTGAAAACCCACAAAAGTGTGAGGGCCTCTGTGACGGGTCCCCCTGGAGTTTTGACTCAGACCTGTCCACACTGAGTCTCTAGCAATTCATGAATCACAGCTCAGGTGTCTCTGACCGCCCCCCCCCCCCGCCCTGCTACAGCCCTGCATTCACCTGTTGGTGTTTCGAATATGGGGGCAGCAGTTTGCCCTGTGACCTTCTTTCTCTTGTGGATCTAAGAAGAGTTGTTGTTTGTTTGTTTTTCCAGCTTGTCCAGGTTTTTATTTGTTGTTCGGACTGAGTAGCAACTTCCAAGTTTCTTCCTCACCCAACTGGAGATCAGAAGTCTTCGACTCAGTTTTTAACAGCTCGCCTGGCTTGGGGGTGGAGGCCTGTGGGTTGGCTAGGGCTTCCATGGGCAGAG
This sequence comes from Cryptoprocta ferox, assembly GCA_028646485.1. Lineage (NCBI taxonomy): Eukaryota > Metazoa > Chordata > Mammalia > Carnivora > Eupleridae > Cryptoprocta > Cryptoprocta ferox. Next base: position 3,794,803 of record CM053560.1, on the reverse strand, counting down.
TGGTGAGGGGCTGGTGCAGGGTCCGGGTGAGGGACAACGAGATCCTCTCCCCTGCCATCCAGAGACCCCACCCGAGTGGCCCCATGGGTGCTCCCCGGGGCTCTGGCCACATTTCTGGAATTCTCTGGGCTTCCAGGCCCCTCACCACCACCCTCCCCACTAGTTACCGGCTTTGTCTTCCCATCAGGTGGGACGTTCCCTAGGTCAGAGGCCCCGCCCCTTCCCAAACAAGAACCCTCAAGACCAAGCCACCTGGCAGTAGGCCCTGTAAGAGGAAGAGAGTGAGTCAGGAGACATTTCAAAACCTTCTGTCTTCTGATTATGGCATCAGGCCTCTGAAGGAGGGACTTGGTGTTACCTGCAGGTCCCCAGAGCCTAGGGCAGAGCCCAGCACAGAGTCAGGCCTCCGTGAACACGTGCTGAGTGCAAGAGCAAACACACCCGGGGGGCCACCGTCAGGATGCTGGCTAACACCCGAGTGAAACACCCTCCCCCGGCGTGCTGCAACCGTGCCCCGCCGTCTCCCCTTCTCCTTGGACACCCTCCTTCTAGGAGTTTCTGCCCACACAGGGGACACAGCAAGGAAGCCTGGGTAAGTTCCAGAAGCTGGGGGCGGGCTGTGGTCCCTCTCTCCTGGCCCCCAGCCTCAGGTCTGGCCTAGCTCCCACCTTGGTCACTGCCACTTACGGGGTCCGGTGCTGCTCCCCCCCCCCCCCCATGCACCTTCTCCCCCGGCATCCAGCTCCCCTCCATTGTGGGCCTTCCGTGGTGGGGTCCAGCCGCCTGGCAGCTGCTCTGCTAGGTGCAACCAGAACAGGGCCTGGGACCCGTGATACTGTCAGAACCGCAAAAGTGTTTTCATTTTCATCTCTTTTAAAGTCAAAAGAAAAAGGAGTGCCTGGATGGCTCAGTAGTCAAGCACATGACTCTCAGCTTCGGCTCAGGTCACGATCTCGTGGTTTCGTGAGGTCAAACCCCACGTTGGCTCTGCACTGATGGCACCGAGCCAGCTTGGGACTCTCTCTCTCCCTCTCTGCACTTTCCCCACTCACGGTATCTCTGTCTCCCTCAAAATAAATAAACTTTAAAAAAATTTTTTTAATGTTTTTATTTATTTTTGAGAGAGAAAGACAGAGACAGCATGAGCAGGGGAGGGGCAGAGAGAGAGGGAGACACAGAATCCAAAGCAGCTCCAGGCTCTGAGCTGTCAGCACAGAGCCTGACGTGGGGCTCGAACTCACGAACTGTGAGATCATGACCTGAGCCGAAGTCGGACACTTAACTGACTGAGCCACCCAAGGGCCCCCTAACTTTTTTAAAAAAATCAAAAGAAAAAAATGAATATAGTAATAATAATGATTCCAGCCTGGATTATATTTGTCTTTAGGTCAATGCAGTTGCAAAATTCAATTTTAAATGTAGATTTTTTTTTAAAGTCAGACATGCCTCAGGTCCCCGAAAGTCACCACGGGGCCCCGACTGCACCAGCCTCCCTCCTCGGCCCTTGGTGCCCCAGGCATCCCTGTCCATTGGCGGTGCTGCTGTCCCCAGCCATTGGTCCCTGCTCCCCTGGACGCCCTTCTCATCTCCCCTCTCATCTCTGGATCTGTCCAGCCCTCATGTGTCACCCACGGGACATGTCCCCTGGCCCTTAGGCCCCTGCTCTCAGGGCCTCCAAGTGTGCTGTGCTGGCTATTGATATGTATACTGCCCCCCCCAACCCCGCCGTCTCTGATTGGCTCCAGACTCAACCCTATGTCCTGTCACTGAGTCACACCGCCCAGACCAGGTCCAGAGCAGGGGTGAGGAGTACAGGGAGGAGCTGGGGGGGGCAGGTGCTATAGTTGAGCAGTCAGGGAGCACTGAGGCAGAAACGGGCTGCATGCCTGGGCTGAGGGCAAGTCAGAGACGCAGTATGTAAGAGTTGAGGGAGGTGTGCAGGCCTTGGTGGGGGGCCGCAGGGACAGTGGGGGAGAGACAAGGGGTGGAGGCAATGCCGGTCTTGACAATGAATGAATTCATTGACAATGAATCTCACTGCTGGAGCCCCCACCCCGGGGAGCCGACCCCCGAGGAAGACAGGCAAGTAAGCTGGTCATTCCAACCCAGGGGACAGAGGACAGTGACGGAGAAGGGCTGGGGATTGGGCCAAGGGTCTGAACAACAGGGGGAGGCCCAGGTACAGGGAGCAGGGCGTGCACGGGCTTAGAGGGAGCACTGCGGGGTCCATGTGGGAGGAGGGGCCTTGAATGCTCACCTGTAGCACAGGGCCTGGAGCATCACCTGCTAACGTTTGCGAGAGGATTTCACTGCGGTCACACCGTGTGCCCACACCTTCTTTCCCTAAAAATAGAGCATTGGCTGTTCCTTGTCCTCAAATGCCCACTCATGTCCACTGCGGGCCTGGCCTTGCGCAGGGTTCTTGGGACAGAGAGGTGGCTCAGACCCAGGTCCCCAGCTCAGTGGGGGACATGCATGGCTAGGAGGCCTTTGGTGATGTTTGCAAAGAGCTGCAGGGGCCGAAGGAGAGCTGTGTCTCTTGGAAGGTGTGGGGACGCTTCCTGTAGGAGGGACACCAGGGCTGGCCTTGAACAATGGCGGGGTGTCCGGGGCACCTAGAGAGTGGAGAGATCTCCTGGGGAAATGCACAGGGTCAAGAGAGGCAGGGAGACCGTGGGCCACTCTGAACAGGAGACGCGGGGCCGTCACTCAGGGAACGCCTAGGCAGCGGCAGGGCGGGTGGCAGAGGGAAGGAGGAAGCGGATGGGTGGCCTGGTGGGGGGTGAGCTCCATCTCGGACTGACTTTCTCCATCCTGGTGAGACAGGAGATGCGGGCGGAGGAGGAGGGAAGGAGTGGGACCGTGGGGCTCTCCCAGAAGGGAGCTGCCAGGCGAGAGAGGGAAGTGGGCGTCTCTGCAGCAGAGAACCCTGCAAGGGTGTGGACACGGGAAGTGTATTCCGGAGCTGATGAGTGAGAGGCTGAGACGGGACGGTGGGGAGGCTTTTCTTTCTTTCTTTCTTTTTTAAGTTTATTTATTTTGAGAGAGACCAAGACAAACGCGAGTCGGGGGAGATGCAGAGAGGAGAGAGAGAGACTCCCAGGCAGGGTCTGCTGCCAACACAGTGCCTGATGCGGCGCTTGAACCCATGAAACCGTGAGATCATGACCTGAGCCAAAAGCAAGAGTCAGATGCTTAACCGACGGAACCACCCAGGTGCCCCTCTGAGCGAGTTTTTCCAAGGAAGTCCCTCTGGGAAGTGAGGACGTGGGGTTTACTCCCATGGGGTCTCTGGGGGACAGAGCAGAGCGTGCAAGGGGCCAGGAGGCCAGGGACAGTGGCTGAAGGCTGGCCCAGCAGGAGGGTCACCTGGCACTTGGGCCGCCCCACACTGCAGCTGAGGGGATGGCCGGAGAAGCCCAGGTCAAGGGCGCTGGGTGCACGCAGCTGGGGGGACACGGTGCCCCAGCAGAGCGGGGGGCACCGATGAGACCCTGGTCCTTCCGAGGACGGAGCAGGAGGGGAGCTGCGTCTGGGCCCCTCTGACCCTCCCGAGTCCCCAGAAGGGGCTGCATAAACAGCTCCGGGAGAAGCCGGGAGAAATGGGTCAGGACACCTGTGTGACTTGATAGACCCACAACTCAGAAACCAGGTAGGCTGTGGCCAATTCTGTGCATGCCAGCCTGGCTCCTATGCTGGATTGAATAGTGTCCCTGCCACCCCCCTCCAGCTGACACCCACCTGGAACCTCACACTATTCCTTCATCTGGAAGTCGGGTCGCTGTAGATGCAATTAAGTTGAGATGAGGTCATACTGGAACGAAATGGGCTCTAAATCCAATGCCTGGGCTTTCTCGAAGAGGGTGCCCAGGGAGACCGAGGAGGCAGGGAAGGAGCCCACGCAAAGCTGGAGGCAGAGACTGGCTGCAGCCACCGGAAGCTGGAAGAGGCCAGGAAGGCCATTTCCCCAGATCCCTCAGAAGGAGCGCAGCCCCGTGACCTCTCCATCTCAGACTTCTGGCCTCCAGACCTAGAAGAGAATACATTTCTGGTGTGTAAGCCTTCCAGTTTGCAGTCATCCATTATGGTTGCCACAGGACACTAGCACAGATCCCAGAGCCCCTCCCAATCCTTAGCCCCAGAAGGGCCCCGGGCAGAGACATGACCGCGGGACCCCAAACGGACTGAGGCTGGGAACAGCGTGCAAAATCAACATCAGTTCCGTTGTAAGAAAGCAAGGGTCGCTTCCTGGTGCCCCTGAGATGAGGGACAGGCTGAGGCTGCGTGTGCAGGGTCCCCCGTCTCAGGCCCCGGGAAGGAAGGCCCACCCGTGCCCTCCTGGCCGCGTTGCCTGCTCCCTGACCTCTGGGGCAGCGCTGGAGGACCGGTGTGTGAGCGGCCGCTGTGTCAGCCGCCCCGCATTAATATTTGATGGTGTTGAATCGCTTTCTTCTGAGACAGAGAAAGGAGGCCATTACACATGGGTAACAAGATGCACTCCTGGCTGTCCGCGGCCTGAGGAGGTTGACGGTGCCGTGAATAATTCATCCACCTGTAATGATTTTCCTAGCACTGTGTCCCCCGTGGCCGGCGAGAGCTTGGCTTCCTACTCCCTGGCAGTCTAGGCCGGTGCCCGGTCACTCGTGGTCACACCAACAAGAGTGTGAGAACTCAACACTCCCCCTTGCTACGTGATCTGGGTCTCAGACCTCCGTTTCCCCAGCTGCACCATCAGGGGAGCTGTGAATCCTGCCCCTGTCCCTCTCCCCGCCTTTCCCCCCAACAGGAGGTGCAGAGAAGCCAGGCCTGATGGCACAGAGCTTGGAGTCTGGACCCTTCGTGCGCTGCGTGACCCTCAACAAGTTGCTTCACCTCTCTGGGCCTGGGCTTTGTTCTGTTCAATGGGATTGGGAGCACTCGCTCATGGGGTTCTGTTTCTGCGGCTTTGGTGGAACGTCTCTGCGGGTCTTCCCGGGATGGGAGAGCAGAGGAGAGGGAGACACCGGCTCTGTCCTGCAGGGTCTAGAACCCTGATTCTGGGAACAAAACCAGCACGTGGTGATAATGACCACAGTGACGATGACAGTAGTGACAACAATAAAAGGAGCAACAGGATGTTAAGAGCAAACTCACCATCGTGCCCCTCCAGCCCGTCTAGAGGGAACCTTCACATTTAAAAAATGCTTTCCATGCCATCTTTGATTCAAACCCTCCAGGGGTTTCCAGTTGACTTCAGATCACATCAGTGCTGGCCTTCGAGGTCACACGTTACCTGTTCCCACCCCCATTTCACACCCGTTTTCCCACCATTTTCTCCTCTTGGTCTGTAGCTCTTGGCTCTCTTTCTGCTGCACAGAAATGCCAAATCCATTCTCACCCCAGGGCCTTTGCAGTTGTCTGCGCCTGGAATGATCCTCCCCACCCCCATCTTCCCTTGAGCTCTCCGAGTGTCCGAACAAGCATCACCTCCTCAGGCATTCCCTATTTGGTCGGCTGACCGGAGGTTGGGCTCCACGGAGTCCCATAGTTAATGAGGTTGGACCCTCATGGACCCAGGGCTAAGTGGGTAGGACTGTGGACTGGGGCTCGTGTGTGGAACCAGCACACCCACCCCTCCAGTGTGTTCTCTAAGGAGGCTCAGAAGACACCCTCTTTGCTAAGGGATGGAAAATACATTTGTGAACAGAACGCCTACATCCCAGGCATTGCCTGACACCCAGCCATGGTCAGCGTGAGTCAAATCACCCTGTGAATTGGGCGTCAAAGCACCTACTGGTGTCTGCAATTTTCTAGTGTATTCATTTCTCTGCCTGTTTAATGTCTGTCTGTCCCCCTTGGTTGTAAACTCATGGGGGCAGAGACGAGGGCTCACGTGCTCCTGTATTTCAGAGGTCCAGGGCTGTCACGGGGTAACCCCTCAAGGAGTGCCTGCTGCAGATGGAACAGTTCTAAGTGATACCCCCACTTCTTGGAGTTCCGTCAGTGTATCAGCCGGACTGCAGTCAGGAGACAGAACTCACACAGTAATCGAACAAGGAGTGTTTAATATAAAGGCTGATTCAAAGAGGGGCTAGTAAGAAGCAAAGAGAACTTTAAAGGTGGAGAGATAGCAGATGTAAGAGGCCCCATTACTCTGGGAGCATCCCAGGAAGACACCCCTCCCCCCCCTGCCGCCCCGCCTCCTGACCCAGGGCTGAGATCCAGACCTGGTTGCAGGGGGCGTGGCTGGGCTGGGTGGCGGTGGTGGCGGGGCTGCACTAGCAACTCTTGCTAGAAATCCACCCTTTAGGGAGGTGAAGGCTGTTCAGGGGGAGACCTCTTGCTGGAGGCAGCTGGCTACAAAGTCACCTGGAGAGAGCGCAGGGAAGCTGCTGGCCGTGGCGCTGCAGGAGCCGGACCCTGGAGAAGCCCCGTGCGCCACAGCAGGCTGCCCTGCCGGCACACTGGAGCCGGGAAAGAAAATCCCTTCCTCCTGCACTGTCTCTCCACGGCCCCTGAGGACAGAGCCTAATACCCTGCCAGTGGGCAAAGGGCAAATGTTCGCAGAGCCCTGCTCAGGGGTCATACAGCAAGCAAGAAAGGGCTAACTGGGAGCTCAGGGACAGAAAGTTGATAACCGCGAACTCCGCCCCTCTGGCGGCGCGACCTCCCTCTGAGCACTTCACGTGTTGGAATTCCCGTGTAACAACACAACAACTTTGCCTTTCCACCCGGTGAGATCCAGCCGAACCTCTTACCCATGACAAAGCTCTTACCCTCTCCCTAAAACGAGGTGACAGAGGATCCCAACGGTCATTGTTGGACTGTATTACTTACTTCTCAAATTCATTTGCAGGCCCACTGAAAACGCTCTTACCTGCAGACCAAGCTGTAAAGTTGACTTCCGACAACTTGCATGTGAACTAAAATTGGGAAGGAGCCAGAAGAAGGACACAGCAGATGCAAATGAGCACGCGCACACGTCGGGCAAATAGGAGACAGGTTGAGAGACTACACGACTCATTTCTGTGGTTTAATCACGAGGCCCTGATTGATATGGGCAGCTTCCTTCTTCCGCTGCCAGTTTCGTGCTCCTCCTGTCCTCAGCCACAACCTTGGCAGGTCCCTAACCAGTGCAGCGTTCCACACCGTCCTTCCAGAAGGCTCTGCGTCCTCAGTTGCCCTGCATTGTTTTGGGTGCTGTAGTTTTCCACCAGCCATGGCTGCTGGATGGGGAAGTTGCGGGAGGTGCCCTGCAGGATCCTCTGCATGTCCCCAGCCAGCACTGCTTGTCCCCACTGTGTAGCACTGGCCCACTTTCCGTGGGCAATCAGGATCAATTGTCCCAGCTGGTGAAGCAACTTCTATTTTTTTCGTGTTGGTTCAGCGGCTTCAAAATGGCCAGGTGGTAGTTTCCATCTTCCAGTCGGTGACACAGTCACCACGTCTCCTGGTGGAAGGTTGGTGTGACTTCCAGGTCTCCGCACCGCTGCTTCTCCAAGCGGGTGTGACCCCGGGATGAAATACTGCTTCTAGTTCACTGTCCTGGGTGGGAGGGGAAGTTCCAGGAGCTCTCACTGGATTCTTCCTACCGTACCTGCCCTCACCTCGTGGGTGGGCGAGCCAGTGTGGGACCCTGATTGTTGCTAAGTATGTCTATGCCAACTAGACATTTAAGAACTGGGGTAATCACCGGGGAGCGGTGGGGACAGGGACCACCTGGGCAGACTGTGAACCAGACCTGAGCGAGGACTCCAGCGTTCACTATCCCTCCACGGAAATCAGGGCACCGTCTCTGTGGCAACATCCTCGGGCCCATGCCCGGCTTACAAATCAAGGGCATCCACAGAGATTTCCTAGATGTAGGCGTTCTGTTCACAAATGTGTTTTCCATCTCTTAGCGAAGGGGGTGTCTTCTGAGCCTCCTTAGAGAACACACTGGAGGGGTGGGTGTGCTGGTTCTACACGTCAGCCCCAGGCCACAGTTCTACCCACTTAGCCCTGGGTCCATGAGGGTCCAACCTCATTAACTGTGGGACACCGTGGAGCCCAAGCTCCAGTCAGCCGACCAAATAAGCTGTCAGAGACACTGCCAGGTGCTGGTGGGCAGACCCTAAGACAGCTCGCCGTGACCCCTGCCCCTTGGGATTCACACCTTTGTGCACCTGAGCATGGGCGGGACTTGCAACATACTTCTAAGTAATTCAACATGACAGCAGCAATGGGGTGCCACTTCCGTGATTCAGTTACGTAAGACGGTGACTTCTGTCTCGCCAGCAGACTTTCTCTGTTGCCCCTTCCGCTTGCAGACTTTGGGAAAGTAAGTGACAGCGCTGCAGAGGTCCGCGAGGGTGGCCTCCGGCCAACAGCCCGCTAGGCACCGAGGCTCCCAGTTCAACGGCCTGTGAGTGCCTGAATTCTGCCGACCACCATGTGAGCCTGGTTTAGCCTGCTCACGGGCGCTCCGTTAGCCTTCGGATGAGATCTCAGTCCAGTGGACACCTTCAGTGTAGCCCGGTGAGAAGCCTAGAAGCAGATGTCCAAATTCCCGAGCCATCAAAAACGTGAAATAAGGAAAGTTTTCTGTTCTGAGTCTCTGAGTCTGTGGTAATTGGTCACATGGCGATAGATAATTAAAACCTAGTTACACAAGCTAACATATTTTTTATGTTTATTTATTTTGAGAGAGAGAGAGAGAGAGAGAGAGAGAGAGAGAGAGAACAAGAGCACAGGAGTGGAAGAGAGAGGGAGGGGGAGAGAATCCCAAGCAGGCTCCGCACTGTCAGCACAGAGCCTGATGTGGGGCTCGAACTCACGAACCGTGAGATCATGGCCTGAGCTGAAAGCAAGAGCCGGACGCCTGACTGACTGAGCCCCCCAGGCGCCCCCCCCCAAGCTAACATATTAATCCAGCCTCTCTCGTAGGTGCAGCTGTGTTCACCGTATCGGACCTGATCGGATATTACGTTCCTCCTTCTTAGTCTAATGCCTTCACGATCCACTCCCACACACATCCTGAGAGTTCTGCCAATTATTTAGCAGAACGCCTGGCAAATCCTTTGGGGGGCTAAGCCTCTGATGGCTGACGGGTACCCGCCCTCCCGGCATCTGTGGACGACGGGGCTCTGTGGATGCTCTGGTGGCAACAAGGAGTGGCTGTGATGACTCTTAAGAACAAGTTCTTCCTCCGGCCCCCCAGGAGCTTTCGCGGGGCTCTAGGCAGCGGAAGGCTTGCTCTTCCAACACCAGAAGGAGAACCGCCTTCCCCCCGGTCAGGGAGGCTCAGCGTGATGGGGGGAGGGGACGGTGGGGCAAGGTTCATGCCTGACAGTCTCCCTTGGATCTGGTCAGATGTCCCCCTTCCAAACTTCAGGATCCTCTTCTTCACGAATCGATGCCCTGACTTTCTCGCGAGGAACTTTATTTAGGAGTCCGACTGTTATTTCAGCAGCCCGCACAATTACATCCTGTATTTGATTCTCAGCACTATCAGCCTTGCCGCTGAAAGAAATTAGGGCTTCTTTTCAGAGCTGTCACGGAGGCTTGCCGGCTTGAGGACCATGACTCGAGTGGAGCGCTGACGGATGTGAGCTTGTCGTTCGCTCTTTGTAAGTGCCCCAGTGTGCTCGGAAGAATCCAGAGCTCACCAGAATCCTTGTAGTCATCATTACTGCCATAGTGGTCAAGTTCAGCACCCGCTGGGGCTCCCGGGGCGTGGGCCACTTCATCATAATCAAGCACAGGTGAGGGTCTGATTAATTGTGACGCGAGCGCGTGTATGGATTACTGAGGTCCCCGTCAAGCACGGCGTTCAAGCCCGAAGCCACGACCAAACCAATCCCCAAACCCCATCCATCACGGGTGGCTACTCCTTGTGCTAATTTTTTTTTATCAGTCAGGGTCCAATTAGGAGACAGGAACTACACGGGAGTCTGAACAGGGTAAGTGTAACATGAAGAATTATTACCTATAACAAGGATCGGGATGACAGGGATTGGCTACGGAGCGACGAGAATGCTGAAGACCATCCTAAGGACAGCAGCTGGAAGGAGCAGTCACTACCCCCGGGACACAGAGCACCCAGACCCCTACCTGCACCGATGTGGAGACATTGTTGGGGGAGGGGGTTGGAGTTCACTGAATGGCAAAGCGGTCGCCACGGCACCAGTGGGAGAACGTGCTGGAAATCCACCCTAGGAACTTGCCGGAAATCTACCCTCTGGGGTGCCGGGAAAGCTGTCCATGAAGTGTCCCGTCTACACTACTAAAGCACCTGGGTAGGGCGCTGGGGGAAGGTTTTAGGTGCCCCGTAGGAGCCGGGCACTGCAGGAGTCATGCCCCGGCAGGATGTGGGTGCTGGGGAAGCCGGGGGGCTCTGGGACCCCGTGCTGGGGCCCCTTGTGCCCCAGGGGCCGATGCTGAGAAGCTAACGGGCTCCAGGAGCCTGTGCCGCCCACCAGAACCAGGAAGGACGATCCCTTCCCCTTGCAGCGGACAGGTTGGCACTCTGTGCCTCTCGGAGCAGGTGACAAAAGGTGGACTCGGGCCTGACAGGCAGGACGCAGGTAAACGGGCCCAGAGTGAACCCAGCGGGGCCTGCGGAGAACCGGGGTATTTGCTCACTTACACCTTTCGAGTTTTTTCTCACTGTATTTTGGAGTTTTTGTTCACTCTATTAGGATTTTTCATTTTTCTGTCTTGGTTATCTTTTGCTCCTTTTAATGATGTTCTCACAGCTGGTGCATCAAATGGCTGAATTCCCTGGGATACAATGAAAGAAACTGTGTCGTCCCCACCCCCCGCCGGCCTTGCGGACTTGGCTGAAGCTCACGGACAGCGGCCCTATCCTCTTGGTGGAGGTCTTGCGGGGAATCCTTCCAGAAACTTCTTGAGAAAACCGGGCCCTCGGGTTAATTGCAGCAACCTCAGGGATTAATGTCTACTCTGAGAGGAGAGAAAAGTCCCCTTCACCATCCTGGTCCCCTTCAACCTGTGTCGGGTCTTTTTTTTTTTTTTTTTTAATGTTTATTTTTGAGAGAGAAAGAGACAGAGCATGAGCAGGGGAGGGGCAGAGAGAGAGGGAGACACAGAATCCGAAGCAGCTCCAGGCTCCGAGCTGTCAGCACAGAGCCTGATGCGGGGCTTGAACTCACGAACCGTGAGATCATTATCTGAGCTGAAGTCAGACGCTTGACCGACTGAGCCCCCCAGGCGCCCCTCTTAGATCTTAGCCTCTTAACTCCAGTTTGGGCTGCATTGTGTTCCTCCAAATTCACAGCTTGGCCTCTGACCCCCAGTACCGTGACCTTATTTGGAGACATAGTCTTTACAGGGGTAATAAATAAAAATGAGGCCAGTCGGGCGGGCCCCAATCCAGTAGGAGTCCTGTCCTTATACGATGTGGCAGTCTGGACACGGAGCCCCCCGTAGACGGGGACCGCCATGTGAACACGAGGACAGCCATCCACTGGCTGAAGAGAGGGGCCCAGAACTTTCTCCCTCAGCCCTCAGAAGGAACCAACCCTTCCAACACCTTGATTTCAGACTTCCAGCCTCCAGAAGCGTGAGATAATACATTTTTGTTGTTTTGCTGTTTAAGACCCCCAGCCTGTGGTGTTTTGTCATGTCACCCACTCGCCAGCTGTGCGACCTTGAGCAAGTGGCTCAACTTCTCTGTGCCCACACAACGGGCTTCCTCACTTCAGCGAGTGACACACTTGGACCTCACAGCGTTTAGCACCTGCTGCAGACAGTCCCGGCTCACCTGGTCAGGAGAGGGAGGAGGGCAGGGGCCTCTGAGGAGGGAGCAGGGGGCCCCGAGGGGCGAGCCAGCGCCTGCACGGTCAGACCACCACCATGGGGTAGTGGCTGGCACCCAGGACGGACGGGCACGCCCGGCCTCCAGACCCTCCGTGCAGCCCATCCTCAGCTTCTCACCTCCTGCAGCCTTCACTGGGTCCCCGCACAGCCCTGTGGGGCAGGCAGGGGTGGACAGAGCTCCCGAGGGACGGGGACACGGAGGCTCAGGGAGGAGAAATGATCTCCAGATCGCCCAGTGAGGATGCCTCTGAGTCAGAACTCGAACCCAGGCCTCTAGACTCCGAATTCAGGGCTCCTGCTCCGTGAGACACTGCCTCCTGGTGGCTGCCTCAGCCAGGAGCAGCTTCCGGGGCGGGGAGGGGGGGCGGTCAGGCCCCCTGGGCGGGCACCACCCCTGGAAGCCTGTCCTCCCCCTGGGCTCCCCCTGCTGCAGCAGCTCCTTCTCTAGGATGCCTGGGGGCCTCCCACGGATTGCGGCCCCACTGTGTGCTGAGGACTGAAAAGGGTCCTGTTTCACACTCACCACGGCACTGCGAGGTGGGTGCTAGCACCCCCACTCTAGGAGGGCTGGGGGGTTGACAGGGGAGGACCCCAGGCTCAGGGAGGAAGCACACTTGCCTGAGGCCACATGGTTGAGGGGGCGGCGGGGGCTTGAATCCACACCAGAGGAAAGCTCTGCCTGAAGCCAGATCCCTGTCTCCGGAAGCCCGGCCACTCCCCTCCCTGGAGGCAAGAAGGGGTGCGGAGGAAGAGCCCCTCAAAGGAGTGTCAGTTGGGCCTGGGCAAACAACAGGGTGATGACAAGAAATGGGGTGCATTTTGGGTGGGCTTTCTGCAGGAGTCTGGATGGGCATCAGGGGTCCCCTTCAAAGGGCCTGGGGCGGCGGGGGGGGGGGGCTCTCGGGTGTGACCTTTGCCGCCCACTGCTCGCTAAATATCAGAGCAGGCCGGGCCTTGAGTGACGGCCGGGGACCCGGAGCCTCAGCTCAGCCCAGCGGGGCAAAGGCCAACACGACCTCAGGGTCAGAGGACACCTGCCCCCGCCGGGCCCCGGATTAAACTTTCGGCCGCTGCTCTTCAAGTTCCAAACGAAAGAAGGGGGGCAGAAAGGGAAGGCGTTGTTTTCATGCCTCTTGCTTCATTTGCATAAGGTGGAAAATGTTCCCATAGAAACAACCAGAGTCTGTAATTTTTGAATAACGATTTCTGCACAAAGCACAACCTGTCTTTTTGAGAAAGGGGATTAAGACATTCTCAGCAGCGTTTCTACCACAACAAAAGGCAAAGTCATCCAGTTCTGGGAGAACGCTCCGGAGGGGAGGGCCTGGCTCAAGCCTCTGCTCTCCGCGGGCCTCAGCTTCCCCACCTGTGAAATGGGGCGGGGGAGGACTGCGCAGAGCCGGCCTGATTAAACTTCCGGCTCTTGGTGGGGGGTGGAGGAGGCTGGGTCACTGTGACATCCCCGTCCCTGGGCCCGCAATCCGGCAGTTCTCGTGAGCTTTCCAGAAGAGGCTGGGGCAGAGGCGGTCTGGGCTGCAGGGGAGAGGCCCCCCCCCCCCCCGTGAGACCCCCTGCGGATGTGTCCCGGTGGTGCCCTGCCAGGCTCGGCGGAGCGGAAGGCAGGCGCCGTGCCTGGGCGCCTCTGCCCCCTTGTGGCCCGAGGGCACTGCAGCACCCACTCTCCCCGGCGCCCCATGCCCCCAGCACCCCCACCCTCGAAGGCTCTGCCAGCGGCTGGCCTCCCGCGGGGGCTGTGGGCTGCCTCAGGCAGGGAGACAAACCTCCCAAATCATCATTCCCCTGCAAGTGCTCCCTGGGGCGCGCTGGGGAATGCAGATTCCCGGGGCTCTGCGGTCCGGCTTGGGAGTCAGGATGTGGAGGCTGGGCCCAGACGGACTTGTCTGCGCCCCCACGTTACAGATGGGAAAGCTGAGGCCCTGAGAGGGCCTGCTGTTTCCGAGGCCACCTTCCCCCCAGGAGGCTCTGCTCGCTCGGTCCCTCCGAGGCCGCGGCCCAGTGACTGGGCGGCTAGGTGCACTCGGCGGGGGGCCGGCGTCTGTACGTACCTCCTCCTCTAGCTGGGGCTTGAGACGAACCGAACCCGGGAGCGCTGGCGCCCCGGGCTGTAATGCAGAGCAGGCAGGAAGGAGCCTTTAGACGGTCTTCCCCTTTTAAATTCTTCCAAACTGCACACATTCCTAGATCAAAAACTATCGACTCCACTGGATGGTGGCCTTGAGTGGGGCGGGCGCGTCCACTTCAGCCCAGCACTGTTGGGCCCCCACCTCCTCCAGGAGGCTTCCAGGATGTCCCACTACTCACCTGGGCACCAGGCGGCGCAGCGTGGGTCACATCTCCTCCTTTTCTTTTCTTTTCTTTTTAAGTGTTTTTAACGTTTATTTATTTTTGAGAGACAGAGAGAGACAGTGTGAGCAGGGGAGGGTCAGAGAGAGAGGGAGACACAGAATCGGAAACAGGCTCCAGGCTCTGAGCTGTCAGCCCAGAGCCCGACGCGGGGCTCGAACTCACGAGCCGCGAGATCACGACCTGAGCTGAAGTCGGCCGCTTCGCCGGCTGAGCCCCCCAGGCGCCCTCGCGTCTCCTAATTTTCGAGAGGTGGCACCGCGGTGGGGGCGCAGCATCGGGAGACCTCAGCGTGGTACCTGGCCTGCTGCTTACGTCTTGGGCAGGGACGGCCACTGGGGGTGCAGGTCAAAGAGAGAGGTAGCTGGACCCCGTGCCAGTGGGTCGTGACCTCTGGGTGCTCAGAGGGGGGGTCTCTCACCCACCGGGGTGCAGATTCCTGCCACGCGGGTGCAGAACCGCCGTCCACCGGAAGGTCGCCTCCTGCTGAAGTTGTTGAGTGGAATGGGGCAGAGTAAGGAAGGACAGAGCCCGGCCCTCCGTGCCCTGCAGCAGGACGGCCTTTAGTCAGCTTTGACGCGGGCACCACGGGGTGGGGTGAGCGCGGGCCACGCGGACGGGGCACGTGTCACATCACTGAGCAGGAGCTTGCCATAGACAGCCAACACCTATCTGCTGTGTGACCTTGGGAAAATGGCTTCCCTTCTCTGAGCCTCAGTTTCATCATCTGTGAAATGGGGCTTTTGTGAAGGCTGCTGGTTAAAAAAGTGAGTGTCTGTGAGCAGCTGGCTCAGAGATGAGTGTCCCTTAGCCTGGAGGCCGTCAAGGAAGACGAGGCCTTCCTCCCCACCCTCCCCCACCCAGCTGGAGCCTCAGAAGAGAGCAGCTGCCCGGTGGGAGTGGACGTGTGGGTCTGCTGGCCCCTTGACGCTTGGCGGGGGGACTGTTTCTCCAGCTGCGGGTGGCTGAGAAGAGCAGTGACCTGGAGCGCGGGGTCCCCGTTCTCTTGCCCCCACCCCCGACTGATTTGTTGGTGAAATGGGGAGCCCGCCAAGCTCGGGGCGTCCTTGTGGGGGTTCAGATCAATGGCGGGGCGAACACGTTTGGAAACCAGGTGGCCCGTTGGAACGTGGGATGTTGCGTGACGTACGTAGGTCAGACCCGCGTACTCTGTAGGAGGCACGGGTGCGAGGCCGGGACACTCTGGACAAGCAGCTGGGCCAAGGCCACACGGTGGGGAGAGGGTGCGGCTTGGATTGGGGGGCGGGGCGCGGTCTGATGGCATCTCATCTTGTACAATTTGGGGGTCCCTCAAGATCAGGTCAAGGTGAAGAGTCAGAAGGAAGAGGGGACTCACAACAGCGGCCTGCTTTCAAAGTCCGAGACTTATCGCGGACGTGAGCGCGGCCGGGACCAAACCCAGCCGGCGGTGACTCAGACCACGGTCTCTGACTCCTTCTCCAGTGCTCTCCCGGCCGGAGCAGCTCCCGGTCAGGTGCCCGGGGTGCCGCGAATTGAGTTTCTTCTCTGCAGGAACGAGCCAAACATTCGGACAAGGGTTTCAAACCGGTTTTGCCCCGCCTGCCTGCACGGCGCCCCTTCTGGGTTCCAGGAGCAGGGACTGAGCAGAGCCGTTCTTTCTTCGAGTCGCGGGGAGCCGATGGGGGGGGACAGACACCTCTGAGTTCCGGGTCCGGGGACGGACCTCTCTGTTCGCAGTCGAGGAGCCCCCTCCCCTGCCGGCTCCTGAAGGCCCAGCCCCCCAGGCAGATAAAAGCTTAATGGAGTTTTGCGACATGAAAGTCCGTCGCAGGGAAGAGCCTTGAACCGCGGGCATCAAGGAGGACGGCAGATGAGCCGCGCGAAGATGAAAGCACCCGAAGTCTCTGACGACAAAGGCAGGGCTCGCTGCCGCCGAGGCGACCGGGAAGGACCCAGAAGAGAGGGGTCGTGTTTTTTGTGAAAACACAGAACCGACTCCAGGGCACGTGGGGCGGCGTCCTGGGGAGACGGGAACAAGGGGTTCCTTGCGGGGAGGTGAGGACAGGCCGCTCACGTGTACGGGGAGGCGGGGCTCTGACGCCCCCCCCTCCCGGTGCCATTCTCGGGGACACAGGTAAGTCCCAGCTCAGGTGCGCCCTGTGTCAGCAGCTGGTGGGGTCCCTGGGGCGGCCTGGCCCTGGGGAGGGGCTGTGGGATGGCGAGGGGCCGGAACCCACAGGTCTGACGAGTCCCTCGCTGGTGGGCTTCGGGGTCCCCTTTGTCTGGGGCGCGGCTGTCTCCGAGGCGGGCCCTTAGTTGGAGAGGAGGGTGTGCAAAAAGACAACATTAGTGACATTTGAGGCACAAGAACCCCTTCAAAGGTAAGTGTTTTTGCTCTCGGTGTGAAAGGGTAGGCCCCTCCCCCCAGGTCATATATTCATTCAACAAACATGTACCAAGCTGTGTCCCATGCTGGGCCCAGAGACACTCGAGAAAACTAATTGGGGCTGTCACTGCCCCAAGGGGCCCACATCTGGGGCAAAGGCTGACTTGTGACAAACTGCAGTCCAGGTAAGTGTGGGGCCTGCACCAGGAAGAGGGGGTGCTGTAAGGAGCCCGGGGGACCGTGGGGAACCCAGGTGGGTCGTGGAGACCGGTCTCGGGGACTGGGCAGTAGGTGGGAGGACACAGCCCAGCAAACACTTGGAGGCGAGTGGGGAGCAGCCCCAGCCCCGGGGGCTCGGCCGGCTCGAGGACTGGGCGGGAGCCTGACGTGGCCCCCGCTGGCCCTGTCCCCGGTGGGAGGGCGAGGGACCCCGTGGACAACGGAAGCTACCGCAGGGTCTTGGGGGGAGAGACTCCGTCTGTCATGTGGCTCCGGTAAAGGGGGGCCAGGAGCGGAGGCTGTAGCCCCGACCACACAGGAGGCTGCTGGCTGGTGGAGGGGGGAGGAGGGTGCAGGAGCCGAGCCGCTTCTGGGAGCCCGGGCCCTCGACGTCACCCCACAGCTTCCGGAGCTTTCCTCCCTCCTCCCTCCCTCCTCTCTTTCTCTCCTCTGCTCCCTCCTCCCCTCCCTCCTCCCTCCCTCCTCTCTTTCTCTCCTCTGCTCCCTCCTCCCCTCCCTCCTCCCCTCCCTCTCCTCCCTCCTCCTCCCTCCCCTCCCTCCTGTCTTCCCTCCCCTCTCTCCTCTTGCCCTCCCCATTTCCCCTTCTCTTCTCCCCTCCCTGCTCCTCCCTCCTCTCCCCTTCTTAGCAGGAGCGGCAGAAGGTCTTTGCCCCTGGACAGTAGCAGAGGAGCAGGGAGTTTTCTCAACCCCCCTCCCCTCCCGTCTAGGTGACTTTTTCCTCTGGAGCCCCTGCGCCCCAGCCAGCCCGCGTGTCCCTTCCCAGCCTGGGCGGTGGGCGGCTCCTGCAGGGATGAGAGGACACGGGCAGCTCAGTCCAGACATCATGGGTTTTCCTGTCTGTCTTTTTCTCTCGGCTCAGATCCCCCAGGGCAGGCCCCTGAACACGTGGGGTGTGGTGGAGCCCGGCCCACCCTAGTCCAGGCCTAGAGGGCTGTGGGCCGGGAGGGGCAGCACCCCTAGGCCTGGCCCATGGGGGCGCCCGGAGGTTCCCTCGCCCGGGGAGGCACCCTGATCACCGCTCAGGGCTGTCCGCACACAGCTCCAGGGGACCCTGCTTGAGGCAAACCCCACACCCATGGGGACCGAGCTTCACAGATGCCAGTGGGGGCCACGTGGCAACAAAAGGGGCTGGTTTTGAAGGTGTTCCCACGAGGGTCAGAGCCTCCGGAGCACAGGGACCCTTGCTGGCTGGGGGCTGCGGCCCTCGGGACAGCCCTGCAGCTCTCCCCCGGTGGGTGGGCCCAAACCCCGCGAGCCCACCGCAGGGCTTCTCAGGAGGTACAGTGGACAGGGTCCACATGGGGAGAGGACACGGGACAGGGTCCACACGGGGAGAGGACACGGGACAGGTTTCAGACAGGGAGAGGACACGGGACAGAGTCCACATGGCTGGGGAGAGGACACGGGACAGGGTCCACACAGGGAGAGGACGCGGGACAGGGTCCACACGGGGAGAGGACACGGGACAGGGTCCACACGGGGAGAGGACACGGGACAGGGTCCACACAGGGAGAGGATGCGGGACAGGGTCCACACAGCGTGAGGAGGGCAGAAGCAACCCTGACAGAGAGACACTGGCCTCCCAGTTTGCATCTCGCCCAGAAGCGGGAAGGGCTGATGCACCTTCACAAGAAGACAGGGGGCCTGGGCAGGGGGGTGGGGAGCGGGGCCAGGACAAGAGGTCCGTGGCCTTGGGGCCCAGCTGCAGGCCCGACGCTCCTGTAAGGAGACAGCTGCTCCCCTGCTCCCCCCCAGCGGGGGCGGAGGTGAGCTCAGCTGGGCCGCGGAGCCGTGCACGGATCTGTGCGAGGCGCGGAAAGCCTTTGCACGGGCCCGAGCGGGGCCGGTGTCCGCCGCTGGGAGGCACGCTGACCACTTCCTCGCCGGCCCTGCCGAGCCTTGTCCTGCACCCCCCCCCCACCGGCTCTACTGTCCTGGGAAGGAGGCTCCGGAGGCCAAGAGGCAGCGGGTCAGCCCGCACCGACGCCGGCCAAACGGCAGCGTGGATTTTCCATGTCCGTGGCCAAACCAGAGCTCCGGGCTCCATTTTCCTGCAAAAGCAAAACAGAAAATCTGGAACCCATCAGCCGTCGGCGCGGACGGAGGGGCGAGGCCGCCTCAGCCGAGGGAACCAAGAGGGCAATGCGGCCGGGGTGTGGGGCTTGGCACGCGACCAGGTTTGCGTCCTGCCTTGGCCTCCCCTCCCCGGAGTACAGGGTTGGTGAACTGGGGAGCCCGAGGGCCGTGGGGACGCCAGGGACACAAGCGCTGGGTGGGGGGTGCACGCCGCAGGTGTTCAGGACATGTTGGCCCTGTGGCCGCCCCGCTCAGGGACCCCGCTTTCCCATCCAGTCCAAGGACAGAGGTGCCCAGCGCAGAAGTTTTCATGGGCTCTGGGCACCCACGGGCTGCTCTAGCAGTTTCTAGGCCCTTCACTCTCATCAACCAGGACAGCGCCCTTAGAATCTGTTCCACATTGTGGGCTTCCGGGTAAGAATTTGCTGGAATCTTGTGCCAGATGGCGACAAAGGGCAGCCCCCCACAGCCTTTATATATAGGAGTCTTCTGTTTTAAGTTTTTTAAATGTTTATTTGTTTTTGAGAGAGAGAGAGAGAGAGAGAGAGAGAGAGAGAGAGAGAGTGGGGGAGGGGCAGAGAGAGAGGGAGACACAGAATCCAAAGCAGCTCCAGGCTCTGAGCTGTCAGCACGGAGCCCGAGCGGGGCTCGAACTCGCAAACGGAGAGATCAGACCTGAGCCGAAGTCGGATGCTCAGCCCACGGAGCCACCCAGGCGCCCCACGCGAGTCTTCTATTTGAGCAGGACTCCCGCGCCGTCCTTGGGTGGCTTTGCGGAAAATGGCTGGTTTTAGGATTGTCCCTTAATCTGCTGTCACCCAGCTCGGGGACCTCCTTGCAGACCTGTAAGGTCTGGGGGCCGGCTGGGATTCTGGGCACTGTGAGAAGTCAGCGTGGAATGGCCCTGTCCAGCCTGAGAGATGATTGGGGGGTAGGACAGGGCAGATCGCTCTCTAAAAGACTCCGTTTCAGAGAGCTCTGGCGCTCCCAGTCTCCGCATCTGTAAAATGGGCATAATAACTCTCTCCTCCCAGAATTGCAACGATTAAATGAGAGAAGGCATCCGAAGTTTCTCGCGTGGGTAGGCGGGCACACAGTAAGTGCTCAGTTAATGGCCAAAGTGATGGTTGCTATTATTTGTGCTATTAACATCCCCGGAGCCCCTGGGGACCTCCCTCGGCTTCTCCAAGAACACACACTACGTCAGCCTCACTTGAGTTACTTAGCTGGGCTCATCTTTGCGAGGAGCTTGAGGCCCGGGGGCCCAGAGTGGGGGACACGCCCAGCCCCGTGTGCAGGCGTCCAAGCTGGTTCTCCCGTTACCGGCTTCCCACGCGCCAACTCCTCGGAAGAAACAGGGCCGTACCCCTGTGGGAGGCGGGGAGGGATCCAAGGGGAGCTCTGACATGTCGACTTGGGGACCGAGCTGGCCACGGAGGGTCACGGGCACCGCTTTCTGCCCGAGCAAGTGACTTAAGTGACGCTCTCTGGGCTTTCGTTCCGATGCACCGGGTGTTTACGGTTTTCTTTCAGGGCCTCATCAGAGAAAATGCAATAATGATGCTTCTGACTTAACAGCCGTGCTTTAGAAGGGATGAATTATTCACATCAGAGCCGAAGCGGGGACTCTGCAAACTGGGCCACAGCTGAAGCAATCCCTCCTTGGGACTATTTTTATCGCCGCTCCCGGTCCTTCATCTTGGGGGACTCGCGGCTCGGGAAGTACAGGGGAGCCCGTCCTGCGAAGCCCGAGTTGGCAGGATGTCAAGCTTGAAGGATTAGGTGTCTCGGAGCTTCTGCCTGGAGCACACGACTGAGGGAACCGAGCAGGTGCGGACGACGGGGCGGTGGCCGCGCTCGCGGGGATGGCCACGGGGCGCCCCTCGATCCTGGAGGGCTTGTCGAAACCTCGTCCCCCGCCGTCGGCCTGGGGGGCAAGGAACCCTTCCTTTCGTCGGCGTCCGCGCTTTCCCGGCATTCGATGTATCTGCGATGCTGCGCGGGGCTCCTGCCCGAGGGAGGAAGGGACTCTGTGGTTGCAAGGCTGCTCAGGGTCAAGGGTGGACCAGCGGGGCCCCGAGCTCTGCAGACAGTGCCAGCCCAATGTGCCCAAACCCGAGCGCCCAGTTGCTTTAAGAAGCGCCCTACGGGGGCGCCTGGGGGGCTCAGTCGGTTGAGTGTCTGACTTAGGCTCAGCCGGTGATCTTGCGGATTGTGGGTTCGAGCTGCGCTGTCAGTGCAGAGCCTGCTTTCGATCCTCTGTCTCCCCCTCTCTCTGCCCCTCCCCTGCTTGCTCTCTCTCTCTCTCTCTAAAAAATAAACAAACATTTAAAAATAAAAGCACCTTATAACCTGGCTGGCTCAGTCAGTGGAGCGTGCCTCTCTTGGTTGTGAGTTCAAGCCCCACGCTGGGCGTAGAGATTACTTAAAAATAAAATCTTAAAAAAAAAAAGCACCCTATGGCCATGCTGCCCAGTACAGAGGCCATGAAACTTACAGGGGGTGCTGAGTACCCGAAATGCGGCTTGGTCCAGAGGGAGGTACCCTGTGTGTGTAAACGGCGCACTGAATTTCAAAGGCTCCGTGCAGAAGAGCGTGAGCCGCCTCATCGATCATTTCTTACAGAGATTGCGTGCTGGGATGGTAATATTTGGGATACCGCCGATGAACTACATACAACGTAGTGTTAAAACTAATTTCACCTGGTTGTTTTACTTTGTGAACGTGGCCACCAAGGGTTTTTAATCACCCACATGGCTCCCATTCGTGGCTTGATTTCTATTTCTCTTGGAGAGTCTTGCTCTCAAAGGGAGCGTGGAAAGCGTTCACCGGTGGTTGTGGCCGGAATTACAGAAGACTCTTCCCCCCACCCCCACCCTCAAGGCTATTTGTGCATTTTCTAAGTTTTACAGAAACTCTACAACCAGCCACTCTTGCTTCATATCAGAAAAGACACGGCTACTGTTGTTTTCATGAATCCCAGGGCTCGTCGGGAAGTCGAGCGGAGCTGGGGAGCCCAAGTGCCTCGGAAATAGCATCGCCAGCTGTGCAGTGAGCACGGGGTGGGGAGCAGCAGGAGAGCGGGGGCGGGGGGTTGGTGCTTGGAGGCTGCCAAGGTCAAGGGTTGAGGGCGCAGCGTCCTGGCAGGGAGGAGCCCGAATGAAGGGTCGCAGGAAAGATTGCTGGTGTGGCTCCTGGCCCTTGATCGCAGCCAGGCGCCGTACTGCCTCCTCACGTGGACGTGTCCCTCCGTTCTGCATCTCAGTCCTACAAGATGAGAACCGTCACTATTTCATGTCACGGACGAGGAAACGGAGGCGCAGAGCCACGGAGTATATCGTGGGGGCCCCAGTGAGGAACTCGGGCCCGTGGTGGGGTGATCTTACGCTCCCAGCCCCGGATTCCTGCCGCCTTCTGCCCCCCGAATTCACAGCAGCCCGAGCCCAGACCGCCACGGTCCCAGCCGAAGGAGACCCTGAGCCCCGTTTGTAAAGCGAGATGAAATTAACGTTACTGGCGCATTTCCTCTAACTCAGTACGTCCAGCATATGGCCAGCCTGACGTGTAATCGACGTGAACATTATTTTGTTTTCTTTTTCAAGTTTTAATTTAAATTCCAGTTAGTGAACATAGAGTGGAGTGTTGGTTTCGGGAGTAGAATTTAGTGACACGTCACTTACATGTGACACCCGATGCTCATCATGACAAGTCAACATGAACATTATTGACGAGATATTGTCAATGTCTTATTTTTATTTTTTGAGAGAGAGCGCGCGTGTGCGTGCAGGCAGGGGAGGGGCGGGGGGGGGAGCAGAGGACCCAAAGCGGGCTCTGTGCTGACAGCAGAGAGCTTGACGCGCGGCTCGAACTCCCGAACCGTGAAATCATGCCCTGAGCCGGTCAGAGGTTTCACTGACTGAGCCGCCCGGACGCCCCGAGATACTTCACGTTCTTTTTGCGTGACGTCCTCGAAGTCTGGGGTCTGGTGTGAACTTAGAACACATCTCCCTAAATATTGTCTGCATCGTAGGCACTCGATGGCCACATGCGGCCGTGGCTGCTGTGCCGAACGCCGCAGCCCCAGAATCCGGACACTTAAAGAACCAGCCCGGGATGACAAATCGGTCCATCCCCCGCCACGCCTGGTCCCCCAGGGGCCTGGGTTTGGGGGGGGGGGGACTCTGAGGCAGCATCAGGATTCGGTGAGGAGTGCTGTGCTCGATTAGCCGTGCCTGCCGTCAACGTGGAGGACCCTGAGCCTCCCGCCCTCCCGCAGTCCTGTGGGTGGGCATGGGGGGGGCACACCCTGAGGGCCGTGTGGTGAACTCCCCCTTCTCTGCTTTCCTGCAGTTTTTACCGTTTGAGTCCGGCCAGGGTCCAGGCAGACACAGAGCCCTGCACCTTCACTTGCTGGCTGTGTGACTCCAGATGAGCCGCTTGACTTCTCTGAGCCTCAGTTTGCACATCTGGAAAACGGGCACAATAAGCTCGACTTAGCACTGTGTGAGGATTCCAGGAGATGAAGCGTGTCGAGGGCTGGGGCACGGAAGGCGTGGAGGACGAGGTCGCTCCCTGTTCTGTCTCCCTTCGACCCAGTCCCTCGGGCCCTCCGTTCCACACAGCACACGGCGGAGTCTCCTCCCGCCCGAAAGCCTCTCGGGAGGCACTGGGCTCCTTTCTGCAGCTGCCTGGCGACCCGCCTGCTCCGTCCTCCGAGGCTGAGTGAGGCCTCTGCTCGCTGCCCCTCCGGCCGCCCCTCCCTCAAGGCCGTGGGCGGCCTCGGCCCGCAGCGGGCCAGCACAGGAGCCCCATCCTCCTGGGCGCCCCCCGCAGGCGGGCCGTGGCCCGGCTCCAAGAGGCGCCTCCAGTCGCGTCCCACTGTTGATGGCGTCGAGGCACCCTGCCGGTCCCGTGTGTGTTAATTAGCCGCTCTGGGCCGCGGCAGACAAGGACGTCCTGTCCCCGGCCTCCCCGTAGGACGCTGGCTCCGCGCAGCGGTCTCCCGCGGCCCCTGCGCAAGTGGACGCCTCTTTCAAGACACGCTGGCTTCTCTCCTGGGGAGGGACTTACATCCAGCAACATCTGGCAGGGAACGAACGGTAAATGGCGAACGCGCGGGCGAGGCAGCGGCTGCAATTAGGAAACAGCCAGCTTTCCCGAAGTACCATGGGGAAAGCAGTCCTCTGGCCGACGGAGTTTAATCAAAATGTTTTATGCAAGACGTATCCCTGACCCTGACAAATCTTCCCCCTCTTGCTGGAAATTAAGCAAATATATTGTCAGCGCGGATTCCAATGAGCCCACGGACAGATGCAGGGCCGGGGAGTCACGGGGTTATGGGTTTCTAGAAACCGCGATGAGGAAGGACCGGGCGCCAGGCGCCTGTCGTCCGTCGGGCTTTAGCAGCTCCTGCCGTGTGCCCGGGGCGGGGGCGGGGGGAGGCCCGCAGGGACGTGTGGCATCTGCCTGTCCCCCCCGCCGCCCGGCAGAGTCCTCTCTCTCCTTGCGGCCCTGTCTTCTGAATCATTTCCTGAATTCACGTCTGGTTTTGCTCCTGCCACTCTGCCCCCGAGTGTCTGCTTCAGCACCTGTCTCCCTGGGCAGGCTGCGTCCGACTCGTCTTCGTGTCCCCGGCCCGGAGGACAATGGCTGGCAGAGGGAGACAGGCCTGAACAGCTGTTTGTGGGAGGAAGTGGGGGCCGGGGAGGCCCAGGGACCTTCCTTCCAGGGGGGCCCAGGGTCAGTTCTGAAAGCTTCAGTTTCACCGACCAGGAAAGTGGCCTAGTGATGGAAGGCATCGGCTCTGGGTGCAGTGAGACGAAACGAGGCAGTGGGCACGTCCGGTGTAGACCAGGCTCCGGGTGGGGGGTGTGGGGAAGGGGGGGGGGTGCAGAGGAAAGACAGAATGGCTTCACCCGAAGAGGGCGCTCCTGGGCGAAGGACGGAGGCCTGGGGTGGCCGGAAGCCAGTGGGGTAGCCCAGGTAGACCTCTGAGTCTGCGGGTTCCCTGCCACACTTCCCTGGGGTTCCGGTGCAGCGTAGACTCCTGGATCCTGGCGTGGGTCTTTCCAGTGGCTGCAGGAGGATCCGCTGGGAAACGGAAACGATTCCGGTCCTCAGCCCCAGCCCCAGCCCCGGGGAGCTCCGGTCCGGGAGCGGCCGGGAGGGGCCCTGCGTCCGGGAGTGGGACAAAGCGCCCCGGCGATTCCGACCCTGGAAGGACGGGGACAGTGGTGTGGGCCATCCGTTTGTCAATGGCTGTAAATATTAGTGCTTTAGTGACACGAGCACTCAGCTGTGTCAAGACGGGAAAGCCAGCAGGGGGGTCGCGGGGAGGGGATGAAGGGGATAAAGCCGGCCCGGCCCAGCCCTGCACTCCCTCCTCCCGGGGGCCAGCGATTGCCGTTGCCCGAGGAGCAGCCGAGGCTGGGGGGAGCGTGTGGTGCTCGAGGAGCCCGGGGACCCCCTTCCAGCGGCCCCCGTGCTGCCCACCACGCCCTCCCACAGAGACGCCTGTGCCGTCCTCTCCCTCAAAGTTGGTCTTGCTATCTCGACAGCTCTGACTTTCGGGGTGAAAGGCAGGAGACACCCAGGCGGGCAGTGCAGACTGATGGATTCTGGGGTCAGCCAGGCTGGCGTCCTTCCTGTGTGACTGGTGGAGAAAAGGAGCTGGAGGTCAGAATGGCCCTCATCAACGTTCTGGCTTTGGGTTCGAGACTGAGCTCCTCCTTGGGTCAAGCTTGTCCTCGTGAGACACGGGAGGATTCGGGAGAGTCGGTGGAGACCGTGCTGGCGGCTGACAGACGTGGGAGGCCCGGGGGGGGGGGTCTGAGGAGGGGACGCAGCGGGCGGGGTGAGGGTCTCCGTCCTCCAGGTGGGGAAGCGAGCTCAGGCAGCCGAGGACACCGTGCAGTCTGTGAGACGCTGGAGAAGGGGACGTGTACGCGGCCTCCGCCGGGAGGAAGACGCCATCCCCGTTTCTCAGATGAGGAAACTGAGGCTCAGAGAGGCAACAACTCACCCAAGGGCGGTGGCAGGAGCCCCAGGGTCCCATACGCCCCGGTCACCCGGTGGCCCCTTTGATCTCTTTTGTGCGTTTTGGGTATGCGTGTGAGAGCACCTTTGAAGAATTATGCTTTAAAGTAAAAAGGTCCAAAGTCACCGGACTCACATGGGCGCAGGGAGCCTCCTGGGTGGTGGACAGGGTGCCGCTGGCGCCCCCAGCCTGGGCCGGACTCGGACACCCGCACGGTTGTTTAGAGGGGTGGCCGGCACCTTGCCTGCCACGTCCCCGGGCACCGCGTGGGGTTCCGGGAGGCGGCTGGGCCCAGGGACCGGGTTCCCCAGGCCTTCCCCGACGCGCGTCCATTAGCCACGGGCACAGATGGCGAGTCGCCGCGCGCTGGGAGGCAGGAAGCGCACCCACGCTCCGCGCCAGCAGATCACGTGTTCCCTGGCTGGGCGGACACGGGAATTAGCGCTCTCTCGTCTCCCGAACCTTGGTGCTCGGTGCCATCTCGCAAACTCTCCCCACGGCAGCGCCGGGCGGCTGGCCCTCACGCAGGACCCGGAGGGCGGTGGCCGGGTCCCCCCATGGCCCGTCCGGCCTGACCACCTGGCCAGTTGTGTCCACACCTGGGTCTCCCGCACGGGGGCCCTGGGCCAGGGGGTGGCCAGGGGTTGGTGTGCAGAGAGCACTGCTCAAGGCAGGGGAGTTGAGACGAAGCCCTTCAAGAGGCCGTGCGGTGAAGTGACAGCCCATGCACGGCGGAGCCCCGACGCCGGCACGCACACCCTTGCTCCCTCACACACACGGGGCCCGAGAAGAATGGGCCTGGCCCGGCGTCCAGGGCCGTTGCCGGTGGGGATAGCGCAGTCAATGAATGTGGGGGAAGCGGGGCGGCCCCCCGCCCATCGTGAGGCAGCCTCGGGGGACCAGACGGCGAGGAAGCACCCCCCCCACGGCCCCCCAGCTGCGGCCGGACCCCAGAGCCAGAGTCCAGATCAGACACGCGGAGCGCCGGCCCGATCATCGGCTTGGGGAATCTGCGCAGGGTCCACTGGCCCCGGGGCCGTGGCACCTCCCCCCGCCCCGGGTGCCCCTGTGGCCCAGGACACTCGTAGGAAGCAGCTCCCAGACAAGCCCCGGGGCTTGCTTGCCCCGCCTTGGGGACAGTCACTCCGACTGGGGACCAAGTTGCACGGGGCTGGGGGGTGGGGGGGTGGCCCAGAGGCCTGCACGCCCAGACCCCAACCCCGGCTCCTTTACCCCGTGACTCCCCGGCTGTGGGATGCAGACCTTTCCTCGGGTGCTCAGAGGCCCCAAGCCCCTGGGGGGAGGGGGACGTCTGTCTGTCTGTGTGACAGCCTTCTCTCCATTTCTGGGCTGCCAGCTGGCCTGGTGGAGCCCAGGTGGCCCCGGGCACGACCTGGGCAGCGGGTCTGGGGGAACCCAGTGCTCCACGGGCCTTCCCCCGCGGGATCTGAGTGGGTGCCCGCCCCCCCACCCCCGGGTAGGTGGCTTGTACCCTGGGAGGCGCCCGTGGGGCTGACCTCCCGCAATTCGGGGCGGGGGCAGTTTGTGGCATTTCCTGGTGCGGGGGCTCCCAGGAGCCGGCTGTCCCCAGCTCCCTTCATGAGTCGGGTCGCGGCGGCCCGGTGTCGGCGGGGGCTTTGCTGCCCGGTCATTCCGCACAGCTGCCCATCCGCAGCCGGCCCCGGAGTTTCCGTCGGCCCATAAACTAGCAGGCGGTGGGCCCGCCGGGGGCGGGGTGCGCGGCCTCCACGCCGTGTCGGTCTTCCTGGCCCTTCTTCGCGGAGGTCTGCCTGCTGCAAGGCCCAGCTGAAAGCCCACCTCTTCCGCAGAAGGTCCCTGGGGCAAAGCAGGGTTTGGGGGTGATCGTGACTTCCTGGGGCCTTCACTCACGCGTGAGCACAGACACCCCCTCACCCGGGTACGAGCTGTGTCCCTGCTGCAACCCCCCGCCCCGTCCCACCTGACAAATGGGTTCATTCTACAGTCCTGGGGGAGGAAGGCACGTAGGCGTCTTACCCGCCGGAGCGGACGGAGGAGGGGCAGGCACTTGGGCCGGGCAGTTGAAGGAGGGCTTCTCAGAGGAGGTGATGTGGGCGATGGGTCCTGAGGGGTGAAGAGGAGTTTGATGGCCAGACAAGGTGAAAAAGAGCCTTCCAGACAGACTTAGGGCGAGGAGGAAGCCAGCCCACAGCCCCGGAGCTTTGGGAATGAGCATCTTTCCGGGAGGCCCGCTGAGGGAGTCAGGAGGGCTCGCGGTGGGGACTCACTGCCGTGCCTGCACGCAGCGGGGCTCTCTGAATACCGGCTGGATATACAAACGTGCAATCTCATTCCCTCTCTCTCTCTCTTTCTCCTTTTCTCCCCCACCCACACACGTGCGCGTGCACACACACACATACACACACACACACTTTACACGTCTGCAAAAACACAATGCTGAATGCTGGCTGATACACAGCAAGAGACAACTGGGGGAAACTACCCTTCCTGCCTCAGGATCTTTGCATATGCTATTCCCTCCGCCCGTAACTCTGTCCCACACCCCACTCCCCCCGCCGTATTTCACCGTGTGCCGCGGCTTGCTCCCACCGTGTCCCCCTTGCCAAGCACAGGGCTGCTGTCAGTAAATATTTGTTTCCTGAATTCACGCGCCCGGTACACAGAAGTAGATGTTCAATATTATTCATTTAATGAAGTTTTAGAAATGTGTAGGTGTGTGGGGCGCCTGGGTGGCGCAGGCGGTTAAGCGCCCCGCTTGATTTTGGCTCAGGTCGTGATCTCACCGTTCATGGGTTTGAGTCCCGCATCGGGCTCCATGCTGAGGGGTGGGGCCTGCCTGGGATTCTCTATCTCTGTCCCTCTGTCTCTCTGTCTCTCAAGATAAATAAATTTAAGAAAGAGAAAGAAAGAAAAGAAAGAGAAAGAAAGAAAAAGAAAGAAAGAAAGAAAAGAAAGAAAGAAAGAAAGAAAGAAAGAAAGAAAGAAAGAAGCGTATAGGCGTGTGACTGTCCACGCAGAGATCCCGGCTGATGTCAGAAGACTGAAGAGCGTCCAGCAAGGAAAGGGGGAAACTAGGGGGAAAAAGACATTATATCTCTGTTGAG
The DNA here is from genome assembly GCA_028646485.1 of Cryptoprocta ferox. NCBI lineage: Eukaryota > Metazoa > Chordata > Mammalia > Carnivora > Eupleridae > Cryptoprocta > Cryptoprocta ferox. The sequence continues at coordinate 3,765,816 of CM053560.1, read as the reverse complement.
CAGCCAGTTTCCGGGGCCAACTGCGAAATGTGTGGACAAACGGTCCCTGGTCACCTACGCAAGTCACGGCCCTGGGAGGCCCCTGCTTCTCGGCACCAACCACGCCATCCTCCAGCCTTGGTTTCCTCATCTGCCGCTTGGGGGCAGTGGTGACCCGGAGGGTCATTATGAGAATTTTGGTAGCTCGGGCCCAAACCCCCACAGGCTGGTGCCTGGAGCTGGGCAGACGCCCTGGACGCGGCGGGTCACTGTGACAGGAGGGGACATCCACCCGGACCCAGCGGCCCCGTTGTCTTCCCGGAGATCGTGGTGACCCTCCCACAGGTGTCCCGGATGGTGCGCCGCCACCGCCGCCCCCCTAGCGGGCCCCCCCGCCAGGGTCTGGCATCCCGACCTTTCCCCTGGGCCGCGTGGACCCGACCCGACCCCCTTACCCGCCCCAGACTCCGTTTCCCCGCCCGGCAAACTGGGGCCCAGTGAACAGGCTGACGCTGGCCCGCAAACCGCGGGCAAGTCTACTGCCATCTGTGCCAAGTGCATCTGCAAAGAGGAAACGGGTCTCCGCGGCTTCCTGGCGTTCCCGGGGGTGCTTGGCGAGGGCAGAGGCAGGCGGGACCCGGGGCCGGGCCCCTCCTCGGGGGGTGCCAGCCCCGCGCGGCCGCCCCTGGGAAGGGGCACGCGAGCTGGCTCTCTCCCTCGCTCGCTGCACCCACCGCCAGCCCAGAAGCCGTTCGCTTTCATTATGAAGGTCACGGGGCGCGTGTTTGCAGAAGGCTCGCTTCGCAGCCGCCCGTGCCGCGGGGAAAATGTTCCGTAATTATTTTTTTACGGCCCAACTTTCGTGCGAGAGGCCTTGTTATCATCCCTGCCCTGCTCGGGAGTCGTAAGCCTGCAAGAGGAACCATAAATAAAACTTTACTTAATATTCAAAGTCTGCGAGATGGGATGATGGATGTGGGGAGGGGAGGGCCCCCCTCGGGGGTGAGGCGCCCCTGCTCCCCGCGCGCGGGAAGGCGATTACTCTGAGCTCCTGTAATCAGGACCGCTTCCTCCCTCTGCATTCCGTTGTTCTAACTTTCTCATTTAAAACCCGGATGGGCGACATTGTAGCCCATTTGTTTTGTGTCGGGAGAGATTGCTCCGGGCCCCGCTGTGTGCCAGGCCCCGGGGACGGCAATATTTCTACCCGGGAATCCGCCTTTGAAACATCGAAGTGTGTCAACCACGGAGACAGGGCCATGATTTCATCCCCAGGTTCCGAAGCTTCGGGGACGAATATCCGGAATTAATTTTTCCCGAGGAATAGAAGAGCTGTAACTTTTCCCTCTATTATTTCAAACCTGCCAGGCCGGCTCTCCCAGGGCCGGAGCCACAGCCGGCCGAGGAGAAACAAGGGGAGGTTGCTGCAGTGGAGACGCGGTCCTCTCGGCCAGGGGTGCTGTGTGACCTTCAGCTCGTGCCTGCCCCTCTCTGGGCTGTGGTCGCCTTGCCCAGAAAATGGAGGGGCTGGACAAGACAACGATACTAATATCACTCTTTTCTGACTTGACAGTTTATCGAGTACCGACCGTGTGCCAGGCGCCATGCTAGGCCCTCCATGAGCATTGTCTTAAGAAAGCCATGACACCCTGAGAGACGGGTCCGGTAACGATTCATTCAACAATGACTGAGGTCCTGTGGTGAGCCCTGCGTGGTTGTAGACAGAGGTGAGGATCGGGCTCTCCTAGAGCTTCTGTTCTGGAAGGGGAGACAGAGAATAAACACGTAAACAAACAAGAACATTCCGGAGAATGAGGGGGTGGGAGCTTTGGAGAAAATAAAACAGGATGGTGAGCAGAGAGAGGTAAAATGAGAGAGATCATCATGACAGCCTGTCTTAGGTGATATCCAATCAGAGGTCAAAAGACAAGGAGCTGCCCAGACACATGAAGATCGAGGAAAGTATTCAGGTAGAGAGCAGAGCATGTGCAAAGGCCCTGGGGTGAGTGCAATAAACCCCACAGATCTGCTCACTCAACACCCCTCCGCTCCCTCTTACCCTCCCATGCTAGAATAGAGCCTGAAAAGCTGGAGCAATGTTTCTCAGAGGGCCTGTGGTTAAGACCCTACCTGAGCGGCCTCATGGGGGACCCCTCCGAACTGGGCTGGGGAGGGAAAGGCAGCCAACGTCAGAAAGCAGCTTGCTTGTGCGTGGAGGCAGGCAGAGCTCGTCCTGGCATCGCAGGCCCTGAGCAGGAAGGGGTGGGAGCAGAGGGGTCCTGCTAGAACGGCGTGGGGGGGGGGACGCAGGGCTGCCCGTCACCCCTGGCGCTAGCGTGTCCCTGCCCGCGGCTCCGACTCCCCGCCGGCATCGCCTGCAGTCCTTCGCCTGAGCGCTCCCGTGCACAGGGCAGGTGCGAGTGCCAGAGACTTCTGCCCTCTCCCTGGGCGCAGCCCTCAGCCGGCGACGGTCCCCACGGTTCCCTTCGGCAGGACGCGGGCATCCCCGCTCCCGAACGACCACCTCCCGGGGAAGCCACTTGTCCTTGAAGCCTTGTCTCTGGGTCTGCCTCTGGGCACCCCGAAGGGCTGTTTCTCTACACGGGTGGCGCCACGTTCCCTGGTGTCCCGCGGGACCTCTGGTCTCCCCGAGCCGGCCCTTCGGGTTGACTCGGCCAGCGTGGACTCTGACGCCGGCGACCGAGAGCCCCGGCGGGTGCCTTGGCGGTCGTCGTCCTCAACACCCTCTTACGGGCGGGGGCACAGGGGCTCGGGGGGACTGTGGCCCGCGCGGGGCTCCGTGCTGCCTCACCCCTAGCAGAGATGGATGCTCGGGCCTCGGTCCCGGGCCGGCCCGTCTGGAGCAGAGATCCGTCATCCTCTGGTAAATGTGCTCTTTGAAAGAACTGAAAAGGTTAATGGGGCTTCTGCAGGCTCCCGGCCGACTGCCAGGTAGCGGCTCTGGCAGCCGACGCCGGAGCTCATTAGGTAGCGGATAGATGAGGCCGCGGCGCTATCTCAGTCCTCAGGCCGAGCGGCAGCCGCGGGCCGCCCCTGCCAGCCCTCCGCGGGCTCTGCTGATAACGGCGCCGTTTGCTGGGCTCAGAAAACACGCAGAACACCTGCTCTGTGCCTGGCCGGGGGCCGGGCGGGCGCCTTGCGTGCGGCAGACGGGGCGGGGGGCTGACAGCCCAGCTACAGATGGGAGGCGGCGGGCTTGGGGGGGCCACGGCAGGCATCTTGCGGCATGAGGCTGGGGGGCTGAGGGTTGGGGGGACACGGAGGAGCCGGGCTGAGCGAAGAGCCACCGCCAGCCCCCCCCCACCTCCGGCCGCTCGCTAGGTGAGAAGCAGGTCTTGAGCCGAAGCCCCTGTTGGCTGCTTGGCTGTAACCTGCCTCCGCGATCGTTCCTAATTTATCAGCCTGTGCCCCGGCCCACGGAGGGCATCTGAACACATTTCAGAAGCTTACGGCACTTGAGTCGTGTTACAAACCTCGCAGTCTCCTCCCAGGTGTCCCAGAGAAGTGACCCAGAAGTGACCGCGCCCTCCTCCGTGCCCCGACCCCGAAACTTGGCCACGTCTCGCTGAGAGCACTTTGCCACGTTGCCGTGTGCCCGGGTAGTGGCCCCATCAGACCGTGAGCTGCTGAGCCTGGGCCCCCGTGTGGACCCTGACCTGGGGAGGAGGTCAGAGCGCTGTTTGTTGAGTGACCGAGCGAGGTGCATGAGGACATGGGACAGCAGTGGGGTCGTGGACCCAGCGTCTGTCCCGGGTCTGCGTGGACCCGTGATTTCTTAATTGAAAGCCATGTGGGCAACCCTGGGAACCCAGTCGGTGGGGAGCTAGCGGACCGGCTCCCCGGGGCACCGAAAGCCCTGATGTGTAGCGTTCGCCCCTTTCCCTGGTGTAAACGCCCCCACCATGGCAGATGGGGGGGCTGCCGGATGCCCAACAACCCCCCAGAAACCTCTTGAAAACGTAAAGTTGATTCTTCTGAGTTAGGGCAGGCCATCTCCAGCTCATCAGTCATTTCCCCTCATTTTTTGCTCTCCCTCCCCTTCCCTGCTTCTTTCCTCCTCCTTCCTCTCCCCATCCT
>CM053560.1:3749022-3761239 GCA_028646485.1 Cryptoprocta ferox | reverse complement strand
GGGGAGGAGGGGAGGGGTAGGGGAGGAGGGTGGAGGGGAAGGGGAGGGGGAGGAGGGAGGAGGGGAAGGGGGAGGGGAAGGGTAGGGGAGGAGGGGAAGGGGTAGGGGAGGAGGGTGGAGGGGTAGGGGAGGAGGGTGGAGGGGAAGGGGAGGAGGGGAGGGGAAGGGGAAGAAAAGGCAGCAGCAGCAGCTGGGGTGTCCGGAGCTACGGAACAGTGAGGGATCATATTTGGTGAGGGAGGCACAGTGGCCAGAGGAGGGGCCCCAAGCTGGCTCTGGGGGGGACACCGTGGGGACAGGCTTCCCGAGGACCAAGGAACGTCTCGTCTGAGACTCGCCCCCAGAGAGTGGGCAACGTCCGTGTGGCCAGGGGCTTGGACTCTGTCCCAAGGGCAATGTTAAACTGTTTACTTTTCCGCGGGGCGGTATCAGATTGGCATTTCCACATGCTCCCCGTGAGGGCGGACGCGGAGCAGACAGACGCGGGCCCCTCCTGGTGGGGGCGTCAGGCGGCTCTGACGAGGGACCATGACAGGCCAGGGGGGAGTCACCAGCTCCTCAGGGGCACAGGATGGGTTGGGACCGTCTCCCAAGATGGGGACAAACAGGAGGAAGAGAGAGATTCCCTGCCCTCCTCCCCTCCTGGCTTCCCCTCTGGGGGGCCGGGGGGCTCTGCTGCAGGCGGGGGGGCCCTTGTGCAAGGCACAGCCTGCCTCAGCGTGGCGGAAGTGTTGGGACGCGGACTGCATCCGGGGTGCAAAGGGTCCTCGGGGGCGGGGGGCAGGGAGGACGCCCGCTGTCGCCGGCTAGGGAAAACAGGAGACCCAGCTTGGGACTTGGGACAGATTGGAGGCTGAGAAGACTTCGAATGCCAGGATGAAAAAGGGGCCCGGACACAACCTGGGCCCCCCCGGCCGGCTCCCGGATGCCCTCCACTGGGTGGGGGGGCCCTCAGGGGCGGCAGGGGCCCGGCTCGGGGCTGTTTCACCGGGCATGTGGACACAGCCGTCTCCCAGGCCGGACACGTCCACGGGATTCACAGGGCCGCCACGCTCCCCCGGGGGTGGCTCTGAGTGAGCCACCACTCACTGCCCCCTAATAGCTCCGCAGGCTGCTCCCCCCCTGATTTAAAGCGGGGGTCCAGGCCGCCGGCAGGAAGATGCCGCAGCCCTTAAGCACCGCAATCATGAAGCCGTGGTGGAAAGAGATGCTCATCGTTAATATTACGTGAACAGAGCAGGAGACCCGACGCCCCGCCCGTGCGCGCGGCCGTGCGCGGCGACATCTGCCTGAAAACAAGGCCCCGGAGACACCTGTCCCTTTCCTGGGGGTTGGGGGGGGGGTGCGGCACGCGCGGGATGGGCCTTTCCATTTCCATTTCCCAGCCCTAACCCTAACCCAACTAGTAATATTGGCGAAACCACCTTCCTACGAAACATTTTAGCTCTTTTTCTGATCGCCAGAACTCTCAGCTCCCCGCGGAATAGGCGGGAAAATAGGAGGAAAGAGGGGAGAGCGTCAACCCCCGCAGATCCCCGGGAGGGGGGCATTTTGCTGCATGTTTTCTCCCCCCCTTCCTGTGGGTGTGCGTTCGCTTCGCATTGTTGTTTTTACATAATGGGATGATTTGTCACATAGTTAAGGTGTAGGCTTCCCACCCAGCCCGCCTCCTGTAATATGTATTCAGAAGTGAGCAGCCAGCTGTGGGCGGAACCGACCGAGGAAATCTTGCCAATTTGCCCAGTTAAACCCAATTCACAAGGGGAGAAAAGAGAACGTTCCACTCACTCGAAATCATTAGAGCCCCCTCCCCCTCCGCCCCCCACGCCTGCCGCCGCCGTGGTTGGGAAAACAGGAGACCCGACTTGGGACAGACCGGAGGCCGAGAAGACTTCGAATGCCAGGATGAAAAAGGGGCCCGGACACAGGCAACCTGGGCCCCCCCGGCCGCCTCCTGGACGCCCCGTGCTCCCGGATCACCTCTGGGTCAATGCTGGCAGCGCGGAGTTGCCTGCTGACCCCAGAGGACGCGGCTCCCGGGGTCCTCGGATGAGGAGCCACCACCACCAGCTGCTCTGAGAACAGAGGGTCCCTGGGGCTTCCTCGGGGCGCAGGCGGGGCCCCGGGAAGAGGAGGAGGCTCCCTTCCAGCCGTGCTTCTCTGGGGCTTAGAAAGGCAAAGACCTGACTAAGGATTGTGCTTTCCGCTCTGGAAGGGCATTCTGGGTGGGAGGGAACAGCGCCCCAGAAGGCAGGAGTGCAAGGGAGGAAACAGGCAAGCAGCCCCGGCTCTGCTTCTCTCCAGTCTGTTGTGCCCGACTCATTCATCAAACGACAAAGATTTGTTCCTCTCCGCGGTTACCGCGCCCACGGTACCGCCGCGCTCCAGAGTGCTTCCTCTGGGAAGCCTTCCTGGGTTTCTGGGAGACAGCTCTCCTTCTCCAGGGCTGCAGCGCATCCCAGTATTGAGTCGCCAAAGCCGCGTGATTTACTGCTTCACGTGCTCCCCAGGGGGGAGCGGGGGCTGCTCTGCTCACGGACCCCCAAGCCGAGCCCAGCGCCTGCCCACAGTGGCACTGTCTGGTAGAAGGCTCGCTCTCAGTCTCCGGACCCGTCAACCCACTTGACAAGCGGGGAGCAGGAGAGGCCCGGGCCCCCGGGCCCCCTGCCTGGCTAGACCCCGGCCCCCCCGCAGCCCCCTCGGCTCTCCCTTACTTTGCCGCCATGCTCTGGGCACGGGGAGGAAGTTTCTAGCCACTCTGGCTTTTCGCTTCTTTTTTTTTTCCTGGTGACCTTTCCATGTAATTAAAAGGCAGCTATTCCAGGAGACGAGGCAGCCGGAAGCACAGAGACTCTGATCTCTGTGTACGTGTGTGGAAATTTATTGTCTGGAGCGCAGGATTCTGCTCGAGGCTCCTGTGCGCCAGCATCATCTGCTGCTTCCTCGGGGGGAGGGGCCCCCAGCCCAGAAACCGTCCCCTGTGCGGGCCTGAGGCCCCCTGTGCGCCCGGCACGTCCCGTCTCCCTCCTCACGGACCCCCGCGTCGCCCTGGCTTCTTCTCTTTTATGGGGATGAGCTCTCCTGGGTCACCCAGCAGTCAGGTGACGCGCAGGGGTCTGTCGGCCTCAGGCCAGGGGGCGGCCCAGGTTGACGCCTCTGCCTGGGATGTGAGTGTGTGGGGCCTTCCAGGTCGCGGACCCCGAGTCCCGCCAGCAGGGGCACAGAGCCCGGGGAGGGGTGCGGGAGAACACAGCACAGGCCTGCCCCCTGGGAGCTGGATCCCACACCCAGGCCCCTTGCTGGCCTGCCTGCTGTCTGGGGGGGGCCCTCCTCTCCCAAGAACTGCCCCCACGAGGCCACGTCAAGAAGGTGTGTGTCCAGTTCGGAGCAGCCCAGCTCAGAACACGGGAGGTGCAGCTCTCACCTCGGGGAGCTGGGTTCTAATCCCAGCACCCCACTCCTTCGCCTCCTGACTCCGGATGATAACACTTCCCCCTGCCATCGGGGCCTGGCCTGCCCCCCACAGGGGCTGTGTGCACGGTGCTTCTCACCCCTCCTGGGTCTACAGAATCCTGGGAAAGTTCATTTTCTGGATGGAAATCCTTCCTTGGCTGTACCTTCCCGGAGCTGGTCTGGGGGCCCCCTCCCACAGGGGAGGGGTTCAGCGCAGGGGAAACAGCATCTCCCACAGTCCCCGGGCCTCCGGGTGGAGGGCCTGCCGTCCAGCGGCCTGTGCGCCCCCCGCCCAGCCAGGCCTCCGCCCCTTGGCTCCTCGCAGCCCACAGCTGCTGAGAGTAATCCACACGCTGGCCAGGGGCCAGCTCCCCTGAGCCACGGAGAATTGCAATTTAGCGAGTTCCTCAAATCCGAGGAGGAAGGAGCCTAGAGGCGCATCGGACCTTCCTTGTCCCCGTCCATGTCCGCGCCCCATCCGTTTCCCACAAGCCTGGATTAGGCGCCGGCAGCTGGGCGGGGGCGGGGGCCAGGGGAGGGGAGGGGAGGGCTGGGGGCCCAGACCAGGGGGCGCTGGTCCTCTCGGCCCAGCCTCGCCACGGGGCCCCTGGTAGGGTGCGACGCCCCTCTGGGCCGTGGGTGGCCCGCCTGTAAAGGCGGATGGGGTCCTCCGGCCCCTGAGGTCCTGGAGGTGGGCAGCCCCGGCCAGGAAAACGCACGCCCCACGCCAGGAAAGAGGGGCTGCCGGGAGGTCTCTTTCCGCCAGGCCCTGGAGTGGCTGAGGCTGGCGGCAGAGCTCAGGCCCCGTGGGAAGGGGTGAGGGGAGAGGGCCTTGCCAGTGGGGCCTCGTGTGAGCAGAGACTCAGGGCCAGGAGTAGGAACGTTGTGGGTAAGGTGTGATGGGCGAGGTCTCCAGGGCTGCCCCCCGGGCAGGCCAGCGCCCCGGGCAAGACGGGCCTCGACGGACTGGGCACAGGCCGCTCCGCTGCAGTCACAGCCGGAAGACTAGATGTGGCATCTGGAGTCACTAGATAGCCCAGCAAAGCATCCGCGAGGCACGCCAGGCACAGCCCCGGCCAGGAACGTGAATGGCCCCTCCCCCAAGAGGAGCAGCCCAGGCCTCAGGAACCACAGGGCTGAAGGCCAGGTTACTCCCTCCAGCCCAGGCTGCAGGGGCACGCACAGAATCTCAGAATCCCACACAGAGACTTGCTTGCCTCTGGGGCTGCAGAGCTCACTACCTGGCCAGGAGCCCATTGCTTTGTGGAGGAGTGCTCATCGCTAAGAAAGAGCTTTCTAGAAACTGCTCTCGGGCCTCAGTGCCTCTGGAGGTGGTAACCTGACCTTCTTGACCTCTTTCTTCCAGACCAAGCCTCAGGGCTGCTTTTATCTGTTCCCTGTGGGATGCACCTCAGTGCCCCCTTCTGGATAGGACTCGGTTGTCAGCTTCTCCCTGGACTTTGCATCAGCACCCCAGCTGCCATTTGCAGCGGGCTCTCACCTCCCTAGCTATGCACACTATGCTCCTGTTAATTAAGCCCCTGGCCACTGGTGCCTTTTTCTGACGGGCCCATCACACTGTTGAGTCCCGTACAGAGCGGGGCTGGTCCTTCTGGAGGCAGCAATGGGTGAAGCTGGAGGATAACACATCCAGCTTAGGGAAACTGAGGCCCAGAGGGGAAAGGCCCTGCTCAAAGTTATGGAAGGCATCCGAGGCAGAGCTGGGAAGAGCACCAGGGCTCCTAACTTCTGCCTGTCCGCTTAGTACACACTTCCTCCATCTAGACGGAAAGGCAGGCCTCCGTCCCTCCTTCTCTCCCTCCCACCCCCACCCCTCCCTCACTTCCTGAGAACCTCTCAGCTGAGCCAGAGAAGGTGAAGCCCATGGCCTTCAGATGGTCATGATTATCGGTGGAGGGGTGAGTGCAGAGGGGAGGGACCCCGGCCCCTTGTCCCGCTAGCTGTTCCTGGGAATCAGCTGCGCCCAGGGGCCTGGGGGCCACAGTCCTGCACAACTGACCTCGTCCAGCTCATTCTGCGAGCTCTGGGTGTTTCCAGAGATTGCTGGGGCCCGTGCATTCCTTTCTGCTGAGGGAACTCCCGGCAAGCCGGAGAGGGCCCGGCAGCTCCAGGAGGCTTTGCGGTGGGAAAGGAGAGACCGCTTACGCTCACGGGGAGGGGAACGTGCACCAGGTGCCGGGCAGGGGGTGGGCACCACATTCTTCTCTTGCCAAGGAGGGCAGTGGCTTGATGCAGGAGGTGGCCGGGGCGCTCCCCTTCCGGGACGATGGACAAAGAACTTAGTTCTGGAAGGGGCCGGTGAGTGTCCACCATGTCTCACTGTTACCGTCCAAGCCGCCTGGCCACGTACTGGCAGACCTGGGATTTGAACCCGGGCCCGCCAGGGTAAAGACCATGCTGCCTCTCGGAGTGATGTCTTTTCCTGCATTGCTACCGGCCTGGTCCCCAACCTGGAGGCTCCCAGTGGTCCTGGGGACTCGGCGGATGTGGGGTGACGGCCCCGGCCCACGTCCCACTGGAGAAGGTCCCACAGTGGAAAGCGGGAGCCACAACCGCCTCCCCGGATCCGAGCCCCCCCCTCCCTGCTGCTGCCAGAGGCCGCGCGGGTGTCCTGTGGGCAGGCCGCCGCCGCCGCCGCCGCCGCAGAGGGCTGGCCAGCAGCCCTTGAGTTTCCACCAACTAATAATTTTTACAAACCTCCAGCCTCGTAAAACAGTGCACAGTGGCCTGAACAACCTTGGCCAGGAGCCTTGTGGGAAAGCGGAAGGCCCTGGGGCCAGGCACAGGCGATCTCGGCCAAAGGCCACTTCCTGCCTCCCCGATCTTCCTGCCTCAGGCTTCAGACCCGGCTCATCCCCTGGGGCCCTCAGGGGGAGGCTGCCCTGCCTACAAGACTCGGAGGGGCCCTCAGCCCGGGCCCCCTGCCCCCCAGCAGCCCTGGCACCCTTCTTCCCAGAGACCTCCCGTAAGCAGCCTCCAACCTCCCCTGTGCTCTCCTGCAGTGTGCAGGCCTCTGCACGTGCTGTTCCTTCTGCCCCGGATGCCCTTCCTGTCCCCCCATCAGGGATGCAGAGATAACGACACATCCTTATCCCAGAGGGGCTCTGAGAGCCGCAGACACACGGGTGGGCTGGGATCCCGGGACAGCGGCCGCGGGGGAGCATGGCAGCCAACCGGGCTGACCCTCCCCCAGGGGGCACGGCCAAGGGCAAGAGCCAGGCCAGCGAACGGCCTGGGAGAAGTCCCAAAGAGGCAGAAAGAGAAGAAACAGGTGGGTCCCAAAGCCGGAGGAAGGGTGTTCTCACTGGAGGGAATGATCAGCTGCCTGGGGGTAGGGGTGGGCAACGGTGGAGGGGCAATCATCTTATTCCACGACCTGGGGGCGTCCGTGTCCTGGTGGGGGGGGCAGAAGCCCGAGGGGAGGGGAGGGGCAGCAGGGGGTCCCAGCTGCTCTGGGAAGAGGGAGTGGGGAGCAGTTACTGCCCGTGCCCCGTAACCCTGGCCCTCAGATGAGCACCCGAGGGTGGAGGGTTCTCCCAGCCCCTCCTCATCCCTGCGTCCCCTGTGAGGAGGGGCTCTGAATTCTCCGGACCTCCGTGGCTCCAGGGAGGCAGCTGGGGCGGCGGAGAGGGGAGGCCGCTGCCCCCTGCACAATGGGGGCGTGACCGCAGACCCTCTAGGGCACCTGCAGGAGGTGCTCAGGGCCCCCTGGGGGCCACCTCGGAGCTGCAGGTGGAGATGGAGGGCTCCCGGCAGGGGAACCCTCTCCGAAAGTCTGATTTATGGGCCCGCCCCACGGAGCACATGGACCTGGCCCTTCTCTAAGTGCGTGTTCCATCAAATTAAAAGTGCCTGAGGTCAGAGGAATCATCAATTACCTAAGTCTCTTGGCAGCTGTCCCCGGCTCCCTGCGCCAGAGAGCCTGGGAGTGCATCCTTCCCTCCCTCTGCAGACCTGCTGGAGTGGGGGCCGCCCGGCCTAAAGGGCTCCCCCCCCCCGCCTCAGTGCACCCATCTGTAAGTGGGGGGGGGGCTGTGTAGGTACAGGCAGGACTAGAGGCCTGTGTCCCCTGAATCTTGGTTCCAGGGTCGTCTGGTGCTTGGCTGTGCAGAGGAGGGGCCTGTGTGGGTGTAGAGTACACCGAAAACCGCGAGGACGTGCGGCGAGTCTCAGCCCGGGCAAGGGTCTTCCTTCACTGGCCTCAGAGGTCGGCCCTGAACCTGGACACAGCAGGCCCAGAGCGAGAGTCTGGGAGGCCAGAGCCTCCCTCCTCACCTTCCTGCCCGGCACTGCCCACTGGGTCTTGGAGTTTCTCCTGGAAACGTCTCTCGGGGTCAAAGAGAGAGGTCCGTGTATCAGCGAGGCAAGGAGTACTCCCAGCCTCATCCTTATTTAAAAAAATTTTTTTAATGTTTCTATATTTTCGAGACAGAGACAGAGTGAGAGCAGGGGAGGGTCAGAGAGAGAGGGAGACACAGCATTGGAAGCAGGCTCCAGGCTCCGAGCTGTCAGCACAGAGCCCGACACGGGACTCGAACCCACGGGACATGAGATCACGGCCTGAGCCGAAGTCGGACGCCCAGCCGGCGGAGCCCCCCAGGCGCCCCTCATCCGTATTTTTAATGTGTGCCGCGTGCTTGCCCAGCCAGGCCACTGCTGTGTTATCCACAACGGCCAAGGGGGGGAGGCGCCGTGATGTCTGTTTTCGGACGAACGGACAGACACGACGTGGTCCCAGCCGGACAGCGGGAGATGTGCAGCCTCAACGAGGAGGGAGATCCTGACGCTGCTCCAACGAGGATGAAGCCTGGGGACGTCGCGCCGAGTGAAAGAAGCCAGACACAGAGAGACAAAAACTGTCTGATTCCCCTTACGTGAGGTCCTAGCCGGTTCACATTTACAGAGACACAGAGCAGGTGGGGGGCACCAGGGCCGGGGGAGGGGGGTGGGGGGGCCCTGTTTCACGGGGACAGAGTTTCAGTTCGGGAAGATGAAAGGGCTCTGGGGGTACAGCGTGAATGTGGCTGGCGACGCTCGGCCGCACACATGACGGTGGTTAAGACGGTAAATGTCATGGGATGCATGTGTGTATGTTTTCACCACAACATGGAAAAGAGCCAAGACTTGGATTTCATTAAGAGTTCATTAAATCAGTGTGGCTCGACAGGAAAACACGCTTCCCGGTGCCCAGAGCGGGGCGGCGCTCGCCAGCAGCCCGCGCATCCTTCCTCTTTGCTTCTTTCCTCCCCCTCCCTCCGTGCATGTCACCACAGCCCCCTCCTTGGGGAAAGGTCTCAGAATACAGCCGCGTCTCCGGTGTCCCGCCCAGGGCTGGCCCGGGAAGAGGCCACGGAAGGTAGGGGTCTCGGCGACACCCTTCCAGCCAGAGGACAGAGCGCTCCGTCGGCCGCCCACCCGGCCAGGCCCGGAGAAAAACAGACCTACTGGGTGCACCAGAGTCGCGCGTCCCCTCAGCCCCTGCAATGATATCAGGCACTTTGGAGACCTCCGTTGTCCCACTGCTCGGCGGACAGCAGCCTTTAAAGAACAAGCAGGCCGGGGAATGGAATTAATTTCCTAAAGTTGAGCGTCATGTCCAGGAGTCACCTCCCCATCTCTTGCCAGGGAGGAAGGAGAAATGGCCATTTGGTTTTTACGCTCCCGACAGCCCGTGGCAGCCTGCCCCTCCCGTCGTGCGTTCTGGCTTGAACCCTACGGAATTGGCACCTCTGTAGGGCGCCTGGCGCAACCAAGGAGCTGGCAACGTCCGTGCTTTTAACGACGGCCCCTGTGTCAGGGATGATGGGATGGGGGCCTCCCCACAAGTGCACTGGGAGACTTGACGCGGCCAGGGGGCGCCTGGGGGGCTCAGTCAGTGGAGCGTCCGGCTTCGGCTCAGGTCATGATCTCAAGGTTCGTGGGTTCAAGCCCCGCGCCGGGCTCTGTGCTGACAGCTTGGAGCATGGAGCCTGCTTTGGATTCTGCATCTCCCTCTCTCTCTCTCTGTCCCTCCCCCGCTCATGCTCTGTCTCTCTCTGTCTCTCTCTCAATAATAAATAAACTTAAAAAATTTATTAAAAGAAGAAAAAAGAAAATGGCACGGCCCCTTTGGAAACGAATATGAAAGCGCAAAGCAAGAGTTCCCAAAGCGCTGAGGCCGTTCAGTCCAGCCGGCCCGCTTCTGGAAGCGGTGCCCCTAAGAAAACCACCCAGGACCACCAAAAAGGCGTTCGCGTGGAGTCGCTCACTGCCGTGGGTGTCAGAGCCTGGAAACCGGAATCCCCGTGTAATGACGGGGACGCGACCAAGCCGGCAAGGAGCCAGCGGGAGGCAGATTTCATGGCCGTCCCAAGCAGTCCCCCAGAGAAGGGACGGGCAGTGCCCAAGACCCTGTGACAATGCCACCCTCGTGGGCCTGGCCATGGGAGACGCTCCTCTGGAGAGCAGTGCTGGGTGAGTCACGCGGGAGTAAAATACGTCAGGTGCTCTGCTCCAGAGTGAAAACTTCAGGGATTAGGCGTGTGTGTGTGTGTGTGTGTGTGTGTGTGTGTGTGTGTTTCTTAAAACTGGAGAACAGAGGCAGCTAATGGAGCGCGACAAGATAAAGAGGCAGCAAGCGGCTGGGTGGGGTGTGGGGTCATGACGTGCCTCCCCCTCTTGTCAAAATTGCCTTTCATGCCGAAAGCTCTTCTAACTTCTTTTTAGGTGAAAACAACAAGAAAGCTGCACCCAGTGTGTGTTCAGACTTGTGGGTTTGGCTTGCGCTTTCCGCCCCTGCCGGGTAGTTTCTGAGCCCCCCCGGAACCCTCCCCCCAGGGCCTGGAGGGGACCAGACCCTCCTGTCCACCCCTTCCATCCCAGACCACTGTCCTGCTGCCCTGGCCCCATCGGGCATTGTGGGGAGGGAGGGAGGGGCGTCAGTGTAGGGGGCACTGGGGGCTACTCGGGGCACAGGGCCCGCCCCCAGCTGACGACGCCCACCGTCTCTGTCCCCCCCCCATGCTGATATCTGCCTCCCCCACAGCGGCCCTCCCCCAGGCCTGCAACCTCCTTCCCTGGCACGCGGGTCCGGTGCCTCCTTCTGGGCCTGAGGGACGCCCCCCCAGCTGGCAGCCCCCTTCCTGGTCCTCCTGTTTCCCAGAATGCCTTGCACTGCTTCTCACACTGGGGGTCCCAAAGCACAGGGAAGCTTGGGTAGGCGCAGTCCCTCAGGACCTCCCTCCTGGATCTGACATTTGAGACCTTTTTTAAATGGATATTAAAAAATTTTTTTAATGTTTGTTTTTGAGAGAGAGAGAGAGAGAGAGAGACAGTGTGAGCAGAGTCCAATGCAGGGCTCGAATGCACAAACTGCAAGATCGTGACCTGAGCTGAAGTTGGACGCTCAACCGACTGAGCCCCCCAGGTGCCCCAAGACCTGTGCGATTCTAGAAGAGATGGATTAGCCGCGAGGAGCAGTGCGCTGGCCGCTCTGGACGGGCTGCCGGGGAGACGCAGGGAGGGGCTGGGAGGCGGTCCTGTGTCCTGCATCCTCAGGGAGCTGGGGAGGAAGCTCAGGGTTGGGTCCCCCGTGGCAGGCCCCCCGCCCACTGCAAGTGTGGTCTCAGGGGACTCATGTCACACACACCCCCCCCCGCCACGGGGAGACCCACGCAGCGTCAGCGGAGGCGCTGGTGTGTGCGGCTGTGTGACGGTTGCAAGGTGTGGTGCTGGGGGGGGGGACGTGGCATCGATCAGGACCTGTCAGCTGCAGACACACTGGAGTCCTTGTCAACTGTGGGGGATTAAGGGTCTCTCTCAGGCAGGCGCCAGTCGGCGGGGGGGGGTCTCTCAGGGGCCACGGCCTTGACTCCATCGGCCCCTCTGCAGTACCTGAGCGCTGGGGACACCTGGAGATGTCCCGGCCTCGCCCCCCCCGCACCCTGGAATCACACAGCACCGTCTCCTGGGCCCCCAGTGCCCCCGTCTGCACCCCAGAATCACACAGCACCATCACCTGGGCCCCCAGTGCCCCCTCCTGCACTCCGGAATCACAGAGCACCGTCTCCTGGGCCCCCAGTGCCCCTGCCTGCACCCCAGAATCACACAGCACCATCACCTGGGCCTCCAGTGCCCCCCTCACTCTGGAATCACACAGCATCGTCACCTGGGCCCCCAGTGCCCCCGCCTGCACCCCGGAATCACAGAGCACCGTCTCCTGGGCCCCCAGTGCCCCCGCCTGCACCCCAGAATCACACAGCATCATCACTTGGACCCCCAGTGCCCCCCCTCACTCTGGAATCACACAGCATTGTCACCTGGGCCCCCAGTGCCCCCGCCTGCACCCCAGAATCACACAGCACCATCACCTGGGCCCCCAGTGCCCCCTCCTGCGCTCCGGAATCACAGAGCACCGTCTCCTGGGCCCCCAGTGCCCCCGCCTGCACCCCAGAATCACACAGCATCATGACCTGGGCCCCCAGTGCCCCCCGCACCCCATTATTACATAACATCACCACCTGAGCCCCCAGTGCCCCCCTGCACCCCGGAATCACACAGCATGGTTACCTGGGCCCCCAGTGCCCCCCCAGACCCTGGAATCACACAGCATCATTACCTGGGCCCCCAGTGCCCCCCCAGACCCTGGAATCACACAGCATCGTTACCTGGGCCCTCAGTGCCCCCCCACACCCCAGAATCACACAGCACCATCTCTTGGAACCCAGTGCCCCCCACACCCCATCATTACATAGCATCGCCACCT
>CM053560.1:3724736-3748922 GCA_028646485.1 Cryptoprocta ferox | reverse complement strand
CCCCACCCCAGTCTAAGAGGGTTCAGTTCAGAGCAGCGGTCAGTTCAGGACGGACAAACACACGGCTGTGAAGAAGCGAGTGCGAGAATGAGCGCATATACAGCTGTGGGGACGAGAGGGGACGAGAGGGGCCTCTGGGGGCCCCGGGGGGCTGGGAAAGGGTACAGCCGGGCAGACCTCCCCCCCCACTCCTCGGCGCGATCACAGGGCCTCTGATTCATTCCCCAGCGCCCGGCCGGGTACAAAGCGGAGCCGCGGTCCCCGGGGTTTGAAGCAAGGCCCAGGCTCCGGCCGCCTCCCTCCCTCCTGTCAGCGTGGGCACGACTTAGGAGGCTCCGGGCCCCTGTCTGCTGGCCTGGGGGGGACCGATCACCCTGTTGCAGGGGGGGAGGAGGGGAGGGCTGAGGCCAGTGGGCCTGTGGGCACCAGCGGGGAGGGAGAGACCCCGGCCTTTGCTTTCCCGAGGCCCTGAGGGTGCGTGGGGTGGGGGTGAGGGGCTGCGTCCCTGGGGGTGTTCAGGGTCCCCCCCCCAACGGCCCACATCTGCGGAGCCCGAGTGCGCCTGCGCGGGCCTCGCATTAGTATTCCCTGTACAGACACTGGCAAAGAAATGACTCACACACCGGTTGACTAATTTGAAAGTAAGCTGTTTTTGCTGCGAGTGGAAAGGTTCAGTGAATCTTAAAAACTAAGCGATGGAGATTTTATTCCTTGTTCTAGAGCTTTCCTTCTGCAGGGAGGGCGGCTCTGCCACCAAATGTCTTCAGTTGGCTTTGCGTGCAGCAGCCACGGTTGGGGGACTGTGGCCAGTTAATAACCCTCCTCGGGAAGGCGGGGACGCAGCCTCCCGGGACGGACCCCACAGGGTGCGCCCACTGCCCAGGACGCACGCTGGGGGGCTCGGGGCCGGGGCCCAGGTGGTAGCTCTGCAGAGCCCATCTGCCCACACCTCCTCTTGTGGGGGGTGCGTCTCCTCCACACGATGGGGCTACTCTCCCCGCATTTTACAGACAGGCAGTCGAGAGGCACAGAGAGATCAGAAATTCATCTGAGGTCACACAGCTGCTATGGACAGAAGGTGGGGTTATAACCAGGCCCACTGGCTGCAGCTGGCTTTCCCAGCTTGGGTCCCCACCCGGGGGTTAGAGAGGTGAAAGGGGGGGCGGACACTTTACGCCCCCAAGGGGATGACATTTGTATTTGTCCTGTGGGCGGTGGGGCCTGAGGGAACAGACCCCAGCAGACTGCAGAAGCGGGAAGGCCCTGGGGGGTGGGGGAGGCGGGGTTGAGAGCAGCAGGTGGCCCAGGGTGGGTGGCAGCGGAGAAGGGAGCGAGGTCAGCAGGACGCACTGATCAGGAGGACGTGAGGGGAAGAGGCTGCGTGGAATTACTCGTCCCCTCCAGGGCCTGCGCTCCCCTGACCCACCCCCTGCACTAAGTGGTCCTCGCCGGGGGGCCACCCTCCTCCCCTCCCTGACCTTCTTCAGCGGCCGCACTACCCAGGGGTACTGTCCATCCGTAGCATGGTCGAGGGAAACCCCAGGACGGGTCAGACGCTGCCCGTCCACCTGGGGCCAAGCACGGAGCCTCCCCGTGGGCACCTGCTCAGGATGAAGGAGCCCCAGGGGGCCTTGACCTCAGGAAGGGAAGTCACAGACATCATGGAGGCCAGAGGGGGAGTTCCCCACACCCTCAAGCCCTCAGGCCGCTGCCTGTGCGGCCCTCGGTTTGCTGCGTGACTTTGGGGGAGTGGGTCTGACACGCCGTGCCTCAGTTTCCTCCCCTGCCCTCGCAGTGGGGCTCGCAGTAACAGCCGGTCATTTCGTGCTCTCACTCTCCGCCCACTGGGAGCCTCGTAACGCACGCTTTCCGAGGCCGAGGACCTGGGTCGGTGTGCTGGGCACTAGGGGGAAGTGCCCGGTGAAGGCCGGCTGGGAGGTTTCCTGCTTCCTGCTGGCTGTGTGTCCCCGGGTGGGCAGCGCTGCCCCTCTGAGACCCGGCTGCTCCGCGTGCGCCGTGCCAATAACTGCGGTCCCTGTCTCCCAGGGACCCCGGGAGGCCCTGACAAGGTGGCCCACAGAAGATGCTTGGCACGGGTCCCTGGCATCTTTTAAGTGCCCCATTAGGGCTCGCTGTGATGATTATGAAGTGGCGGCGGCTGCGTGACTGGCACCCGGCCCGGGGCGGGCTCAGCCGCCGGGCAGCCGCCAGCCCGCTCTGCAGCCGCCTCCCCTCCCCGGGGAGGACGGGCAGAAAATTGAAAAACTCGGTCAAACCGGCAGAGCCCCGTCCTCCCTGGCGCCGAAACACGAGGCAGAGATAACACGCTCCGAGTAGGTTTGGCAAAGTCCGCCCGTCACAAGTGCGGACGCGCTTGGAGATAACAGGAGTCAGTGAGTTCTTAATATCCTGCCCGCGCGCGGGCCGAATAAATGAGGGACGGGGCACGGCAGCCCCGAATGCCAACAGCCCGCGTGTCCCTGCGCCATCCATCAGCCCGTGTGTCAGGTGGTGTCGCTGGCCCTGGGTTCGGGGAGTATGGTCGCCATAGGGATGGAGTCAAATGCGTCCTTTCCAAAATAGAGCCGCTTAAAATTCATTAACTCAGACAACTCCGCCGGAAGCAGCAACCAATTCCTTGAGCTCTACAACCACGCGTCTCGCAGGGATCTCTTCGTCCGCGTCCGTGCGGCTAATGAAGACCATTTGGGTCCCGTGGAAGGAGGATGCGCGGGCACAGCAGGGGAGAAGCGTAGCCCCGGCCACCTCCCGGTGCGTCTGTCTCCGGAGCCGGCCGGGGCGGGGGGCCCCCGCTCAGCCCCTGCCTGGGCCGAGGGTGCGGAGTGAACCCCGCGCTCGAGCAGCCACGGCTGAGCGGGGAGCTGAGGGCACGAGCCCTTGGTCACCTCATCCTGCGCGTGGCTGCAAATCCCACCCGCCAGGCGACGGGTCCGGAAGTTACATCGGCGGCCGGGACGTCCGCGCTGAACCCCGGGCCCCACTGTCTGGGCGCCCCGGACGCCGGCTCTCTCTCTCCACTGTGGTGTCGAGTGGGTGTCCCAAACCCACCCTGTTCGGGTGCGGCCAGACCCACCTCAGCTTCCTCCCGGCACCGCAGGCCAGAGACAGGGAGCCCTCTGGGATTCCTCGCTTCGCCTCCGTCCCACGCCCAGCCCCATCCGAGACCCGCCTTCCGAGACTGGCCAGACTGTAGCCACGTCCCCGGGCCTCCCGGGCGCTGCGCTGGGCCGGCCCCACCTGTGCTGGCGGCACCGGGCCGACGGTGGGAACTCTTACCTGCTTCTATCCATGCCCCTCCCCCTGCTGGCAACGCTAGAGGAATCCCACGCACGTGCAAGCCACACCAGCCTCTCCTCTGCCCAAACCCCGCCAAAGGCTCCTGGGTCCTCCAAGACCTTAGGACGCCCTCCAAAGTCCTGTGCCCCCGGGCCTGGCCTCCTATTACTCTCCACCTCCCGCACTCCACTGCAGCCACACTCCTGCCCCAGGGCCTCTGCACTTGCTAGCTTCCTGCCGAGCTCTTCCCGTAGGTGGTCTGTGGAAATAAGACTTCCCTCATCTCCTCGTCTGAAAGTGTCCCTTTCCCTGGGCGCTTTCCACGAATAACTGTGCGACGCATACATCTTGTTTGCCGTCCACTGGTTTGGCCAACAGAGTGGAAGAGCCTAGGGCCGGGGCGGGGAGCGGTACGGGGTGGTCACTGCTGGGAGCTCCGGGGCTCCCCGGGAACGCGGGGTCTCAGGACGTGTGTAGTCAGTGAATGGATGAGTGACACTTGCGTCTCTTCCGGAAGGCTGTGCCCCATCCCTTCCCATCACAGGGCCCAGCACTCAGCTCCCTTTGGAAACTTCTGGTCGTGGCTTTTCTACGGGGGCAGGGCGGCCCCCTCCTAGCCGACTAGCCAGACGCTGGCCCCCGTCTGACCCATCCCCACCTGCTGCCTCTGCCCTTCTGGATGGTGTGGACACTGGCTCCCTCAGCCTCCCGCTCGCCATACCCTGGCCACATCACCCCCTGCCCCTACGCTTCCCTTCTGGAACCTTCCATTCAACTCTTCCCTTTCACCCCCTGGTTGTCCCTGGGACACCTCATCTCACAATTAAAACCTCCCTCTCTCTCCCCCACCCCCAACCTGTTTCTCCGGCATTAGCCCCACCCTATGGCCCTGACGGAAACCTGGGGACCCTCAGGGCCTCCCCACCTACCCTGTGGCCCCTTCCCTCCGCCCCCTCCCCTAGAATTTCCGGCCACTGCTGCTTCTCTGCCCCTGTCCGTCCAGCCTGAAAACCCCACCACGGTGGGGGGGGGGTCGGACCTTATGGGGTCGTGCAGGCGGGGGCTGCTAATGCAACGAGGTGCCCCTTGTATGCAGGCTCAAGGCAGGTGCAGGAAAGCCTGGAAGCTTCCAGACTGTGTGCCCTGTGCTCACTGTTGATACAATTCAGTTCGATCGACTTAACAAACATTTACCCAGCACACGCCGTCAGCCGAGCACGGGGCCAGGCCCCATGGGAGGCACCCCTCTGCTGCTCCCTGCCTCCCCCTCCTCCTTGCTCTCCTGCCTGCAGCTCGGCGGCTTCCGGAAGCTTCTCCAGAGACTCCTCCACCCTCAGCCTCTCCGGTTTCACACCCTGCTGCCCTGTCTACCTACACACCACACTCCAGACGTCTCTGATGGGGGCGGGCAGAGCCACAGACTTCCTCACTCAGCATCCACTCCGCTGGTGGCCTCGTCGCCATGACCCACAAAAGGGGCATTTCCCGGGGAAAGCGCTTGCTCAGGGCACGGGGCTGGGCGGTGGGGGGTGCCCCGGTGCCCAGAACGCGTGCGCCCCAGAGGCGGCAGCAGCAGCGGGGGCAATCCCATAATCGGTGACTGCCTCCCGCCCCACCCTGGCTCCTGACCGAGCAGACCCAGGGCTCATATTGGAGACGAGGCCCTGCGGCCCGGAACGCAGGGTGGGGATGGGGGCATCGTTTTGGACCGGCTCCGGGAGCCCCCATTCATCTTTGCCCCCCTCACCCCCGGGGCTAGTTCCAAGTCATCATCGTAATAATGCTAATCAACCCCGATCCGCACGCCAGGCGCCCACCCAGCCACGTGTGCAAGGCTGTACGCTCCCAGTCCCCCCCCAGAGCCCTCTGAGGAAGGCACGGCTATTATCCCCATTTTACAGACGGGGAAATGAAGACACACAGAGGTTCAGCATCCTGGCAAGGTCGCACTGCTAGCGAGTGGCAGAGCGGGGGCTCGAGCTCTGCGAGGAAGTGACCCCGCAGGTGGCTCTCTCCTTCCCAGCTCTCCCGCCCCTTGGCCTGAGGATGGGACGTGAGCTCGTAGCCCCCACCGTGTGTATTCACGGCTTCCTCCGCCCGTTCGCTGGCCAAACGCTAACCCAACACCCAAGCGCTGGCGATTCAGGGACAAGTTGGACAGGGCCCCGCCCCCTGTCCCCGGCATTGATGCGGCCACCCAGCTGGAAGGAAGACATCTAGAGGCAGCACCCCAAGAAGCAGGTGGTGAGGGCCTCTCTGGGGCCCCCCACTCCCCACAATGGGCAGGATGGGGGTGGGCTGAGCCGACTGCACCTGAGCCCTCCCTGGGAGATGTAGGGCTAAACCTCCCCGGGGTGGGGAGGGGTGGAGACACCCCGAGGCCCAGACTCACCTGCCTCCGACTTTGTTTTCCCTCATCTCATCTTTCTTGGCCACTTCTCATTTATCTGGCCGCTGCCGTGTCACCGGCTAAGCCCTCCTAAAGCCTCTGCCGAATGAAGCGGGGATAAATAACCTGTCAGCAGCCTCGGCGCGGTGGGACCGCGGCCCCGCCCGCAGGCCCGGGCACCTCGGCCAGAAGGCGATCAGGAAAACTTGGGAACTTAACTGGTCCGAGACTTGCTTTTTTTTTTTTTATCCTGGCCCGGAGGCTGAAACTGTGTCCCCATCCACACCTCCCTCTTCTGTCCCCCAGAGTTCTTCGAACCGAATGCAGAAAAAAGAAATTATGAGCAATGGGGAAGCGGGTCCCTCTTGAATTGCTGCACGAGGACTGCGCCGTGGAAGACTGGCCTCCACGTCAGTGGTTGTGAGTCGCTCTTGCTCCGATGAAAAGTGAATCTGTCCATCCTATCTGTATTTTTGTCCTTTGTACTACGGCCTGTCCCTCACATTCTCTCCGAATAAAAACAGCCACTTGACCCTGAGTTAGAAAGCCAGCAGGCCCTCTCTGCCCCTGCAAAGCCCCCCAGTTTCCATCTGGAGGGCAGAGCAGCTCCGAACACTCCTTCCCATTTCTTTCCGGGTTTTTCTAAACGTGGGGGACTCTAAACTGACTGTGGACACGACCAACCACCTGCCACCCTTCCCAACAGAGGTTGCAACAAGGGTCCAAGGCCAGGATGAGGGTCCCAACTTTTGACAGTTCAATACCGTCTACGTTCCCTTCAAAAGCTCATGCTGTCGAAAATCCCAGCCCTGGTCCTTCGAGCTGCTGAGATCTGTCGTATTGACGTGTCTTCCTAAACGCAGCCCTAAACCCAATATGCAAAGACCCAAAGGAAGGGGCTGGATCCCTGACCTCCCTCCTGCCCGACACGAAGGACCTGAGTGAAGCCGCACCTGGATTGCTTAGTCGAATTAGTGGAATTAACAGAGGACCCATTTTCCAGCTAGGCCACCTCTTGGTGACACATGGCTCAGAATCTGACCTTCGGGGCTTGTGGGCAAGTTCCCGTGTCGTCCGGACGTCCCCCAGAGGTGGTGGAAACACCTTGAAGGCAGCTGTCTTTGACCTGCTCCTGTGATTATGCTCACCGCTGCAGCGGGGAGCTCGCCACTCTCTCTGTTCTCAGCAAAACCCTCTGGTGCTGCTCCTGCCACGCGCGTGACCGGCTTGCAGATGTCGTGGCCAGGGGGTGCTTTCCTGCACTTTCTTGTTGGAGAAACCACTGGGTTTTACCAAGCCCTGGGTTCATCTCACAAGGACGAAATCCACCTTTGATTTTACTTTTTTTTTTTTTTAAGATTTTATTTTTTAAATCACCTCTACACCCAACACGGGCTCAAACTCACGACCCCGAGATCAAGAGTCATGCACTCCACCAACTGAGCCAGCCAGGCGCCCCGAAGATCTTATTTTTATTTATTTACTTAAAAAAAATTTTAATGTTTATTTTTGTGTGTGTGTGTGTGAGAGAGAGAGAGAGAGAGAGAGCGAGAGAGAAGCAGAGAGGGAGACACAGAATTGGAACCAGGCTTCGGGCTCCGAGCTGTCAGCACAGATCCCGACATGGGGCTCGAACCCACAACCCCCAGATCAAGAGTCTTGCACCTGAGCCGGCCGGGCGCCCCTGAAATCCACCTTGAAAACCAGTATCCAAGCACACCCTCCACTGGCAGGTGGCTTGCGTTTGTGCCCGAGAGAGAGAGCCCTGGTGAGAGGCAGCGCGGGGCCAGCACTGACTGTGTGCGGGGCCCCGCCGGGCGCCACAGGGGACAGGCTCGCGGCGTCACAGGCACCCCGTCAACTCGGGACCATCTTCTTACTGAAGTGAAATTCACATAACATAAAACGCACCCTTTTTAAATGAACGGGACGTTGGCACCCAGCCCGGCGCCTCCTCTCTCTCGTTCCGAAACATTTTCCCCACGACCGACGGAGCCCCCGTACCCATTAAGCAGCCCGTCCCCACCCCTAACAACCAGCCACTGGTCTACTTGCGGTCCCTACGCCTCTTCTGGGCACTTCACGCCACCGGAACGTGTGGCCTGTGGCCTCCGGTGCCTGGCTCCTCTCACTCTACCTGCTCTCCAGCTCCCTCCGTGGTGCAGCAGGTGCTGGAGCTCCGTGCTGTCCGTGGCTGAGCAGTAGACCGCTGTGTGGACGGACCACGTTTTGTCTCTCCAGTCCTCTGTCCATGGGCATTTGGGCTCTTTCCGTCTTCTGGCTGCTGCGAGCATATGTGAACATGTACAAGTTTAGGGACTGTCTCTCATCCCCAATCCACAGATGAGAAAACCGAGGCCCCACGTTTCAGTGGCTTGCCCTACCCGCCGGCGGCTACAGAGCTACGCCCTTGGGGTCTCCGTGAAGAGGGGCTCGCGGCCACAAAATAAGCTTCCCATTTTCCCCACTTTCAACCCTTCTTTGCACGTTCCCTGTCTTTCATCCCTGATCCTCCTTCTCAGTCGAAGCACCACATTACAATTTAGTGAACTTTTAAGAGGTGACCCAGGGATGTTCCTAGAGTCCCCACACCCCTTCTGGTCAGTGCCCTGGGTGCGTGCGTGGCTCGCTGGTGGGGCGAAGGCTTGATCCTCAGACTGGAACGTGCGTGAGTGCGGGAGACAGGGTAGGCCAGGGCAGGACGGGACATATGGCCACCCGGGGCACACGGGGGCTCGGGGCACAGTCATGCCCAGTGCCTATCCCAGTTGGAGGCCAGGGGGTCCACAGCTCCTTCCGGGGCAGAGGCACTGCAGGCTCCTTGCTGGGTGGGCAAAGCCCCTGCCAGGAGGTGGAGGGCCATCCCCTGGGTAAGTAGCAGGTGCCGGCGGTGGGTAGAAAGGCCAGCAAAGGTGGCAGGACTGGTCGTGAAATGGTAAATTGGGCTCCCTGTGCTGGGTAGATGGGCTTTTAATGATTTTCCCCATTTCCCACTTGGGAAGAACGAGGCCCAGACTGTGCATCGGCTCAGTGGCAGAGGGCAGCTGGGCCCCCACGAAGGGGTTTTGGGGGGAACCTTAAGTCCCAAAGACACCGGATTCCGAAAGGACAAACTGGTTTTTCAGAAGCAGTGTGAGCTGTGCGGGCCCAGGCATATGACGGGCTGCCTGGCTCTTTGCCGGAGCGCCCGACCGGCCAGCGCTGGGGCCGGGGGGTCATCTGACACGGGAGGCTGGACTCCCCACCCCCCCATTTCCCCAGAAACGGCGAGTTATCCAACCCCTCCGTCACTGACACGTGTGATGGGGCAACGTGGGAAAACAGGATGAGCCCACTTTTGCTGTGTTTGTGACTAAGCCTCTCGGAAGGGCACATTTTCCCAACCTCCTTCCCCACGAGCCTTGGCACGCACGACGTTCCGGAAGGTTTGTCTGTCTGCAGCCAGGTCCTGCCCACCTTCCCGCCAGCAGCCACAGCTTCCTCTGTTCCCTGGGGTCTGCAGAAGTTTGGAGAAACTAGAATCGTGCAGAGGGCCTTTTCTGTCTCTGACGGCACGCTTTGTTCTCTTAACAGCCTTATTGAGGTAGAATTTATATATATAATAACCACCCATCTTAAGTGTGTAATTCAATCGTGTTTAGTAAATTTGCAGATTTGTACCAACCTTCTCCGCCATTTAATTTTAGAGCGTTTCCAACGCTGAAAAGCCACCTCGTGGCCTCCTAATCTGTTTTTTGTGTCTTCGCGGCTGGGGGCTCTGCTCCCCGCTCTGTGAATAATGACGGGCCCTCTCAGAGCACTTCACCCCCCACCAGGTTCTGAGGGATTTCCAAGGATGCGTTCCCCGAGCTGGCATGGCAGTTGGAGTAGGTTTTGTCTTTCTTGCCCACTCACAGCCGTGGGAGCGGAGATCCAGCTCCGCTGAGTCGTGGGGTGAGCCGTGGCTCCCCGAAAGGTGTGTCCATGTCCTAACCCCCCAGCCTGTGACTGTGACCTTATTTGGGCAAAAGGGTCTTTGCAGATTTAATTAAGGATCCTGAGATGAGACCATCCTGGAATCTTTGGGGGCGAGGGGGCTCCAAATCCAATGGCAAGCATAGCAGCAAAGGCGGACCAGCCAAACGAGCAAAGCAAAGGCTGTTTTTCAGAGGTTGCTGGAACGGGGCTGGGGCTGGGGGTCCTGACAGCGCCTCGCAGGGGGCAGGGTGGGTGGGCTCAGGCGGGTGCCTACGGAGCCGTGGCCTGGGGAAGGTGGAAGCGACTCTCAGGGAGTGGGGCAGCCTATGTGATTTGTCGGGGGCAGGCGTGGCTTTCTCTTGTTGGTTCCAAAGTGCAGGTGGGCATGAATTCGGGCAGCTGTGAGCTCCTGGTCACGTCCCGGCCTCTTGCAACTGACCGGTACAAGAGTCACTGTTTAGCTGCCTGGATTGTCACTGAGGGCGGCCTTCAGGGCTCCTGCGCTCACCGGGGCCTGGCTTCCCGGGCGTTACTGTCGATACAGGGTTGGTCTCCCCGACAGGCTGCTGCGGGCCATGGGACAGAGGTCTGTTTCTCTATCTGGTCTGGCCATTGTCCCTTTGTATACTGGGTCTCTCCCAGGTGTCCTCATAAGGAACCCATAGAGGGGTCCCTCATAAGGGAAGAGGCATAAACGGAGGGAGGTGAAGCTGGAGGCGTGCAGCCCCAGGCCGAGGATGCCGGGACCACCGGAAGCCAGAAGAGGCAGGAAGGGTCCTCCCTGACGGACTTCAGATGGAGCCCGGCCCACGGACACTTCGGTTTTTGACTTCTGGCCTCCAGAACCGTGAGGGGATCAACCTCTGTTCCTTTCAGCCACCAAATCTGAACTTGTTACGGCGATCGAGGGGAGTGAATGCCCTCGTCCCCAGCGTTACACGGCCGGCGCGCGGAGGGGCCGGGACTGTCGCGTGGGGCCGGTGCACGGTGGGCGCGGGCAGGTGGGGGCGGGAAAAGCCGGAAGGACTCAGAGAGAGACCGGCAACAGGGTTCCGTGCCGGGCTGAGGCCGCATCTGCTCATGCGTTCATTCGTTATTTGCTCAGGCCCCAAGATGGGTCAGAGGACTGAGTGTTGCCTCAGACCAAGCTTGTCCTTCAGGCTGGTCCTTGGCCCCGTCAGAGCCCCTTGCCCCACCCGCTGAGGTTCCCGCCTTCAGTCTATGCACCTGCAACCCTCCCCCGGCCAGGCTGTCGGCCCCACACTGCGGGATGCAGGCTCTCCTCTGTACTAATCCCCTAGGAATTGAGGTGACATCCAGATGTCACGCGGGGGTCGCTGTTGATGGCCTTGCTTTATTCCCCCCCATCTCTGTTCCGGAGCGGCCTTAAAGTGGCTTATGGAACAACACCCAAACAGCAAGTTAGCTCAGAAGGAGGCTGGGACTCAGGGGATCAGGGCCGGGGAAGGGAGGAGGCACACGGAGGCCTGTGTGATGACCAGTGCGGACCCCCAGGGCCAGGCGCTGGCAGCCAAAGGGAAGAGGGGTCGCAGGTACAAACGAGTGAGGGCTGGGCTGGGTCTTGGCGCAGGGTTCAGCCAGACAGTGGCACATGGTCACAGCTCTGCCTGGGACAGAGCCCCTCCGGCCGACCCCGTCTCTCTCCCGGGCTGGCCAGATCTTACCCGGGGGGTCGGGGGGAGAGTCTGGTTTTGTTTGTTGTTGTCTTTCCCTCTGGGGAAGCTCTCCCTGCCCGTCAGGGGCCCCCTGCCGCCTGCAGGGGGAAGGATGTGACATAAGAGGCCCACTGGAGTCCGGGCTGGGAATTGCTATGACTGAGGGAGAGAGCGGAACTTTCACGCACTGGACGATCGTGAGCCACGGTGACGACCTAAGTAGGCGGGGGCTGACCCCTCCCCCACCCTCCAGGACACTCAAAGGTGGCCACTTGCTTCAAGGAGGAAGGAGGCCAGGGCCCCAGGGCGGGCAGGGTTGAACAGAAAGGAAAGGCGGTTAGGTAAAGAGAGATCCCCGTTGACATCGCTCCTGCTCCTGGATCCAGCCATGCCTGATATCCTGACATCTTCTCCCAGACGTCTCAGTTAGGTGGGTCAACAAAGCCCTCACAAAGCGCTTTCCAAAGTTGCTGTTGTGAGGAAAAACGTGGGCTCGCACCAGCATCTGCTCTGGGAAGGATGGGGTGGGGGAGGGGTATTCTTTGGTGACTGCTAATTCCTGTTTCTCTCATCTGTGGCTTTGATGGCCTTTGGGCTGTGGTGGGGCCCAGCCGTGCTCCCTGAACTTGGGATCCAGTGTCCCTTGATGGCCTCACCCCATGGACAGCAGGGCTGACGTTGGTGGTCCTATGTAGGCCATCGGTACTGCTGACTGCTGGTGGTGGGCCAGACCCTGTGTGGGTGTGTTTGGGGGCCGTGGCTGTTGTAAGGATCAGGACAGACAGGCAGTGACCCATGGAGAGCACAGACTACTGGGCAAGGGTCACTGAGGTCAGCTAGTACAAGAATGAGAGCATGTGGGGTTTTTCCCCTTAGAAATTACTTTGTTTCTTTAGTGGGACACAGAGGAGGAGATGATCAAGATATTGTTCAAACATTAATGTTTTGTTCTTAGCTCTGGTCCTTCCCCCACAATAGGGCTTCTCAACCTTGGCTGTGTTGACATCGGGGGCTGGCTCGTCCTTTGTCGTGGGCGCTGCGCTGGACATTAGTGTGGGCGTCAGCAGCGTCCCTCCAGTGGTGACAACCGAAAGTGTCTCCAGGCACTGCCGAGCGTCCCCTGGAGGGAACGATGTCCCTTGGGCTGAGCACCCGCCTCCCAGGGACTTCGGCCACCACAGTCCGGGCACAGGAACTGTGTCCCTGTGTCCCAGGAGAGAGGGAGGAAGGAAGTTAAAACTTTTTGGTGATTTTTTTTATTGTAGTAAAATATAACATAAAACGCACCATCTTAACGCTTAAAAAGAGTGCTACTGAGTGGCTTTAAGTATATTCACAGCGTTGTGTGAGCATCTCCACCCTCCATTTCCAGAACTGCCTGCACCCCGCCCCCCCCACCGTCCCAGGCTCTGTCTCTGTGGCTCTGACTCCAGGCACCTCCTCCAAGTGCGATCCAGCTGGGTGTGTCCTTCGGTGACCGGCTACTTCGCTCCCCATGACGCTCTCAAGGTCCGTCCGTGCCTCGACAGGTGTCACACCTCTGCCCTTTGTGCGGCCGAGTGCCGTGCCGTCCATCCACAGGTGGACGCGCCAGGCCGCCTCTGCCTTCGGGCTCCTGTGAAGAAAGCCGCTCCAACGCGGGTGTGCAAGGATCTATTTTAAGTCCCTGCTTTCGGTTCCTTGGGGTGCGCGCCCAGAAGTGGAACTGCTGGAACTGTGGTGTTTTAACATTCAGAGGAAATGTACTGTTTAGAAGCAAATTCTTTTTTTTTTAATAAATGTTTATATATTTTTGAGAGAGAGCGAGAGCGAGCAGGGGAGCGGCAGAGAGAGAGGGAGACACAGAATCGGAAGCAGGCTCCAGGCTCTGAGCTGTCAGCACAGAGCCGGACGTGGGGCTCGAACCCACAAACCGAGAGATCATGACCTGAGCCGAAGTCAGATGCTTCACCCACTGAGCCCCACAGGCGCCCCTAGAAGCAAATTCTTGACTTTGGAATTTCACAGTTGGCTTCTGAGGTTGGTCTGCAGAGGTGAGAGGGGAGCTGGGGGAAGGCGGGCAGTGCACGGGGGTCGCTGAGTCATCACCAAGCCCCAACCTCAGGGATCGGGGGTGACGGGGGACATCGAACCGAGGGGTGGCTTTTGCCGCTAACAGGATGGGTCCTGAGTAGCGTGGAATTACAGTGAAACAGAGTCACACTTCCCGCTCGCACGCTGGGTCTGAGGCTTGAGACTCGCGCCGTTACACGGGGCCAGGGCTCCCCGCCGCGGGGCGTGACGACGGTATTTCTAGCCTGGAAATGTTTGCAGGATGGGGGCCGCCCAACACCTACGTGGGCCATAAAGGAACTTCCATCAGGCAGCCACGGAAGACTCAACTGCAGCCCCGTGAGTGCCTGCGAGTCCTCCAAGATCAACACGGCCCCCGAGGCCCGCCAAGGCCCCGAACAAGGAGGGCTTGCTGTCGGGGGCCGGCCGGTGGCCGTCAGAGGCCACGCACCATGGCCTTGGAACAAGGCCTTCAGTCAGGCCCGTCCGTCTGCGGGCCTCCTTCGGGGTGGTGCTCAGTGGCAGGACCAGGTGTGTCGGAGGGATGGATAAAGGCCGTCTGTCTGTCTGATTGGGCCTACGTTGACGGTGGTGGGACCTCAGGGGCCCCGCAGAAGGGCTCTGGTGTCTGTCACCCCCAAAGGTGGGGCCCCCACAGTCTACGGAGCTTTCTCAGGACCCTCGGGGGGAGAAGGCCGCACGCTGCCCCTCACAGAGGAGGAGCCTGGGCTCAGAGGGAGCGAGGCCCCGTCAGCGGGGACCTCAACGCTGGCGCCCAGCCCCCTTTCCCGGCGCTGCCCTGCGCCTGGGCTTGGCGCCCCGTCTGCCCCTTTCTGGCCTGTTTTGTGTTGGTGTCGGTGTGGCCCAGAGGGGCCAGGGGAGGCCAGGGTGCAGGCACCGGCCGGGGGGCTGGGGAGGGCTGAGCAGCGGCTCCCAAAGACCCCGGGCGCTTGGACGTCGCAGGCGGGCCCCTATTTTCTAACTTTTCTAAAACAAACACGTGGCACACACACCGCCTCCCCATCCCGGGCCGAGGGACCCGTACTTTGTTTCCCTTAAAAGACGCCCATCACCGCAGACACAGAAGATTCTACTTGTGAAACAGTATTGCGGGGAATGTGTCTGAAACAGGACACTGTTAAACAGGACAACGCCACCACAGTCTCCCTGTGCTAATCAGCAGTAACGCTCCCCGTTCCCAGGTGTCCTCGGCAAGAATGATCCCTGATTGTCACCGCGTACCAGTGCTGCGCGCTATCGTGTAGTCATGGATACTTGTCTCTGTTGAATTCACATAAACAGAGGGAGATATTTCTGCGTGGGAACTGACAAGAAACAAGACCACAGATGAAGTCAGGGCCCTGGCACGCAAAACACAACCCAAGGAAAATGAACAGAAAAAAGACTGGAAGGAAGTGCGGTGTGGATGTCATCTGAAATGATGGACGACTTTGCTTTCTTCTTAATTTTCCACCTTTTCCGACGTGGTCTTCAAACGGCGTGTCTTTCTTTGAGAGAGAGAAACAACTCCAGTGGCTTTTGTTTCTAAGCAGCCTGCCCGGTCCTCAAGGCCCGTGAAACACGAGCTTCCTGGCCCGATGTCGTCCTCCCTCCCGCTCAGGACGTCTGGCCTCGTCCATGCTGATGTATAGCAAACAGGGAGTCGGGAAGTGCACTGCCCTTCGGGACCCCTCAGCCAGAGGGGACCACCGGCATCTGCACTGCCCCGCACGCACCCCGCCCGCCTGGGACATGGTGGAAGGTGCCAGAGCCGCAGAGCCCAGGCTCAGCCCCCTTCTTTGCCCTCACCTGGTCACCTGGTCCAGAGCGTCCCCGAGGTGACAGCGGGCGTCAGTTACTGGCCGAGGCCTCTGGGTGGCTCCACCTGCCCTAGGCTTCGCCACAGTCCCCGTCCTGCCTAGTACCCCCTCCCAGCTGGCTCCTTCCCGGAATGGGAATGTCTGTCTTCCGGGCCAGCAGGCCAGCGGCAGCTGAGGACCTGAGAGCCACGGGGCTAGGGAGGCCTGGAAATGTTTCTGTCCTCGCTCTAGCCAGGGCGGCCCCGGAGGGGCATGAGATGACCTTGGGGCTCCCCAAGTCCCTACTTGTTGGGAACAGAAATACGTTAGAAGTACGCTCACTGTCGTGCAGAGATTATCAAAGATCTGGGGCGTGAGTCCCCTGGAGGGGGGCTGGACGAAGGTGGGAAACGCTGCACACTTGGGGGGCGGGCAGGGCGGATCCCAGGCCCGAGTTGGGGAGCCCGGGGGCAGTGGATTCTTCTCGGCCCCTTCCCCTCCCTCCCTGTGCCATAGGATGGGGTTGCCCCAGACGTCTTCTCTGCCTCTCTCCACCCTCTCACCCCTCCGGGTGCCCCTCCTGGGCGCCCTTCCAGCTGGGGTGGCCAGACCTTGGACCCTCACGATGCCAAGGGAGCCGTTTGGTTGGGCTTTGCAGCGGCGTGATGGGAAGTTTTATTGACCAGGCCCTGCAGTCTGGATTGTGTCTAGTGCAGCTGTCTGCGCTCGCTCCCAGGGGGGGTGACAACATGGAGCCACCTGGCTGAGCTTGCTGGGAATGGGCGTCAGGAGCCGTAACTGGAAGGCAGGGGGCCACCACAGGGGCCTGTCAGGGGTAGGGGGTGAGCGGGTGGGGGGGGTGTCCTGCATACAATTGCAGACCCCGTGATCATGAGACAGAGGCCTCTCTTGTCACCGTCCCCCCCTCTCCGGAGTCACCACGGCCCAGGCCTGATCAGCCCTGGGCCGCATCCCGGAGGCCTGCAAGCCCGTGGGAGGTAGCCACCCCCCCACGGAGGAGTGGGGGGGGTGGGCAGTCAGGAGGAAAGACTCCAATGTATTGTCATCTTAATGCTCACGCAATGAGGTGTGAAATTCTTTGTTTCCAAAATTTGTTATCAGCTCGGCTCCCTGTCTTTGCGCAAGGGCCGCATTGAGGAAATTCGGGAGAAGCGGTGTGATTTCCGTGACATGAGTTATGACATGCTGGTGGCTCCATGGCTGGGAGGGCTCGAGGGGGGGGTTTATCACTCCGGAGAGAGCCTTCAACAGGCCTCATTAGGCTGAAAACGATAATGAATATGTCCCCTTCACCTGTTTTCATTAATAACGGCTCCCCTCTTCTCTTTTTGCCACACGTACCATTCTTTGATGAAACGCATCCGCCCCGGAGGGAGGGAGGGACCGCGGGGCGCCTCCGACTCCCGCCCCTCCTCCTCCTCCACGCCTGGGCCGGCAGGGGGCGCCTCGGGCTCGCTGACAGGGGTCGAGGCCCCGCAGGACAGTTGTCCTGCCCTTCAGGACCCTGGCGGGGCTGGGACAGGGGCCAGCTAGATGTGCAGGAAGGAGCCTCAAGGCTTCTGGAAACTTCCAGGCCTTTACCTCCTCCCGGCTTCCTCCAGCCATGCTTGAACCTTAGCTAAACGCAGACCTTCCCCAGCGGTGTTTCTCGCCCTTTCTTAGAGGGAAGGCAGGGCTGTGGAAGTGAGCGCCTGCAGGGGGCCAGGGGCGTGAGCTGGGAGCCTGGGGCAGACATCACCTCACTGCTCCTAAGGGCCCCCCTGCCCCTCCTCCGGGTTCTCCTCCTCCCAGCGCCTGGCGGTGCCCCCTTTGCTGGGTCCACCGTCCCCTTCCCCACAGGGGTCGCTGGAGATTTTTAAAGCTCCAACCTTGTCTTTCCCTTTCTCAGAGCTGGTCTGAGGCAACCCCTTGACTCTGCCCAGCGGCCTGGCCGGGCAGCCCCTCCGACCTTCAGGGACAGCTGCCCCCCTCACTCCAGCGGGTCTCTGACAAGGCTCCCAAAATAGCCAGGCACGTTGGCGCCCTGGCCTTCCCTGGCTCAGGCTCGTCTTGCTGCTGGGAAGGCCTCCCCCTCCCCTGCATTTGGCAAACTCATCTGTACCCTTCAAGGCCCATCCCCAAGGTCACTGCCAATGGGAAGCCTTCCAAAGAAAGGCTCTCAGGCCCTGCCCAGGCCACCTTGGCACTCGGGCAGCTTGGCCAGTGGGAGGGGGCTTCCCGCCCAGTGTGGGGTCATGCCACGCAGGGGGCTTCGGGTCAGACGGCCCTCCTGTTCCTCCTCCTCTGGGCACCTCTGGCTGCTGGCTACCTCCAGGCACTTGGGGGCAGAGAACGGACTTCAACGTTCGTCCTGATGTCGTTTCTACCTTGCATGTCAGGACGATGAGGCCCAGAGTCCCCACAGTCTGTCCGTCTGTCTGTCTGTGCTCTTCTGCACAGAGATACCCCCCCTTCTCTGAATCCCATCTTCCTCCAGCAACGGGGAGCTCACTCCCCTGGGACACACTGAATCCTAGCTGGGATCTGCAAGAGGCATCCCAGCTGGGCCACCCTAGACCCGGGGAGAAGGCGCAGAAGTGGCAACTGTGTTTGGGGCCCCCCGTCCTGCTTGGCTGGTGGGCCCGCTGGGCCAGCCGGCCTTGGAGGCCCCTGGATAAAGGGACAGCCTGGCCTTTGCGTCTCATCTTGCTCAGACCTAGCCTTGCAGGATGAGCTTGTGTTCTAACAAGTGACGGGCTTGAGGAGGGGTCCTCAGGAGGAGGGGACAGTGCTGAGGCCCGAAGGCGGGGGTCGTGTGGGTATGTGGGAAGCCGAGAGCAGCGGCGGTCAGCATGGCGGTGGCGTCAGGACAGGAAGGCTGGCTGGCGCTGGCACTGAGGAGGGGCTAGTGGGAGGGTAGGGGGTCCTCTCTGCCAGCCTGGTTTGTGACAAAGTACCAGCATCAGGGTGCAGCGGGGAGAGGGCCCCAGGGGCCCGATGGTCTTTGGGTTTTGTTATAACTACCCCCAGGCCCAGAGTGGGGAGTCGAGGCTGGGCTGCAGGTACAGTAACGGGTCGGCACTGCTCTGGCTCAGAACCCAGGTGTCTGCACGGGCCTGCGCTGCCCCCCACCAGCCGAGGGCTCCTGGTGGCCTGTCCCCAGCCTGTCGCCCCCGCCTCCTGGGCTGCGGGGACAACGTGAAGGAACGCAGTGGCATCTGGGCCGCCTTGCCAGGCCCTCTCCCTCCCCTTTCCACAGTCATGGTCCTCAGACTGCTAATTAGTCGGTAACGACACACCCCGAGAAATGAGCGAGAAATGAGCCCTGAGCCCGTCTTGATGACACGGCGCGCTTGCCAGCACTCGGTTCCGCTGCTTCCCCGGCAGCGCTCGCGGGAAGAAGCCAGCCCCATCCCCTTCTCTCGAGGAAGAGTCACCGCAGATGTTTTTACAAAGCCAGGGCCAGGGAACATATGAATAAATGCCACGATTCACGTCTGCAGCCCCCTCCCCGCCAGCTTCTGTCCTGACAAGCAAGGGGGGCTGGGCGGGGGGGCTGGGCTGGAGGCGGGCAGATGTGGGACCCGGGAACGTGGCCAAACGCTTTGTTCAAGACAGCGTTCCTATCACAGGCAGAACTAAGCGGCATGAAGAGCTGGGGAAGCCCCGTGACAATCAGGGGCTCCGGGGTGCCCACGGGCCGGCCCACTGGCCAGTCATCGCCTGGCCTCCCCCAAGCAGGTGGCCTGGCTCTGAGAAGGGGGGTGGGCACCGGCAGGGAGGCTCCCTCACCCTTGGGAGAGGCTCCATTACCCCAAAGGCCAGGGGGCACATTCCTCATTATTGTAATAACAACAATTAGTGGGAGTGCTGATAACCAAGTCCTGGCTCCCAGACTCTCCCTCCAAACTCAGCCCCGCAGCCTCGCTGGAGCCCGAGAGGGGGCGCTCAGAGCGGGGGTCCTTCGCCCCATCTTACGGACACTGAGGTCCAGTGGGGTTCAAGACACCTGTTCGAAAGGCACCAGCTGGGCAGTGGGGGGTGGGACCGGGTGCCAGGCTCCTTTCTGCTAACCGGAAGTGAAGATTGGTGTGGACAGTCCAGTGGGGGGATCGGTATTTTCAGGGCTTAGCGGCTCCCTGAGGTCCCCTCTGGACGGCAATCACCTCCTCTGTTTTCCTGCAACACCAGTACTACCTGAGAACTGACCGCCGCACCTCTTCTGTGTGTGTGTGTGGGGGGGGCTCTCGATATTTACTGAGCACCTACTTTGCTGCCTCTGGGGGAACAGTCTACAGCTTACAGGGGGCTCCTTCCCCACAAGTGCCCACGGAGGGGAGGAGGACTCTTGTCTTCAGGGAGCACCCCCCACAACCAGGCAGCCTCTCGTCTCTGAGTGTCCATCCTCCTGCAGGACGAGAAGCGAGGAGGGGCCAAGGGCTGTGTGACCAGGAGGTCCGGGAGAGACGGTATGGAGCCTGGGCATTTGGGCTGAGGCTTGAAACCATGAGAGGGGAGGAGGGAGAGCAGGAGAAGGAAGGACTCCTCCCTGTGCGAGCAGAGACCAGCAGGGACAGGTCCCCCAGGGTCTGCCTGGGGGCCACGGAGACAGGCACATTCAGAGAGGAAAGAGTGGGCTGCAGGGGGGGAGCGAGAACTTGCTGGTTCCCCCCAGGGCTTATGATAACTGACGGCAGTTCACCCGCCAGCCAAGGAGGAGGAGAGAGTTGCGAGGGGTCTCTCACGGGACCGGGAGAGAGAAGACGGGAGCAAGGGGACATGCGGGGTCGGGACCTGAGCCCCTGGGGGGCAGCAGAGTGCCCAGAAAAGAGACCTACGAGCAGCAGCCACTGGGCAAGATGGCCGTAGACCCCCTCCCCGCCTGACCCTAGCGAGGGACGCATATCCATGGGGGACTGCCTGGAGGAGGCGGCGGGGTCTGATTTGGGACCAGGCTACAGGGAGGTGTTTGTGGGATGGAGCTCCTCCCGCAGCCCCCGAGGCACCGTTGACTTTCTGGCAGGTGCGGGGCCCAGAGGCAGTGCTGTCCTGCGTCCGCAGAGGCGGCCCGGGCGGGAAGGACCCTCCTCGGATGGAGCCAGACACCGGGGCTCCTCTCTGCAGCCTCGGAGCCACGTTTTAATTAGTCAAGTTCTCAGCTCACGGTTTACTGCTCCCCACGCACGGAGGGTTTGTTCAAAGCTGGGCCAAGTTAAAAATACCAGCCACAGGGATGTGCAGGGGCCGAGAGAGCCCCAGACATGGGCTCCCCACCCGCGGGGAGGCAGGAAGCCCCTGCCCACGTCCTGCCCGCCATCCAGCTGGAGGGACGCAGGGCAGCCACCTGCAGCCGCGCCAGCCCCTCTCCGCCGGTGGCGAGTGCGAGAGCAGACCTCGTGACCCTGGGCGCCAAAAGGTGTGGGAGCTCGTGTGCTGTTGGACATGGCAATGGGCCGGCCAGCAGCCCTGGCAGAAGCCCTCAGGGTGAGTACAGGGACAAGGAGCCTGGCAGGCATTCCTGGAAGTGCTCCTGGAGGAGGTGGCCCTCGGCACGGGATGGGCGTGAGCGCTGGGCATCTTGAATGAAACCCAGCATGAGCGGGGCACAGAGTGTGGGAGTTCAGGCATGTCCTGCTCATGGACAGATGCTGGAGGCCGGGACGAGGCAGCAGCCTTCGTGGGACAGGCATGCGGACAGGGACAATATGGGGGGTGCCCTGCCCAGGATGGGGCTCTGTCTTGTCTCGGCCTCCTGGAGAGGTCGGGTCAACGGGTCCACGGACAGGGAGACACAGAGCCCAAACCCAGCTCCGCCTCCTGTCCCAGAGGGAGTGTAGAGAAGGAAGGATGCCATGGCTCTTTCTGGGGACACTAGGTGGCTACCACCTGGCTGAAACTGAGCTGTCATCATGGTCATGAGATTGATGCCACACACGGTCCTGGTTGCCAGGCCTCAGTTTACCCATCTGATGAGAGAGAGAGAGAGAGAAGCCCTCCTGTCATCGGGTGCCATCCACCCATCCATCCCCCTCTCCATGCATCCATCCATCCACTAATCCACCCATCCATCCGTCGTGTATTCACTCAACAAACACTCTCTGGGCCCTTACTCCATGGCTACGGCCCAGAGGAGGATCAGACGTGCGCCGTGGCCTCCAGAGCCTTCGCCGCCACCTCCCGCTGCGTGAAGCCGTTCACTGATGTCTAAAGCAGAGCGTGACAACTGCTGGGTCCGGAGGAGTAAATAAAATCAATACAAAAGCACTTTGAAAGTTAAAAGCACAAATAACACACGTGCTCCGCCTCTAGGGACAGTGCTTCCTGGGGCCCCGGGCCGCTAGGGGGCTTTGGTCAGGTGCACGGGCGCGGGGCGGGGGGGGGTCACACAGCACCTCCGATGCCCCAGACGGCCACTGGACGTGGGAATTCAATCACAGCATGTGTCCCTTTAGTGGAGGTGTCGTTGGGATCCTCATGTCCCTCCCAGACCAGGAAGTCACAGAGGAGAGACCGTGTTCTCCTTATTCAATTAATCACTGATGCCCTCACTCGCCATCTGCAGGCGCTGTGCCCGTAGACACCCTCCGGTCTCTCCCTTCTGTAACTGCAGACACACACGTGCGTGCACACTCACACACGCACAGCTTTTTGCAAAACGCAGAGCTTTTCCTCTCTCTCCCTTCCCGGTCACGACCACCGCGGACCGCCTCCGATGCTCACCGCCTACGCGGCCGCAGCCCCGGAGGTGTCCCCTTGACCTGCCCCCGTGGCTGGCTTCTCAACCTCCCTCTTCACTGACGCGCCTGTGGCCCTGGGGACCAAGGGCCTCCCTTTCCTTCCTCCCTTCTTTTTCTCTCTTGGTGTCCGACGTGCCTCTTGGTTTTTGTAAAGATGGGAGATGGGAGGGAGGGTGTTTCTGGGTGCCGAGGAAGGGGCCCTGTGCTGACAGGTCAGCGCTGGACATTTGGAGCTGGGAGGAGGGATGGGTAACCAGGTGAGAGGTCTCAGGGCCCCCTGTCTTCTGGCGGTTTCTGTGGCCTTCGGGAACACCTCTCCTCTCTCATTCCTTAAATGCCGCCGCGCTGCGCCTTGAGGTTTTCTTTCCACTGATGCTCTGGGCTCCTCTTCTCCGTGGCTCGACCGCCGCCCTCCACTACCCTGTCCCCCGCGGCGGTCTCAGCCCCCTCGCACCTCTCGGCATCTCCACCCATCCGGGCCATCGGGACCACAAGCCCGGACCCAGGCAGTGCAGGAGGTCACAGCCGACGAGAGTCAAGTGGGGAAACTGAGGCCCGGAAGAAGATCACCCCAGGTCTTACCCAAGTCCCGACGCCTATTACCCAGCCCGCAGCAGGCTCACCGCCAACACGGCGCTCTCGCAGACCAGAGTGGGGGCTCAGCTCACATGGTGGGTGCAGGCGCCCCCTGCCACCCCGGCCTGGGGGAGCCCTGCAGGTGGGCACTGCTCGGGGTCGGTGAGGGCCGGGGGCACAAGAGCCCCAGCTAGGACACCCAGGTTTGGAGCTCTGCCCTGAAGCAGCTTTCCAGCCTCAGTTTCCCTGGCCGAGATGGAGACAGCTGGATTCAATGATGCTCTGAGCCGGGCTCTTTTTCTGTTGTCCTTCCGGCCCCGCTCTGTGTTCCTGGCTCTGTGCCCTCCGCTCCCAGCACTGGAGAGGACAGGGGTGGTCGCCGTGGACTGGGGCCTCCTCGCCCACCGCCTTCGCCCCACCCCCCCGGCCCACAATCCTGGCTTCCAGTTCAGCTGACAGCGCCCAGCGCCCTGCCGGCCCCCAGGGTCACTGCCTGCTGCTCCCTCTCTCAAGCTTCCTCACACCCAGCCCGCAGCTCTGTAAATAGCTCTTTATTAAACCCTCCAGAACCTACCTCCTTGCTGCAAGCGCCATCTGTGTCCTGCTGGGACCCCGCCTGAATCCCTCGAATCCCGCGGGGCCTCCCCGCCCCTGCAGCATCTTATGCGCGCTGTCAAGCAGGGAGGAAGCGGCCACAGATCCCCAGGGATGCACCGCTGTGGGTGCTGGGTCAGGAGGCAGGTGGGCCTCGAGGGCCGTGTTTAAGGACCTCAGATGCCGACCGATCTCTTCGTGGCCCTTTTCAGCCTGGGTCCTGTGGCGTCACCGGTGCGGGGATTTCAGAGGTGCGGTGGGACCAGACCCAGGGCCCCTATTAAGGGGTGCGCTGGGCACAGTCTCACTTCCACGGCCGAGTGGCTGCCCCAAAGGGAACGAACAGCGGCCCAGGGAGCCTGATCCTGTTCCCTAGCCTCCCGCACCTGTT
Organism: Cryptoprocta ferox; assembly: GCA_028646485.1. NCBI lineage: Eukaryota > Metazoa > Chordata > Mammalia > Carnivora > Eupleridae > Cryptoprocta > Cryptoprocta ferox. The sequence continues at coordinate 3,725,454 of CM053560.1, read as the reverse complement.
CACGCCCAGGCACCTTCCCCTCCTGGGCTGCCCGGCCGTGTGCGAAGGAAGTACCGAGAAAGCCCACGCACGACTGTTCCCCACCTTCTCTAGTTAGCAGGGAAAAGCAGCCCGGGTGAGAATGTGCTGGGGGGCCCCCAGCACGGCACGCGTGGATAAGTCGGGGCCCCATTGCGGGCCGCACACAGTGAAGGCTGCTCGAGGAGGAAAGGCAGAAGGAAGTAAAATACAATCAGAAATAATTGGCCCATCGGAGAGAGGCAGGGGAAAGGTGCTGAAAGAAACTCATCTACAGGCTGGAGGAAACCTTTGCCAGGAAGAGGGGCTGCCCAGGCTTTAAAAGACCATTTCGGGTCCCCAAGGTGCCCCCACGCCTGCCAAATGCTTCCTCATCCATTCCTTGATACAAATGTGCAATTCTGTTCCACAAATAATGAGAATCTGCCGTGTGCCTGGTTCTGAGCGTGTGGCCCTGGGAGAGCTGAGAGGGGCTTTGAAAAGGCAGAACTTCCTCCCTCCCTCCCTCCTTCCCTTCCTTCTTCCCTCCTCCTTCCTTCCTTCCTTCCTTCCTTCCTCCCTCCTTCCTTCCTCTTTCCTCCCTCCCTCCTTCCTTCTTTCTTTTCTTCCTTCCTTCCTCCCCCCTTCCTCCCTCCCTCCCCCTTCCTCCCTCCCTCCCCCTTCCTTCCTCCCTCCCCCCTTCCTCCCTCCCTCCCCCTTC
>CM053560.1:3653784-3724236 GCA_028646485.1 Cryptoprocta ferox | reverse complement strand
TGACTGTCCTCGTCCGTCTCCACCAGAGCTCTCGGGCCCCCAGGTGCATTGTCAACGACCAGTAACGTTTTGGAAGAAATCTTTTTTTCTGAGCAGCAGGTCTCAACAGGGGGCTTCAAATATTCGGCAAACCGTGTTGTAAACAGACGTGCGGTCATCCAGGCCGCGCTGTCCCATCAATCGGGCACAGGCAGAGCACAGGGTAATTTTAAGGCCCAGGGTTTCAGGACGGTGCAAGAGCACTGGCTTCCCCTTACAGTCACCGGCTGCGTTAACCCCAGCAGGGGGGCCAGCCTGTCCTTTGAAGCTCTGAGGCCAGGCATCGACCTCGCTTCCCCAGCTGGGAAGTCCCAGATGGCATCTTCTCCCTATAGAAGGCCGTTTCATCTATACTGAAAATGTGTCGCTTAGTGGAGCCGCCTTCATTCGTGGTCCTGCAAGGCCTTCGGGGTGACATGCTGCAGCTTATGGATCAGCGAGCACTGGCTGCTTCACTCACACTTGTGTGCTACAGACCCCGCTTCTCTCCTCACACCTCCCGAACCGCCTCTGCCCACTTGGGACTTTGCTGCTGCAGCTCGCTCCCCGCTCGGCCTTCAGAGACCTGAAGAGTCGGGGCCCTGCTCTGGACCTGGCTTTGGCTCCAGGGAGCACTTCTGTGGCTCCTCCATCTTCTGTGCAGACCCCTCAGACTGTCTCCTTATCAGCAGTGAGGCCGCCTCACCTTCTCATCACACATGTGCTCGCTGGAGTGGAACTTTTCATTTCCTTCAAGAACTTTCCCTTCACATTCACAACTCGGCGCATTGTTCGATGCAAGAGGCCAAGCTGTTGGCCTGTCTTGGCTTCCCACGCGCCGTCCTCACTCAGCGGCCCCATTTCCAGCGTTGACTTACAGTGAGAGACACACAACTCTTTCAGTTGTGCACTTAGAGGCCACCGTAGGGTTAGTAATTGGCCTAATGTCAGTACTGGTGTGTCTCAGGGGCCAGGGAAGCCCGAGCAGAGGGAGAGAGACTAGGAGTGGCTGGTGGGGGGAGCCGTCGGAGCGCCCACGGCGTTTATCAAGGCTACCGTCTTACACGGGTGGGGTTCGCGGAGGCCAGAAACAATCACAGCAGTAACATCGAAGATCACTGGCCACAGATCACCGTAATAGAGAAAACAATCTTGAAAAAGTCTGAAATATTGGGAGAATCAGCAAAACGTGACACAGAGACACAAGGTGAGCCAATGGGTTTGGAAAAATGGTGCCAATAGACTTGGTTGATGTGGGGTTGTCACAGCTCTTCGGTTTGTAAAAACCACAGCATCTGCACAGCATGACCGAGTGAAGCGAGGTGAAACCAGGGGTAGTGGTATTCCCAGCCGTCAGACGGGTGCATCATACGTAGCTCTATTTTTAATTCTTTGAGGACCCTCCACACCGTTTCTATTGCAGCTGTGCCAAATCACATTCCACCAACCACAGAGGAGGGCTCCCTTTTCTCCACGTCCTCACTGACAGTTGTTATCTCGTGTCTCTTTGATAATATGTGCCAAGTACTTTAAAAACATAATCTTATGTTGAGTTCACTCAACAACCTAAGAGAGAGATAATATTACCTTCTAGTGCTGCAGATAATGAAATTGAGGCTCTGAGAAGTGTAGACACAAGCCCAGGGTCTTCTGGCTAGAACGTGGTTGAGTTCAACCCCAGCATCCAGGTCTCCAAAAGTTCAGGCCATCTTTTTTCCCACTACCTGCTTCTGCCTTCTGACTTAAAAAAAAATAATAATTTATTCCCAATCGTCTTAGTTTTAGCAATTGTGTTTCACTGGAGTTTCTGGGAGACAGATGATCTCAGGCTGCATCATTCCTATTGGTCATCGATAGGAATCCTGAGTAGAATGAGGGTGCGTCCTGGTGGGGGGGGGGATGGGTGGAATAAGGGATGGGGGATGGGGATTAAAGAGCACACTTATCGTGATGAGCACAGGGTGAATCACTATATTGTACACCTGAAACTCACATAATGCTGCGTGTTAACTATCCACGAATTAACATTTTAACAATAAATACATAAAATTTACCATGCCAAAGGGGGAAAAAAAGGATGTTCTATCCTTTGTCATTTCAGGTGAAGCTTCTCTGCTTACCCCCTGCACCACCCACTTACCCACTCTGGGATAACTCACTATTCCTCCCCCAGACCCCTGATCCCTGACCCCACTACCTAGTGGAATCAAGATGTCACTTTGCCAAGCTGTAGATAAGGACGGAATCAAGATCCTTTGCCGCAACCACCATCAAGCATAACGACACCTGCTATTATTAATGCCAAGGCTCTGCTCTTAGCACTTTATTTTTATCCTATCAGAATTTTCAGGGATTACTGGGTACTGCCTCTGAATTAGACTAGTTCCTGGGGATCCAAAGCATCACCTGTGGCCTGCCAGTTGGAAGTTGAGTGATCAGTGAAATTTTTTTCAAGTCTGTCTCATAATGGGCCCGGTGGTCGCTGGACCCACCCTCTGGGTTTCTCCCAAGCCTTGGGGTGTGTAATTGGAATGGACACACTCAACCATTGTCGGAACCTCTACATGGACGCTCTGACCCATGGAGTGGTGTCTATTATGGTGGAGAAGGCCAGCTGGAAGTCATAGAACTGCCTCTATCTATGAACATAGTACACCAAAAGTCATTCTGTATTGGTAAGGGGTTGCAGAGATCTGTGCCAACATCAAGGACTTGAAAGATGTAGGAGTGATGATTTCTACAGTGTCCTCTTTCAACTCACCTATTTGGTCTGAGAAGACCATAGCTGGGCCCTGGAGAGTGACAGTAAACCATTATAACCTTAATCAGATGGTGGCTCCGATTCACAGCTGCTTTCCCAGGGGTGGTTTCATTGTGGAGCAAATCAACGCACTGCACAATGGCTGGTAGATGGCTGTTTAGCTGGTGAATGTGGTTTTCTCTGTACCTGTTAGTGAAGACCAACAAACATGTGTGATCTCAGCAGGCAACGCCTGTAATATACTACCATCGCCTGACCTCAGGGGTGTGTCAACTCTAGTGTCATAATCTTCTCCCTGGGGACTTCACTCTTCTTTCTTTTACCAGGACATCATGCTGGTTCATTACATTAATGATATTCCACTGACCAGACCTGGTGAACAGGAGACATTGGTAAAACACCAGCATAAATTCCACAAAAATCCAGGGGCCTTCCACCTCAGTGAAAATTCTAGGAGTTCAGTCATTTGGGGAGATATTGAACTATCTTTCGGAAGGTGAAGGACATGCTGCTTTATCTGTAACCTCCTATCCATGGGAAAGAAACACAACTTCTAAAGAATCTCTTTGGATATTGGAAGCAACCTATGCCTCCTTTGGGCATGCTGTTTTTAAATTTTTTTACCATTTATTTATTTTTGAGAGAGAGAGAGGAGGAGTGGTAGAGAGATGGAGACAGAGGATCTGAAGCAGGCTCTGCGCTATGAACACAGAGCCTAAAGCAAGGCTTGAACCCATGAACTGTGAGATCATGACCTGAGCCAAAACCAGGAGTCAGATGCTTAGCCAACTGAGACACCCAGGTGCCCCTGGGGATGCCCTTCTGACTTGTTGATTGAGTGGCCTAAAAATCTGCTAGTTTGAGTGGGGACCAGAGCAAGAGATGCTCTGCAACAGGTCCAGGCTGCCGTATAAGACCCTCTGCCCCTTGGGCCATACGATCCGGCAGATCCGGTGGTCCTCAAAGTGTCAGCAGCAGAGAGGGATGCAGTTTGGAGCTGTTAACAGACCCTCATAGGCAAATCACGGAAATTTGGAGCCAATTCCTGCCATCCTGCGTGGAGAACTACTTTCCATTTGAGAGTAGCTGAGAAACGATTTTAGACTTGCTCCCGGGCTTTCATAGCGATTGAACTCTTGACCACGGGCAAACAAGTAACCATGTGACTGGGCTCCCCATTGTGGGCTGGGTGGAATCTGACCCATAAAGCCTTAAATTTGGGCACGCACAGAAGTGCTCCACCATCACATGGAAGGGGTGTACACAAGTTTAGTTTCAAACAAGACCGTTAAGGCAAAATTAAGTTGCTGAGGAAGTATCTCAGACACTCCTGGCCCCCATCTTTGCGCTATCACCTTTCTTCTCTCAGTCTGTATTTATGTCCTCATGGGGAGTTCCCATGAACTCCTGGGTGAGGAAGAAAAATCTCCATGCTGGTTTATAGAACGTTCTCATGATACACAAGTACCATCCAAACATGGACAGCTGCAGTTCCTATAAGCCCTATTCTGGGACAGCCCTAAAGACCAGCAGTGAGGGGGAAAGCCTACCAATGGGCAGAATACTGGCTGTTCATTTTGTCTGGAAGGAGACATGGCCAGAGATACAGGTCTATATTGATTTATGGGCTCTGGCTAACGATGGTCAGAGAATTGGAAGGAATACAATTGAAAAATTGGTGACAAGAAGGTCTGAGGAAGAAGTACGTGGTTAGACCCTTTATGGAGTGTGAAGATGTTCATGTCCCATGTGAATGGTCACCAGGGTCATCAAAGGGTGAGCTCGGCAGGGGAAAATGGCGGATGTCAGCCAGCTTCCCTTCCGCCAGCCACTCTTGTCATTGTTGTGCAGGCTCGTGAAGAAAGCGGTTGCGTTGGAAAGGATGTAAGTGATGGGTGGCTTCAGTATCATTTACTGCCACTCTCCAAGGCCGGCCATCTGTGGGCACTCCTGAGTGCCCAATTTGTCGGCAGCAGAAACCAACCAGGTCCTGATACAGTTCCATCCCTGGTGGGGGTGGGGTGGGTCATCCAACTACCTGGAGGCAGATTGATTCCAAGGGACCACACCCCTCAGGGTAGGGGGTAGCACTTGGTTCTTACCAGATAGACATTTACCCTGGATATGAATTTGCCTCCTCTGCCCTCAGCGCTTCTGCCAAAATGAGCATCCACGGATCTTCCATTATTGACACAACAACGATTCTGTGGGGCCGATGTTGAACCTGCCATCTGGCCACCTGCACTCCCCATGGCGTTGAACCAACAAGCAGAGAAGGGGGTTACTGTACTGGCTGGGGTGACTGAGCCTGACTATCACGGAGAACTTGGGAGGCAACACGCTGGGGGTGAGGAGGAGCATGCCTGGAATGCAGACGGTCGCCTCGGTGCTTCGTGTGACTCCCACGTCCCGTGACCAAAGTCAATGATGAGCTTCAACAGCCCAATTCAGGGAGAAGTTCCAATAGCCCAAACTCTTCGTGAATAAACGCCTGGACGACTCTGCCAGGCAAAGGTGCATGAGTCGCTGAGCTGCTTGCCAAAGGCAAAGGGAATATTAAATGGGTGTCGGAAGAAAGTAATTATAAATACCAGCTACAACCGTGTAAACAGCGCCGAAATGATGGCTGTAATAATGATCAATATTTACTCCTATTTTACATATTCAACATATATTTTATACGTGATACATACTAGGTATATAATTTTGAATCTGTATTTTGAATATACATATCTATCCATGCCAAATATTTTTCTCTGCTTCTCTCCTCTCCTTACCATCTAGCATGAGATGCGGCAACAGTCGTTAACTTTCTAGCTCAGTATTTCAGTTACAGGATTTAAAAAGGAGAGAGGGTGCTCCTTTGGTCCCCAGCTCCTGGCCAGGTGTGTGGCTGGCTCGGTGGGGAAGGATCTAGGACCATGCAGGCTGCTCCGACCACCAGCTTCGGAGGCCACAGGACTTCCCTGGGTCCACTGGTTCTGGTGGGGTTCCAGCTTGCTCTTGGTCTCCTCACCCTCCCAGTGATCTGCCTTGTGTTCTTGAAGCTTCCGTGTCCGGGAACTTACCGGCCCCCAAACTTGTGCAAGGTCAGATCCCTGCAACAAATCTCGTTCTCTCCGGCCCCTCTCTCTGCCTACTTCAACTTCTCTGATTGAATCCCAGTGGGTATAGCTCCCAAGCTATGTTCGCGACTGCTAGGTGACCCAAGCCCACCATTTGAGGGGGGCGTTAGAGAAGACCAGTACGACAAAACACGTGTCAAAGCATTTGTCTTCATTCAGTGAGGCGGTGTGTCCTCGGCGCCTCTAAGAGGATGCTGGTTCTGGGCGTGGGTCCCGTTAGATCTGTGATCTGAAGTGTTTCCAGCTCATGCCTTGACAGCCCCACACCACCTGCAGAGGTGATTGTCAAAATCTCAGAGGTCAGAGTCTGGCGCAATTATGCTTTTAGGTAATTAGCATTCAAAAAAGTTTAATTATCCATTCAGAGAACCATTGCCCTCATTTAAACACCTGTCATTTAGGCTTTCATTTGGGTTTTTGTTTTGTTGTTGTTGTTGTTGTTGGGTTTTTTTGCCACCTCCTCTCCCTGCCCGCTGCCGGGAGGAGGGAGAGGGAGGAATGGATTCATAATAAACGCTGGGCTTACTTACGTATGACTGCATCAAGAGAGCACAGTACCAACCACTGCAGGCTGGGTGCCCCTGGATGTACCCTCTAAGTGGAGCTCTGTGTACATGAGCTTTGTTGAGAAATGTTCTCAAGATCAATACCCCTCCAGGGGGGCAAGGAGCCAGGAGTGGACAGTGGGACAGGTCAAGTTGGCCTGCAGTTTGCAAAGGCTTCAGGCAATCGTTATGTGAGCTTTGGAGCTGGGACGGCCTTTCAGGGCTGTCCCGCACGGGGGGAAGGGGGCTAGACCTTTATACATCTGTATTGATCAGTCACTGGATGCGGATTGCCTCAGAAAGGGGGCTTTGACCTTGGGTGGGGAGGTTCTCTTCAGCCAAGGGCACTGGTAGAAGTGAGAGGTGGGGACTCTGCTGAAAGCTGTCAGCTATCAACACGCCCACCCTCGGGGGAAAGGGACATTTCCGTCCCAAATAGTGTCTAATCCAGCACATCCCTGGGGCCACTTGATTCCGCTTGCTTCACGTAACAATTACTTTTTTTTTTTAAACAGAGAATTTTAAAAAATTTTTTATTATTTATTTTTGAGAGAGAGAGAGAGGCAGAGCATGAGTGGAGCAGGGACAGAGAGAGAGGGAGACACAGAATCTGAAGGAGCTCCAGGCTCTGAGCTGTCAGCACAGAGCCCGATGCGGGGCTCGAACCCACGAACCGTGAGCTCACGACCTGAGCCCACGTCGGACGCTTACCCTACTGAGCCCCCCAGGCGCCCCCACATAACAATTTCTGAGAGTAACTCCTCCAGGATTCCAAGGGCCTCTTCTCTTGGGAAATTTCCCAAAAGGAACATCAGTGGGATAACCTTACGGCAGTTACAGCTGCCCTTGAGGCCACGGCTGATATTCATTGTCTCCCACTTCCCCGACCCACTCAAGGTCTCTCTCATCCCCGTGTAGTCCCTGTAACAGTGTAAGTGGCTTACAGGTAGGGAGACCCAGAGCCTCATCCCCGAGGGGCCCAAAGCCTCGCTCACCACGCCCTGCTCACGACACAGTGGCCACAACCCACCCATTTACCAGCGAATTGGGCAAAGGTGTACCAAGCGGTGCCCAGGAATAACTCGGGTGCCAGGTGTGTTTCTTGCCGTTCCCATAACTTAGTTGACACCCTCTCTTCACCTGCCAGAATGGTGACTCTTTCCCTCATCCCCTGGTCTCTTCGGCTGCACTGACCGGGTGGGGCCATGGGGGGAGTGGTGAGCAGAGGGCCTCAGCGAAGCCTCGACAAAAGCAGCGATGACACTGGACAGTATTGTCAGAACCAACCGCGTCAGAACTCTGGAAATTAACCAAAGGCACACAACAAATTGAATGACATTTATTCCAGGAAAAGTGCTAAACCTTTGTTGACAATGATGGAATTCGTGCCATTCTAACACGGGGCTGCGCCATCTCCTTCTCCCCAGACGGGTGCGGTAGCCTGAGGACCAGCCGTCTGGAGGCTGTTGGAGAGCGTTGATCTAATTTGGAGCTCCAGAGACGAGCCCCGTGTCCGGGGGCGCCGTCACAAGCAATTGCTGTCTCCTTCGCAAACAATCAAGGAAGGCCAATATTACCGCTGCCCGAGGCTGTAATACTGATTCGGGAAAGCAGCAGACAAGCCAAAAAATTTGAGAGAGAGAGAGAGAGATCTGAGGAACGGGATAGCTATAGGGTGCAGCGTGGATAAAGGCCCCACAAATTCCTAGGGAACTGGAAGGCTCCACGTGTGTGCGTTCAGGGAAGAGGGGAGAGGGTCCGGTTGGCTACCTGTCCCTGGCTACCCACGGGGTCTTGCACGAGCAGGCAGTGAGAGCCAGGACAGATGCGCGAAGTACCTGGACGTGAATGTGTGCCTCACTACACGGAAGGTTGAAACCTTACTGGCTCGGGGTATTTAAGCAAAACCTCTGACCAGCTGCTGGCTGCCTACGAAGCTACCCTCACCCAGGGTCAGTTTATAGGAAGCCGTGTTTAACGATGGAGCCAAGAATTTTAAAAAGGATAGATGTCAGTACTGACACACACGAAAGGAGATAGACTCTAATAATTCATGCAGGCAACTCACTAAACAAACACATCAGTGCAGCAACAACCCAGGGGGGAAGGCAAGTCAGAATCCAGATTTGTTATATTCTCCAAAAGGTTCACTTTCCCACAAACATTGTGACACATACAGAGAAACAGAAATGTGCCCCTCACACGGGAGAGGGGCAGTCTCTGGAAACTGTCTCTGAGGAATCCTAGGTGCTGGACTTGGTAGACAAAGACTTAAAACCATGTTTAAGGACCTACAGGAGATCGTTTTGAAAGAATTAAAGAAAAGTATGATAACACTGACTCACCACTTAGAGAATACCAAGGCAGAGACACAAAGTGTAAAACAAACCAAATAGAAATTCTGGAGCTGAAACGTATGATAACTGAAGTGAAAACTTTATTAGAGAGGGTCAATGGCCGATGTGAGCTAGGAGACTCAGCAAATTTGAAGATAAAGCAACAGAAACTATCTAGCCTAAAGAGCAAAAAGAGAAAAGAATGAATAAAATGAACAGAACTTCAGAGATCTTGTGAGACCATCAGCGAAAGGCACAACAATTTTTTTTTTTTTAATAATCACTGATGGGGTGCCTGGGTGGCTCAGTCAGTTGGGTGGGCGTCTGACTTCGGCTCAGGTCATGATCTCGCAGTTCATGGGTTTGAGCCCCGTGTCAGGCTCTGTGCTGACAGCTCAAAGCCTGGAGCCTGCTTCAGATTCTGTGTCTCCCTCTCTCTCTGCCCCTCAGCTGCTCACACTCTGTCTCTCTCTCTGTCTCAAAAATAAATAAACATTAAAAAACAAAGAAATAATCACTGAAAATTTCCCATATTTGATTTAAAGGCCCATCAACATATGCATACAATTAGGTCACTAAACCCCAGTAGAATAAACGACACAATGCACAATCACAAAGATTGTGGCCATGACACGTGTCATCATGGACAAAGTCTTGAGACTGTCAGGAACAAAATTTTTCATCATGTACCAGAAAACCACAATCAGATTGTCTTTAGAAACAGTGGAGGCCAGAAGGCAGTTGGATGACGCAAAGTGTTGGAAGCAAAAACAGCCAAGAATTTTATATCCAGCACAATTATCCTTCACACTTGCCTCAACATGAAGGCAAAATAAAGACATTCCTAGATAAGCAAACACTGAAGAATCCATCACCAGCAACCCCTGCCTCACGGAAAATGCTAAGGGATGTCCTCTAGGCTAAAAAGAAATGATACCAGATGGTCACTTGAATCTGCATGAAGAAATGAAGCACCTACAAAAGTTATTACACAGACACATATCAAAGATATCGTAAACATATTTGACTCTTCTTCTAATTGATGTAAAACAAAAGTTATGAAATGATCATTACAAAACTGTGTTGTTGGGCTTAAGCATACAGTGATGTAATTTAGAGGGCAACATTAGCGCAGGCTCGGGGGAAGGGAAGGCGATCCATGAGAGTTCAGTTTCTGCATCATATTGGAATTGAGTTACTATTAATCCTAAATAGACTGTTGTGAATTAAGATGTACGTTGTAATCCCAGAACAACCACTAGGAAAATGATTTTTAAACTATAGTTAAAAGAGGGGCGCCCAGGTGGCTCATCCGATTAGGTGTCCAACTCTTGATTTCAGTTCAGGTCATGATCTCACAGTTTGTGAGATTGAGCCCCGTGTCAGGCTCTGCACTGACAGCATGGAGCCTGCCTGGGATTCTCTCTTCCTCTCTCTCTGCTCCCCCCTGCCACTCTCTAAATAAATAAATACATACATACATAAATTTTAAAACTAACTAAATAAAATATAGTTAAAAGAAAGGAATGACAATAATATGCCAGATGATATCTATTTAACACAAAAGAATGAAGTAACAGAGGAGCATAAGAGAAAGGAGACACACAGAGAACAAATAGCAAAATGGCAGACACGTATCGAACCATAGCAATAATTACATTCCATATAAATAGAGTAAACACTCAAATAAAACAAAAACAAAAACAAAACCAGGATCCAACGTTATGCTGTCAACAATAGGTAGGCACTTGAGCTTCAAAGGTTGAAGGTAAAAATATAGAAAAGAGAGGGGCGCCTGGGTGGCTCAGTCGGTTAAGCCTCCGACTTTAGCTCAGGTCATGATCTCACGTTCGTGAGTTCGAGCCCTGCATCGGGCTCTGTGCTGACAGCTCAGAGTCTGGAGCCTGCTTCGGATTCTGTGTCTCCCTCTCTCTCTGCCCCTCCCCGCTCATACTCTGTCTCTCTCTGTCTCAAAAATAAATAAAACTCTAAAAAAACATATAGAAAAGAGACACCAAGAAAACAGTAACTATAACAAAATTGGGGCAACTATATTTATATCAGAAAAATAGACCATTAAGACACACAAAGGGGCGCCTGAGTGGGTCAGTCGGTTAAGTGACCGACTCTTGGTCTTGGCTCAGGTCATGATTTTGTGGTTTGTGAGTTCAAGCCTTGCATTGGGCTCTGCACTGTCAGAGAAGAGCCTGCTTGGGATTCTGTCTCTCCCTTTCTCTCTGCCCCCCACCCCCCCGCTCACTTTCTCTGTCTTTCTCTCAAAATAAAGAAAAATAAACTTAAATTTTTTAAAAAAGACACAAAAAATTATTGGAAACAAAGAAGGAACATTTTATAATGACAAAAGTATCAATTGGGGCACCCGGGTAAATCAGTTAAGCATCCAACTCTTGATTTGGGCTCAGGTCATGATCTCAGGTTCGTGAGTTCAAGCCCCTTGTCGGGCTCTGCGCTGACTGCGTGGAGCGTGCTAGGAATTCTCTCTCTCTCCCTCTCTCTCTGCCCCTTCCCACTTGCGCTCTCTCTGTCTCAAATAAAATCAAGTTTAAAATATATATCAATTAATGGAGAGGACAGAACAATCCTAATCTTTTATGTGCTTCCTAATGGAGTTTCAAACTACACGAAATGCAAGTTGATATAGATGCAAAGAGGATGGGTCATGCCCACTTATGGTGGAAGGTCTCAGCACCAATTCTAAATCATCAAGAGGACAGGCAGACAGAGGTCAGCAAGGAGAGAGTAGCCCCACGGCAGCCACGGGGCACACGGCCTTCCCAAGTGCACATGCTGTATTCTCTAAGATAGACCATCTTTTTTTTTTTTAATGTTTATTTTTGAGAGAGAGAGAGAGAGAGAGATAGAGAGAGAGCAAGCGGGGGAGGAGCAGACAGAGAGGAAGGCACAGAATCCGAAGCAGGCTCCAGGCTCTGAGCTGTCAGCACAGAGCCCGATGCGAGGGTCGAACTCAAAAACCGTGAGATCATGACCTGAGCTGAAGTCGGATGCTTAACCGACTGAGCCCTCCAGGCGCCCCAATAAAAGGCCATCTTTGAGCCACAGCACATGTTGCAGTGAATTTTTAAAAACTGAAACCATACAAAGTATGTTCTCCAATTACAACAACATTAAATTAGAAAACAACAGAAGGAACTTTGGGAAATGCACGGAATGTTGAACTGAATGGAAACCAAACCCCAACTATCAACATCTTCTGGATGCCGTTAACGGAGCATGCGCAGCTCAAATGCCCGGGCGAGGGAAAAAGAAAGATCTTGAATCAGGGATCCTATCTTCTGCCTCAAGAAGCTAGAACAGGAAGCGTGACCCAAACCCAAGGCAGAAAAGAAAGAAACAATAAAGATTAGGGTGGAAATAAAAATTGTAGAAAAGGGGTAAACAATAGAGATAATCTACGGAAACAAAAGTTGGTTCTACAAAAAGACCAGCAAAAAGACAAACATTTGGTTCATTTGGTCAAGAAAACATGAGCAAATACCTGGATCACCAAAATCATTGATGAAAGATGAGCATAGTCTCTGACCCCAGAGGTTAAAAGGATTATAAGGAGGGGCACCTGGGTGGCTCAGTCGGTTGAGTGTCCGACTTCAGCTCAGATCATAATCTCGCAGTTCATGGGTTCGAGTCCCGCATCGGGCTCTGTGCTGACAGCTCAGATTCTGTGTCTCCCTTTCTCTCTGTTCCTCCCCACTTGCACTCTGTGTCTCTCTCTCTCTCTCAAAAAGAAATAAAGATTAAAAACAAATAAAAGGACCATAAGGAAATATTATAAACACTCTATGCCAACAAGTGAGGCAACCGAGGAAATAGATGACTTTCTTAAAAAAACCACAAATCATCAAAATTTACTATAGAAAAAATAGAAAATCTGAATATACTTATAATAAGAAAAAATATCGATTTGTAACTTAACATCTTCCCATGAAGAAAAGCCCAGGGCCAGATGGCTTCGCTGGTGAATTCTATCAAACATTTAAAGAAGAAATACCATCGGGGCGCCCACCTCGCTCAGTCAGTGGAGCTTATGAATCTTGATCTCAGGGTCATGAGTTCGAGTCCCACTTTGGGCATAGAGGTTACTTAAAAAAAAAAATCTAGGGCACTTGGGTGGTTCAGCTGATGAGCGTCGGACTTCAGCTCAGATCATGATCTCATGGTTTGTGGGTTCGAGCCCCATGTCGGGCTCACTGCCTGCTTCGGATCTTCTGTACCCCCTCTCTCTGTCCCTTCCCTGCTTATGATCTCTCTCTCTCAAAAGTAAACAAACATTAAAACGTTTTAATAAAATAAAATCTTAAAAAAAAGAAGAAGAAGAAAGAGCATCAACATTCCATAAACTCTTCCAGAGAAGAGAGGAGGAAAGAACACTTCCCTGAGGTCAATATGACTTTGGTTTACCAAAGCCAGACAAACACCTCACAAGACAATAAAACTACAGTCCAATACCCTGCATGACTGTAGGCACAGACATCCTTGGCAAAATATCAGTGAAGTGAACTCAGCAACATGGAAAATAGATTACAAACCATGACCGAGTGAGATTTATCCCAAGGCTGGACTAGCCTCCCCAAATCAGTGGACATAATGCCCCCAAATTAATAAGATAAAGAACAAAAGCCACATGACCATCTCAGTAAGATACAGAAAAATCATCGAACAAAATCCAGTCTGTATTCATGATAAACAAACAAACAAAACAGATGGGAACTTCATCAGCTGGATAAAGCGCATCCACCAAAATCTTCTAACAAAGGTCACACTTGATAGTGGCAGGATGGATCCTTTCTCCCTAATATCAGCAACAAGGCAGAGACTCTCACTCCTGCCACTTCCAGTCAGCACCGTGCCTGAAGCCTTGGGCAGTGCGATCAGATACAATAACGAAATAAAAGACATCCAGGTTGGAACAAACGAAGTAAAGCTGTCTTCATTCCAGATGACATGGTCTTATAGGCAGAGAGCCCGAAGGACTCCACCAAAATTCTATTATAATTAATTTAGAAAATTAGATCAAACTACAAAAATCAATGGCATTTTTATATACCAGCAATGAGCACCTGAAAATGAAATTAAGAAAACAATCCCATTCAGTAGCATCGAAAAGAATAAAATATCTAGGAATAAATTTCATATAAGTGCAAGACCTGTACAGCTGAAAACTACAGAACAGTTGCTGAAGGGAATTAAATATGTCTAAGTAAATGGAGACAGTTCATGCTCGTGGATTCGAAGATCAATATTGCAAAAATGGCGATTCTCCCCCAAATTGATTTATAGTGTTCACACCATCCTTATCAACATCCCAGCAGGGTTTTGTTTTGTTTTTTACAGAAACTGACAAGCTGATCATCGAATTTATATGGAAATGAAAAAAAATAGCAGAAGAGCAAAAATAATCTTGGAAAAAAAAAAGAACACCGTGGGAAGACTTGACTTTCACTTTCCAGTTCTGAAACTTACTATAAAGCTTTGTTGATTGAGACAGTGTTAAACCAGCGTAAGAACAGACAGAGAGACCCCTGGAACAGGACAGAGATGGGGTGCCTGGTGACTCAGTGTAGCGTCTGACTCCTGCTTTTGGCTCAGGTCATAATCTCACAGTTCGTGGAATCCGGCTCACTGACAGTGTGGAGCCTGCTTGGGATTCTCTCCCCCCTCTCTGCCCCCCACCTGCTCATGCTGTCTCTCAAAATAAATAAACTTAAAAAAACAAAAAAAAGAATGGAGAGCCCAGCGGTTAGTCCTCATGTTTACAGTCCATTGATTTTTGGTAAAGGTGCCAAGACCGTTCAAAGGGGGAAGGATCGGCTTTCGGCAAAGGGTGCTGGGACCTCGGAGCCGCCATGTGCAGAAAGATGAACTTAGATTTCCCCCCCCCCGCAGACAAAAATCAACTCCAGGTGGGCTGCACACCGCTGTGAGTACTGAAGCTACACAAAGTTTAAGGGAACGCACAGTAGAGAATCTTGATCACCTTGCGTTCGGCAAAGGTTTTCTGGATCCAACATCACAAGCACCATTGATGAAGGAAACAATCGATATGCTGAACCTCATCAAAATTAAAAACGTGTACACTTCAGACACCATCATTAGAAAACCGAAAAGACAAGCCATAGATTGGGAGGAAATATTTGCAGATCAGCGATCCAATAAAAGGACTCGCATCCAGAATATGGAAAGAACAAACATCCAATTAAAAAATGGGCAGAAGATGTGAATAGACATTTCACCAAAAGAGATAAACAAATGACTAATAAGCACTTGAAAAGATGCTCAACATCATTAGTCATTAGGGAAATGCAGATTAAAAACCACAACGAGATAGCACTTCACACACAGAATGGCTATAATTAAAAAGAGACAATAACAAATGTTAGCTGGAATGAGGAGAAATGGGCCTCTCACACACAGCTGGTAGAAATCTAAAACAGCGCGGCGACTCTGGAAGGCGGCGCAGCATTTTCGGAAAAAGTTAAATGTAAGGGGGCGCCTGGGGGGCTCAGTCGATTGAGTGTCCGACTTCGGCTCAGGTCATGAACTCGCGGTTCGTGGGTTCGAGCCCCGCGTCGGGCTCTGTGCTGACAGCTCAGGGCCTGGAGCTGCTTCGGATTCTGTGTCTCCCTCTCGCTCTCTGCCCCTCCCCCACTCATGCTCCCTCTCTCTCTCCCTCCCTCTCTCTCTCTCTCAAAAATAAATAAACATTAAAAAAAAATTTTTTTAAGTTCATTGGGACTGGCAGGAGCATCCCCTTCTGACAACCGGGACGTCCGTAATCACAGGGCACGGAGTTGCCGGAGTGGGTGGTCTGCTCTCCAAATGGGGTCATGGGGAGTGACTATAAGCAGAGCATTCTTTTTTCTATTTAGTGTTTATTTGTTTATTTATTTATTTATTTATTGAGAGAGAGAGAGAGAGAGAGAGAGAGACAGAGTGCGAGCGGGGGAGAGGCAGAGAGAGGGAGACACAGACTCCGAAGCAGGCTCCAGGCTCCGAGCTGTCAGCACAGAGCCCGACGTGGGGCTCGAACCTAGGGACCGCGAGATCATGACCTGAGCCCAAGTCAGATGCTTGCTTAACCGACTGAACCGCCCAGGCGCCCCTGTAAGCAGGGCGTTCTTACTTCCACCTGTGCTGGGTTTCTGGACCCATATACTGTCCCTCCTGGGGGCAGAACACCATGTAATGGGCGTGCGTTTGGGTATATTCGTCCTGGACGATAGCATCCCGCTCTTGCAGGTACCACCTTCACGCTAGCACTTAGCTGTGCCTCCAGCAAGCCGTTCTACCACTGTGTCCAGCAGCTTTTGGAGAGCCTGGTCTCTGATAGGGCCAGGGGACTCTGGGGCCACTCTCCCAAGTGTCCTTCGTTGGGATTTTATGTGGGCTCTTGTGTTGGGGGCTCGAAGACTCCATAAGCCTTCAGACGGGGTGAGGGGGATGGGGCTGGCTGAGAGGGTGTTTTTGGTTGAGATTAACATTGGTATTAGTGAGCTTTAGGTAAAGGAGACTGATCACCAGAATGTGGGTGGGCCTCATCTAATCAGCTGAAGGCCCACCTTGAACAAAAAGATCGGCCTCCTGGAGCAAGAGGATATTCTCCAGCAGACTGACGTCCATCTGCATCTGCTCCATTGGCTGCCCAGGGTCTCCGGGCTGCCAGCCACTGCCAGTCCCTACTGCAAATCGGAGCTTGCGGGCGCCGTCACCGCCTGCAGCCCGTCTCATAGAATGAGCCTCTTTCCACATATATACAGACCCTCTTGGTTCTGGGTCTGGGGAGATCGCTAATCTGCCAGGGGTATCAGCTCCCGTCAAGACGAATCGCTGCCCTTCCCGGGGGCCGTGTAGTCGCTTTGCCACTAAGTGGCTGATGGAGACCATCAAAGGATGTGCTGCATCAGGAGGCCCAGCTTTGGTCTCCGCGGCCGGCAGGTTGGACCTGCCGCCGTGGTCAGTGGGAGGCCGTGCTCCGGGCCCGTGGCTACCCTGGGTCACGCTTCCCAGCCGCGCCAAGGCGGCTGATGACAGAGGCTGGCTGATGTCACCTGGTCCAGCCATCTTGTTGCTCCCCGTCTTGTAGATGCTCCCAGGGGGTGGCCTGTCCTGTCTGTAGCCTGCTCACCCCCTCCTCCGGTCTCCTCAACTCTCCCTCTGCAGGTCCCTGAGAGGCCGGTCAAAGCGCTCGCTGATGCTCAAGGATCCATGTGTATTCTAGCCTTGAGCCACTGGTTTTTCACACAACGCGGGCGACAGGGGGCACCGCCCGGAGTCCTGTCCCGTGGGAAGATGGCCCACCGCCGCTTTAAGTCACAGGCCGTGGGAAAGTCATAAGAGACTGCGTTAGCCTCCGCCTGGCCGCGCTCTCTCTCCCGGGGACACCTGCTCTGGAGCCCTGAGCCATCATGTGGGAAACCACATGGAGAGACGCGGCCAGGGAGAGACGCCCAAGGAGGACCCGCTCTTCCAGCCCCCAGTGCTTGCCTTCCCCGCCCAGGCACCGGGCACGTGAGTGAGAGAGCCTGCCAGGGGTCCCGGCCCCGGTCCTGACCTTGACGCCCCAGACCCGCCTGCGGTTGAGAATTCGAACTTCCCGAGCTCGGCAATCCTCATCATGAAGTCCGGAGCCAGAGCCTCAGCCCTCGCCGCCCCCCAGCCGCAGGAGATGAGAGTCTCTCATTCATCTGGTGCTAAGGAGACCCTCTGGTTATCTTAATTAGCCTTTAATTGGTGATTAACCACCCTCAGCCTTTGTGTGTCTTCCTCCAAAGCTTCAGTTGCCCCTGGCAACAGTCAACCAATTCCAGGGCGGCCTGGTTAAGTGTTTCCCGGGTTCTCCTCAAATACCTGGTGCGCGGGACCCTCCCGGGCACTGCTTTGTGCTGGTCTTAATTGCACCTGCACCTCATGCCAGTGGCTATCAGTGCTCCCCAGTCACCGGTGATAGCGTCCTCATGGCCAGCCATCTGGTGGCTGCGTCAGCTCCAAAATCCCATCGCAGAGACACTTGGACCACTCTTGGTGCCATCTGTTCCGGGTTGGTTTCCCGGCATCCAGTCCCTGAGAAGAAGACTTCCGCGCAGGACGTCTCTTAGGGAGACTCCTTGGGCCAATGGACTGGGAGGGGCTGCAGGAAGCGGGATGTGATGGGAGTTGGGGGGTCATGGCAAAGGCCTCAGTGGGTCCCACAGAGGTCCGTGGGCCTGGGACGGCTCTTCAAACTTGTTCCACATTATCAGATGGTCGTTACATACAGGCTGCCCCTGCCCGGTAAGGAGGTGTGACCTTGGGAGAGGCAGGCCTTTTTGGGTGAAGGCAGTCCCCAGAGAGGACTCAGGGGGCCACCAACAGTGAGCAGCTGGGGGGGTCATCTGGAGGGGTCATGCACGATAGCTCCTGTCTCAATGGTGAGCTTTCTCTAGGCATCTGATACTGGCTTAAAACCCAAGTCTGGGGGCGCCTGGGGGGCTCAGTCGGTTAAGCGTCCGACTTCGGCTCAGGTCACGATCTCACAGTCTGTGAGTTCGAGCCCCACGTCGGGCTCTGTGCTGACAGCTCGGAGCCTGGAGCCTGCTTAGGATTCTGTGTCTCCCTCTGTCTCTAATCCTCCCCCACTCACACTCTCTCTTTCTCTCTGTCAAAAATAAATAAATATTAAAAAAATTAAAACTTAATTAAACATTAAAAATGTATTTTTAAAAAAATGTGCTTCCTGGGGGCACCAGGCTGGCTCAGTTGGAAGAGCATGCGACTCTTGATCTCAGGGTCATGAGTTTGAGCCCCATGGTGGGTATAGACATTACTTAGCAATAAAACCTTAAAAAAATAGAGGCTTCCGGAAGGTAGTTCTGACAGCCCGACACCCCTACCTTGGGGAACCATTCAGCTGTGGGTGGGGTTGTCAACCGCAGACCCCCACTCCCTCTCCAGCCCAACAGTCCCTGGGCGCATTTCCTGAGCTTGTGTTGATCTCCGAAGGCTGGGAGAAGACAGATCCTTCTCACCAGCGCTGCTCACCCGGTATGTCTGAGCACAGAGCTCCTAGAGGAGGCATTTGTAGTAGAAGGGGAAACGAGGGAAACCGAGAGAGAAGCAGAGATAAGAAGGAAGGAGGGGGGAGAGAGGGAAGGAAAGAGAAGAAACCGTGTTTGAGCAGCTAGGTTTCACAACTTGGTAAATTCTTAAATTCTCTTTCCTTCTTCAGCTACTTCGAGTTGGATTTCTGTTGCTCGCAATCCAAACGGTCCTTGCTGGGAATCTCACACCAACGTCTGCCGCTGGCCCCTGCTCTGCCCCCGCGTGCGGCACACGCTTTCCAGTTGACCAAGAGCCCCAGACACAGGACACCTCCGCCCTGCGGGTAGGGCCTAGGATGCAGTGGCCACCTTTTACAGATGCGGGCATAGGCTTTGTGAGATTTTTTAAAAAATTTTTTAATGTTTATTTTTGAGAGAGAGAGAGAGAGAGAGAGAGACAGAGCACGAGCAGGGGAGGGGCAGAGAGGGAGACACAGAATCCGAAGCAGGCTCCAGGCTCTGAGCTGTCAGCACAGAGCCCGATGTGGGGCTCAAACCCATGAACCGCGAGATCATGACTTGAGCCGAAGTTGACACTTCACCGACTGAGCCCCCCCAGGTGCCCCTGTGAGATTTTAAAAAATGGGACGGGTCGGGAACTGTGTTGTAAACTAACAAGACTGTTCATATGGGACCTTTTATTTTTACTGCTAGTGAATCATTAATGTCACCCGTGACCCCGGGCACCACACTGGAGACCCAGTCTGTGCTCCTGGCTGTTGAGGGGCCTGGCGTCCTCGAAGGCGGGGGCGGTGTTTTCTAGTCTCCAGAGTCTGAGAGCTCCGCACAGAGGGGGGCAGCACAGGAGCTCACGCAGAACATTCTGGCTGACCCGAGCGGTCAAGATGCAGCCCCTGGCCTGGGTGCCTGCGGTTCATCAGTGTCCCCCGATGGGCAGTCAGGGACAGAGGGCAGCCGGTGCCGCAGTCTAGGGAAGCAGCCGGGGACCGGGGTGGACCGGGGACTGCCTCTAATACCCTGTGTCATCGTGAGGCTGTCCCTGCAAAGTCCTTTGTCTCCCTATAAAATGGGGAGCTACGGCCAGTGACGCTGGCTCTGCCCAGACACCCCTCGGCTCTCACCACCTCTGTGGACGCGAACCGGAAGGCTCCCTGCTGCACCCACTGTGACTCCGCCGGACACGTTTTCTGGCTGTCGGGGAGCACAGGATAGACCCGAAGTGCTGGGCCATTTATACTCCCAGAGCAGGGCCCTGTGCACCTGCAGCGGACGGCGGGGGCAGATGGCACAGCTCTCCCAGCAGGACTGGGCCCCGCTGGCTCCACCACTCCCTTCCTTCCCCTCTCTCCCAACCCAGGTCCCGCCCTGGCTTCCCAAATAACCCGGTGGGAGTCCTTGGCCAGGCGAGGGGCGGGCTGTCTTGTCTCTGAGGTTTGTAATGTCAGGACGCCCACCCCGGTGGCTGCAGTAAAAGGCAGGGGGACTGACCCTCCAGTACCGGGACCCAGCAGCCATTCACCTGTTCCGGGTGCCTTCATCCTCGGAGTCTCTCTGCTTGTGGCTGAGCCGCTCTGGGCAGCGGGCACAGGTCCCTGCAGCTGCAAGATGCAGAGGCAGGCGCTGTTTCCTCGGGGGGGGGGGGGGGGGCAGTGAGTTGCTTGCCCCGGGGACCCCAGCCTCTACAGCGCCTCTACAGGGGCCAGGGGAGGGGGCCCCCCACGAAGTCAGGTCGCAGTTCTGTCGCCCAAGCCTCAGGGACTCGGAGAGGGGAGGGTTCTCCCAGAAGGAAAACGGAAGTGGTGCGGGCAGGAGGGGGCGGGGGATCGGGGTGAGTCGGCAAAGCCGGCGGTGTCCACTCCACATGCCCCTGCGCGGCGCTCCCGCGTCCCCGGCACACGCAGCCCCGCGCGCTGTGACCGGAGCATGTGCCGTGTGGCTCGCAGACCCGTGTCTCCTCGGGGCGGACAGGTGGCGGAGCGGGACGCACACCGCCTTCAAGGCCCCGCAGCCCCACTTCCTGGGCATAAATTCTCTGAGCCTCAGTTTCCCCAACTGTCAAAGGGGGGTGGCAGGAAATGCAGACATACCACGGATACAGGTCTTTTTTTTAAAATTATTTTTAACATTTATTTTTTTTGAAAGAGAGAGAGAGAGAAAGAGCAGGAGCAGGGGAGGGGCAGAGAGAGAGGGAGACACAGAATCCGAAGACAGGCTCCTGGCTCTGAGCTGTCAGCACAGAGCCCGATGCGGGGCTCGAACCCACAGACCGTGAGGTCAGGACCTGAGCCGAAGTCAGAGGCTTCAACGACTGAGCCCCCCAGGCACCCAGAGGATACAGATCTTAATTCAGGGCTCCGTCTGTCGCTTCTTTCTTCCCTGCGTTTTGTTTTGTTTTGTTTTGTTTTGTTTTGTTTTGTTTTGTGGGTCCCAGGGAGGAGCCCCCCGCCCCGGCCCAGTCTGGGACTTGCTGAGGCTTTCTGCCAGCTGCACCTGCCACATCTCAGGCTCTGTCTGATGTGCTAGGTGCGTGTCCCTCCCCCTGACGAGGTGGCCGCAGCAGCCTCCCTGGGCTCCCAGCCCCTTGCCACTTCCTCTCCCCGGTGCAAACAGCAAGCCCAAGATGCTGTGTTCAAGGCGCAAGAAAACGAGACTGTCTTTACATCCAGGCTTTTCCAATCGCTCAGGGCACTCCTGCTCAGACACCCTGAAGGAAAGGGAGGGGGGGAATTAGCGAAATGTGAAATAATTTGGAGAAATTAGACCTAGTTTGTCCAAGATTAAGGGTAGCTCTTAATTAAGTGGCCCAATCTTTCTTGCTGGGGGAAAATCACTTCAACCCTTAATTCTCTTAAGCATCCCTGTAAGAATGTATGTGCAAAGGCTTCTGGGGGTGTTTATTAGGTTGTTTTATTTTAATCACCCACGGCTGGGCTTGCCAGGAGAAATTACAGACATTTCACTGAATTCTCAATCAGCCACTTTCAAGAGCTCGCCCAGAACCTTCTCCGGAAGTCCACCAGATTCTGCAGTCGGGAGGAAATTTCCATTCCCCTCCATGCCTTCGGACAGGCTGTGCCCAGGCAGCCTCAGAGTGGGGGCATCTAGGACCTCTGGGGGTCTAGGACTCTTGCCGGCTGGACCCTCAGCTGGGGTCCAGATCATTCAGAGACCCCCATGACCCCACAGTGTGTCTTTGCCTCCCAGCTTTGTGACAGAGCAGGAAGGGGACAGGCCAGAGGCTCGGGAGGAGGCTGAGAGCAGAAAGAGGGGAAGAACTTTCTAGAAGTTCCCAAAGAAAGGAACAGGCAGCCCTGAGAGTGCCCGTGGGGTTGAGGCGGGCATCCCCGAGGAGGTGACAGGTTCACAGACAGGGGGACGGCAGGAGGTAGCAGCAGGGTTGAGGCTGAGCTGGGAGGGGAAGGGGCAAGGGCAAGGGCCCAGGGAGCTCACCAGCAGAGCCCTGCGGGTGAGGAGCGTGTTGCCAGCCGTCAGGACTTGAGGTTTCCTTCCTGGGGTGCTAAGCAGGGGAACGATGTGTTCTGACTGATGGTCTTCAGGGATGGGCTGGCAGCAGGCGGGCCTGTGGGGCCGTGGCTGGGTCCGCGTGTGGGACCTGGCCCGCCGGGGACGGCGACGGGCGGGCAGACCCCAGAGCTGTCCCGGGAGCTGCCGGGCTGGGCGGTGGGATGAAATGTCTGGGCTGGACAGGGGTGTGCGCGCGCGCGCGTGCGGTGCATTGTATACGTGTACGTGCGCGCGCGCGCGGGTGTGTGTGTGTGTGCGCGGTTGTGTTTGTGCGCGCGCGTGCGGGTGTCTATGTGTGTGTGCGCGCGGGTGCGTGTGTGTGTGTGCAGATGTGTGTGTGCGTGTGTGTGTGAGCGTGGGTGCGTGTGCCTGTGTGTGGATGTGTGTGTGTGCAGATGTGTGTGCGGATGTGTGTGAGCGTGGGTGCATGTGTGTGCAGATGTGTGCGCGCACGGGTGCGTGTGTGCGCGCGCGTGTGCCCGCGGGTGCATGTGCGTGCGCGTGCGGTGCATTGTGTGCATGTATGTGTGTGTGCGTGTGTGTGCGCGCGCGTGCGGGTGTGTGTGAGCGTGGGTGCGTGTGCGTGTGTGTGCAGATGTGTGTGCGCGCGGGTGCGTGTGTGTGGATGTGTGTGTGTGCAGATGTGTGTGCGCGCGGGTGCGTGTGTGTGGATGTGTGTGTGTGTGCGTGCGCGCGCGTGTGCAAGTCTGGAGGTTCCCAGAGTCCTGCCGGGAGGCGGGACCACTCAGGTGGTTCTGATGAAGGATGAACGGCTCACCAGGTGTTGGGGTACCTGCAGAGATGTCATCGCCCCTGGAGCTGGGCGACCACAGGGAACAGCGACGCACCCACGCACCCGTGCACCCCCACCCCGCCCCACCCCAGTGAAGGGCCGAGGGACGCGCGATCCCCACCGCCGGCCCAGGAGCAGGAGGAGATGCCCGGCCTCTCTGCCCTGCCCTCCCTCCCCAGCTGGTGCCTCCCTCCCCGGGCAGCGCACCCGGGGCACCGAGCCCAGCCAGCAGGGGAGGGGGCTTCCTCCTGACTGCGCTGAGGTCCTGCCCGTTCCTTTCCGACGACAGGCTCTCCGCGGCGCCTGTCCCGGGCGAGATGAAGGGCCGCCGTCAGGGCGTAAATCACCGCGCCAGCACGTCCCGCGGCGGGAGGGAGAGATGTCAGCGAGCCGCGGTGCGCTCAGGGCCGCCCCCGCTGGTTTACACGCGGCTCCCGGCTCAACCCCCGCTCAGAACCCACTTTGGAAGCCTGCCCTGCTCGGGGTTCGCTCCCCTCCCTCCGTCCGCTGCTCTGTGATCAGGGGCTTTTGAGGCTGACTCGTTTACTCGCCCCGGAGGGGCCCAGGACCTGTTCCCTCGCTGGCCCCAGGGACTTGGGTGGAACCCAGGCCCTAGAATGTTCCCCGGGGGTGACTGTGGGGGGCTGCGCCTTCCTGTCGCTTTGCACACCTTCCAACACTGTCCCGGTCATAACTGACTCCTCGAGGTGTGTCTGCTCCCGAAGGTCCCTGACGGCCCGCCACTTTGCTGGGTAACGAGCCAGGCGATGGGCAGAGGGTCGCAGCTGCCTCTGTGGGAGGTGAGGGCGGCGCTGCACAGGGGACCAGGGAGCCTGGGAAGAGAGTTCCTGCGATGGTACCGTGGGTCTGGGGCCCACCCCATGGTTCTTTTGTCTGAAACCTGCTCTCCCTCGAGGCAGGATACACGGGGAGGCGCAGGGGTGAGGGGAGGGGAGGTGACGAGAAGCCTTTGCCGTGGTGAGCATGTCCACCGAGCGTGTCCACCGAGGAGAGCACCCTTCCAGGATGCGCGAGGAAACAGTGCAGGGAGGTCCCGGGCTGCCCACCCCCCACCCCCCCACCCCCACTGCCAGTCTTCTTCCAAAGGCCC
The DNA here is from genome assembly GCA_028646485.1 of Cryptoprocta ferox. Taxonomy (NCBI): domain Eukaryota; kingdom Metazoa; phylum Chordata; class Mammalia; order Carnivora; family Eupleridae; genus Cryptoprocta; species Cryptoprocta ferox. The sequence goes on along the minus strand of CM053560.1, from coordinate 3,699,949 downwards.
TGGCACTAGCTTTGCCCCTGCAAAGCAGCCACCCACCTTCCCACCCCTGCCCTGACTCTGGGGCCCCCAGGACGAGGCGGATGAGCCAAGCAGCCCCTCTGCCAAAGCCATCTGGGCCCAGTTAGGCCTGCAGCTGGGGCGGTGGTGGGGGGAGCAGAGGCACCCTGGCCAGGAGAGGGTCCCGGTGGGGGTCTCCTGGGCCGTCCGGGCTGGGCCTCCACACGGTGGCAGCACGCACGCACTGAAGCCCGCCGGGCTGCCGGGTCTGGGCCGGGACCCAGCACCGCCCTCGGCTCCCCGGCCCTGCTCCCCGCTCAGCCGCTGCTGAGACATCGTCCCTAGCGCTGCGTGGGATTCGAATCACACCCCCTTCACCTGGTTCCCCTGGGCCCACCGGCACTTCTCGGCCCCCCCCCGCCCCCGTGCATAGCTCATCCGCAGGGAGGGCAGCCCCCCCAGAGGGGGGTGGGGAGGCACGGGATTGGGGGTCACCGGAGCCTCACGCAAGCTCCCCTGCACTGCCCAGGGCCTCCCCGGCCCCTGGCTGGCCTGACCTCCCCCTCCCAAGGCCACACGCAGCCTTTGGGCACTGGCCACGGGCCAAACGAATAGTTGTTTCCCTGAGAAGTGCTGCTTGCCCGAGGGTGCCCCGCGGACCCCCCCCCCATCCAGGAAAACAGAACGGACCCACTGCAGGGCAGATGGGAAGGAGATTCCCACTTGGGAGGGGAGATCCAACCCGCGTGGGCTCCCCGTGGCCCTGCTGGGCCAGCCCAGCCCCTGAGCCGCGTGCGGCGGTCTTGCCCCGTCCTGCTTCTCTGACTCCCGTCTGCCTCGTTGCTCGCCACCGGCTGGGGGTGGGGGGGTGTCTCTTCCTGGCTCCTTGGACAAACCACTGCTTTGTTCTTCTGCCTGTACGTATGTGCTTTGGGCCCCTCTCCTCCCCTGGGAGCATGTCCACACCCTGGGGACCTGCACCAAGGGCCGGGCTTCCTGCAGCCGTAGGCAGGACGGCCCCCCCAGCACAGAGGGGCAGTGACTTGACCCTAGAGGCTGCTGGTGTGATGGCGGCAGCAAGGAGGAGGGTAAGGACACCTGCAGGCTTCTTCCCCAGACCAGAGAGGGGCGGGGGAGGGGGGGTCACCAGGCACACTCATCTCTCCACAGCAGGCTTCATAACCTGGCGCAGTTTTGCCCCGGGGGACATCAAGCAGTGTCCGTTGACATTTTTGACCGTCACAGCCCAAAGCGACTGGCGTGCAGTGGGCAGAGGCCAGGGATGCTGCTAACCATCCCACAATGCACAACGCGGTCACAAAGGTCAGTAGTGGCGAGGTTGGGACACATTGCTGTCCGGGTCTAGAAAGTGGGACTAAGAGAGGGGTGTCCAGGGTCGTCCTGGACATGCTGAGAGTCCTAGTGCAACGGTCACTCCTGTGCTCTGAGCCCCCTTTCTCTTCAGGACCCATTCTCAAGGACCAAAGGACTTCCCGTGCGGCCGAATGGGACCCAAAGCCTCCTTCCCACCAGGAGGCCTTCGGCGAACCTCCCTCCCTCCCTGTTCTGCTGAGCCTAGGACAGGGCCGGTGCATGCAGTGTGCAGACCCCCGGGTCCCCAATCCCGGTGCAACCTCTCTGGGCTCAGTTTCCCTCTCTATAGAAAGAGGTGGCTGGCATCGAGGCCCTGAGCTGGGCCCCTGCCAGTCCTGATACCCAGCCTATAATTATTGACGTCAGCATGAGTGGAGGCAATTCATCAAGCCCAGGCCAACACGGGCACTGACATCAGCCCCCGGCCACACGGCCATGTGGCCCGTTGATCCAGGGCCCCCGCAGGAATGAGCCCCATGTGCTGCACCTGCCTTATTGATAACTACCAAGCATGCTCGAGACGCCAAGAATGTTTACATGATCAGGTCTGTTCTGTTCCAGAAGATGCCGTACGTACATCAAGGCTATTTTAGGGCGCCAGTGGGGCCCAGAAGGAGGAGGGTGAGGAGCTCTGTGCCGATCTGGTTACGGCCATGTGCGGGGGCAGCAAATGCCACATTTCTGTCCAGTGATCTAAAGGGAAGAGTTGGAGGGCATGACCGACGTGCAAAGTGCTCTCTGCAGTCCCAGGACAGGGGTGGAGGGAGGGGAGCAGGGTGGAGACTGACAGGGGAGCGCCTGAGCTCTTTAGGGGCCGTTCTATGGTTTCCCTGTGAACTGAGTGTCCACCCCCCCACACACACAGAGCCCCGGGGGCTCAGAAGAGGGGTGTAGGACCTCTCCTTTGGGCATTCGGAGGGACGGGCTGCCTGATGCCCATATCTTGCTTCCTGGCCAGGCCCCAGAACACCCCTCTCTGCCGACTGGTGTCCAGAACAGGGATGCCTCAACCCTCCAGTGTGCTCTGTGAGCAGACTCCATGAGAGTGTTTGAGCAGGCAGCTAAGTGGCCCTGCCAGGGGGTCTGGCTGTGGTGTGTGCTCCCTGGAGCCTTCCCCGGGGGCCCCCTCCCTCCACCTGCTGACCCCCTCTCCCAGCCAGGTTTTGAGTTTCCTGGGGACTCTGTAAGGAAGGTGGGGGTAAGGAGGCCTTAGGAACTCATTGCCACTTTACACCGGGGTCTGTGGTGTTCACACAGTGACCAAGGGTGGGTGACACTGTGGAAGGCTGTGTGTCTGTGCACCGTGCCCTTTCCTGGCTCTTTCGTAGCGCTAGAGCCACCCTGCCCTTGCCCGGCTCCTGCCTGCCAGGCAGCATCTGTCCCAGCCCCGTGGTTTGGGTGCCTCCCGGCTCTTCTCTCTTGCCCCGGGTCCTGCCCCCTCTCCAGGGTCAGAGTGCCAAAGTGCTCATTTTGCTCTCACAACGTGGGGTCCAGCAGGGGGTGGGACCAGGGTGAGGCAGAGCAGATCCGTCCCCTCCTGTGCGGTGGACAGGTCGCCCTACGCACGCAGCCCTGAGTGGACGCAGTGGGTGGGACACACATCTCGCTTGGACCCACAGTCAATTCACCGGCCCTTAAAGCGCCAAGAGTCCGCGCGTCCCCACCCCGCTCTTGTGGGCTTGACGTCCCATCTCAGACTTTTTCTTTGCCTCCGGAGGACTTCTGGTCACCCCACAGTTTCCCTTTGGCTTTCCTACCGTGTCCCCTGTGTGGGCAGGGGCGTGGGGAGGAGCGGGAGGCTTGGCCGGCGCGTCTATTTTCCACCCTGGAGATGCAATCAATTAGGGAAGCAGCCCAGAACGAGGTCACCAGTCCCCATCACGAAGGCTGTGCCTCTCTTCTCCACCCAGGGACATAGTTGAGGCTGGCTTTCATCTATTTTAATTTGGTTGACAGACATCAGACCTAAAACAGATCTGCAGTTGGAAGGGGAAAATTCCTCAATGTTTTAATTTGCTCCATCCGACTCGAGCCAAAGAGGCCATGGGCTTACTTTTTCCACCTCCCGCCCCCCTGGAAGGAGAGCGTGTGCTCAAGTTGTCTCGGATACAGAACACCGCCTGTTCTCGGAGGCCCCTGGAATGGCTTGGCTCAGCGCGTAAAAAAAGATCCTGACATTCTCTGTCCTCTTGACTCTTCCCAAAGTAGCATCTCTGTGGCCAGTATGACCTTGTAAGGCAGCTGGGCGGCGCGGGCCAATGGGTGTGCGGGCCGATCGTGGTGGACGGGGACAGGGACAGTCACAAGCGGCCCGGGGATCAGCTCTGGCTCTCGGAACGTTTGGGAGTGGGGCAGAATGAGGCCGGGGCGCCCAGGGAGGGAGAGGTGTTGGTGTGTTTTTCGAATGCCAGAACTATAATTAAGGGGTGAGAAGGTCCATGCTAACTGGTAACCACGGCTACGAGAGGGTCACGAAATCCAAGTGCCCCAGGAGTCTGAGGGTGGCACTTGCTTTGAAGCTTATTTCGGAGCTAAGCACATTCATCACGGGCGCCCGGGCTCTGACAGAGCCAGGTGGCGCGGGGCCATCTCTCGGTGCCCAAAGTAGCTTCCCTGCTCTCTTTCAGGCCACCTGTTTTGGGGCCACCTCAAAAGACTTGGAGGGACTTTCCAGAGAGCCTTGTGCGCATGTCTGTGGGGGGGGGGGTCCTCCCCTGAACAGAGGGCTTTCCAAGGGCATGGGCCTGGGGTGCAGAGAAAGCTTCCAGAAGAGACTGACCAGGGTGGAGAATACTTCCTTTCGCTCAGTCAGTGTGCGAGGGGCAGGGGGTGAGCTTGGCCGCCACCACGGGTTTAGAGGTGGCCTCTGACAGGCCACGCTTATAGGCCACAGAGTCTGCATGAAGGGTGCCTGGAGGCTCGCTCCTTCTCTCCACCTCTGTGTCCACTGGCCGCTTTTCCTCATTAAAAATTTAGGAGAAACAAAACCCAAACCTCGGCCCTGTCCTCTCTCTACAAGCGTGCGCGTCTGCCCTTCCCTCCCTCGGGCCCGTCGACCGCAGCCCCGGTGCTGGAAACACTGGGAGTCGGGCCTCCGCCTCTTGCCTCCATCTCTGACCACATCCTCTGAGAACACGATTCCTGGAGGATCCCACACAGACAGACTCGGTCGTGGCCAAGCCATGTGGTCACGCTGCTGCCACAGGCGTTGGCCGCAATCCTTTCTTAGAAAGCCACGGGCTTGGTGCTCCCCTGATGCGAGGCTGCAGCCCCGCCCGGCGCGCACTGCTGCCTTCCGGGCCTGCTTTCGGGGGGCAGTTGGGGTCCCGGGGTCCCCGCCGGGACGGCCGGAGCAGGCACCGGGCCGAAGCCAGGCATTGCCTTAAAATGACCCCACTTTGCTCCACAGAAGAGGGCATGAGGGCCAAGTCTGGATACAGCCTGCGTCTGCCCCCGGGGGCCCATCGGGGCAGGCGGAGGCACGGACTTGCAAAGTCTCGGCTTAATTCCTGGCGCTCGGAAGTCCACGTCCTTCCCGAGCTGGTGGTTACCGTGCTAATCAGCTAGGCCGCGACGGCCGTGAGACTTGACCGCGGGAGGAGACGTGCCAGCCCGGTGTCCCCGCGGGCAGCCCCCGCAGGCTCCCTGGGCACCGGGCTCTGGCAGGCCTGCTCCGACCGCGCCGGGGAGCGGGATTCGTGCTCCGGAGCCAGAGCTGTGCCCTCGGCTTCCCAATTCAGGGGTCCTGGGTGTGGAGCCCCGTCCTCACGGTGCGCTACTCCTGGAGGGATGAGGCTTCGTGACCCTGGAATGTTCCTTCCCCGGGAGCCCAGAGCCTCGGCAGGGGACTGGAAGGGATGGGGGGGGAGCTCTCAGGCTTTGGGCTGGGACCTTGGCTTTCTTCTCTCTGAACCGTCCCCTCCCTGGCCCGGCACCCCCCTCGCAGGGCCCCCTGCTTGGAGCTGTGGCACCGAATCCAAAGCAGCGCTGCCCCCCCCACCCCGAATCCTACCCCCCAGGGGAGCAGAGTTTCAATCCGTGACCCTCGCACCCAGGTCCCCTCTCGGCAAAGACTCAGGGTCACGGCAAGTTCCCACAACGCCAGCGGTGTTTCCAGCAAGAAGACTCCTTGGTAGAGGCCACAGGAGCACCTGCGGGGGGCCGCGCCCTCTGCAGCTCACCCCCTTCTCCCTGCTCTTCCTCAGGACAGAGGAATTTCAGTGCTCCCCTCCCCACCCCACCCCCGCACCCAAGGAAAGACCTCCCCTGCCCTCAGCCTCAACCAGATCCCCAGATGGGCCAACTCGGGGTTTTTTAAGTTTTTAAAGTTTATTTATTTATTTTGAGACAGAGAACGTGAGTGAGTGAGCAGGGGAGGGGCAGAGAGAGAGGGAGAGAGAGAATGCCAAGCAGGCCCTTCACTGTCAGCACAGAGCCCGACGTGGGACTTGGACCCTCAAACTGTGAGATCAGGACCTGAGCAGAAACCAAGAGCTGGTCGCCTAACCGACTGAGCCCCCAGGGGCCTCGAGCCAAGTCATTTGAATGCCATTTCTCTCCCCTCCCCTTCCTCTCCCTTCCCTTCTTTTCTTCCGTTTTTTTTTTTAAATAAATAATTGTTATTTATGGTCAGGCAAACTATAACAATATTGATTTGGAAAGCTTGGCTGAATTTTAAGTGTTTATGTATTTATTTTTGGGAGAGAGAGAGAGGGAGAGCAAGCAGGGGAGGGCAGAGAGAGAGACAGAGAGAGAGAGAGACAGAGAATCCCAAGCAGGTTCTGCACTGTCAGCGCAGAGCCCGACGCGGGGCTTGAACTCAGAAACTGTGAGATCACGACCTGAGCCGAAGTCGGATGCTCAACCGACTGAGCCCCCCCAGGCGCCCTGACTCTCAACTGGTTTTGAAGAAGAATTCATCCTGGCTTCCTGCCTGTCTCTGCCCTGGGCCCTGAGCTCCATGGGCTTCCCGGCGGGTGGGCGGGGGGGTGGGGGTGACCGGTGTCCTCCACCGTGCTTGCTGGGGACCGTGGGGACACAGCCTGGCAGGTTGTAGTCCCTGCTATTGTCGCCATCCTCCCCAGTCACAGCGGGTATGTGGTCCCCAATTTACAAAGGGGGAAATTGAGGCCCAAGTCGGTCTGACTCTGAGCCAACAGGTGAAAAGGGAGGGAATCAGGGCAGGGCCCGCCCAGCACGAGAGTCTCATTCTGGGTGACGTGAGACCCCCTGGCTCTTCCCCAGAGGGACCGTGAGAGCGAGGGCATTGTGGGTTAGGGTACAGCCCAGTACCCCTGGGTGTCGGTACCCCCAGGCCTCACCCTCAGACCTCCAGGCTGCTGTCTGGCTCGGAGGCCGGGGGGGGCCGCATTCACTGCTTTCTTCATTCACTGGGCGCCGCTCTCGGTTCAGCTGTGCTGTCACAGGGGCGGCAGGGCCCCCGGGGCCTCGGGAAGAGCCCTCGGGAGGCGCGAGGGGGCACACCGGGTGGGGTGGGCAGGTCTGGGGGGGACAGGGAGCCACCTGGCAGAGGCAGAGAACTTGGCTGGTTGGAGTGAGGGAGCGCCGGCAGTGAAGAGCGCAGGCGGGCAGGGAAGGCCACCCGAACATTTGAAACGTGTGTAGCAAATCGCAGTAAACACACATATCGCAACGTTTACCATCTCGACTGTTCTTAAGCGTACGGGTCAGTGGCGTCAAACACGTTCACTGCCGTGGAGCCCTGACCCCCACCGTCTCCAGAACTTGTCGCCTCCCCCAGACTGAAACTCTGCGCCCACCCAACACCAGTCCCCGCCCCTCCCCCGCCAAGCCACTTTCTGTCTCTGTGAGTTTGAGTCCTCTCAGGGCTTTGACCTTGGGGACTGGCTCATTTCAGTCAGGTAGTCTTCCAAGGTCATCGCAGCAGCCCCGTTTCTTCCGAAGGCAGCACGACCGTTCATCCTCCGGCGGACGCCTGGTCCGGGCCTGCTGATATGTTCGCCTCCCTGGGAGGGGGGGGTCCCCAGACCTGGAGCTGCATCTGAAACCACAGAAGGACTGGAGGCCGGTGACGCTGGAGGCCCCCAGGGTGGAGGCTGGGCCAGGCAAGGGATAGAGACAATGAGGCCCGCGCTGGGGGGAGGGGTGCGGATCGGGATCGGGGGTCTTTCTCTGCGCCGCCTGGATAATGCACTGGCTGCAGGCAGCCCGAGAGGGGAGGGTGAAATGGCCCATTGCAGCTGGGCGGGCTGAGTGGCTGATAATGACACCATTATCCCAAATGCAGGGTGCGAGGCCTCCCTTGTGGGCAGGGAGGAAGGGGGAGATAATGAGTTCAATTTGGCCGATTTAATAATTTCTTCCTTCGTGAATTCAACAAACATTTCTGGAGGGTCCATTATGTGCTAAGTGCCGTGCTGGACGCCTGCAAACACAGGCGAGGGAAAAGATGGCTGTCCCCTCTGCCCAGCGCAGCTGGGACCCCCGTGTAAACACACCTTCGGACGCACTGACACAAGAGGCACCATCAGAGGCGAGCCCGCGAGCCTCGAGGACGGGACACGCGTGTGTCCAAGAAAAGAGAGAAGGAAGTGCAGGCGTTTACTGGGCGGGGGTCACTGAGGCCTGGGAAAGCCAATCTAAGGCCGAAAGGCGAGGGACGGGCATGGTGGCAACAGAGCCTGTGTGTGAAGAAAGAGAGAAGGAGGGTGAGGAGGGAGACAGGGTGGAGACCCTGGGGACCTGTGGCCGGGCTGAGGGCTCGCGCTTGACCAAGGTGATAGGGAGCCATGGACCGTTCAAGGGAGAACACTGTTACTTTGGACAGATACCTGCACTGGGGTCCAGGTAGGGAGGCTCTGTGAATGGGCTGGTTGAGGTGGGGGCCCGGCCACGATGCAGGAGAGCAGAGGGAAGCAGGGCAGGTGAACCCCTGTGAACTCTGGGCTCAGCCATGCAGATGAGGGCCTGTCCCGCCACCTCCCCTTGAAAGGCTGCACAGAGCGGCCCCCTGCCTGCTGCTTCCTGCCGTCTCCCCCCTGCCCGGTGCAGAAGAGAGAGTCCTGGCAGCAAGCTGCCACCCTCCCAGGGTTCGCTCGCCTCCCTACAGAGCGGCGGTCACAGCAGCAAGGCCCGCAGGTCCTTCAAGTCCAGCGGGAGCCGTGATTTCAGCCCCCGAAGAAGGAGTGACCGAGCACGTCCCTCGGCGGGGCTGGGCAGCCAGGGCGATGACGGAACACTTATTCAGCTGGGGGTCGGCGACCTGGAGGCCGACGGGCCCGCAGGGGCCGTGCACCTGCTCAGGGTGGGCTGTGAGGGCGGCGTGGAGGTGAGCGGCCTCACTCTGGACGGCAGAGGATTAGTGCTGATTCAGAGCGGGTCAGGTGCACGGGGGGCTTTGTTCAGACCTGTTTGCCTTTTGTCCCCGCCTGCAGAGCGCCCAGGCTGCATGATGTCATTTCAGACGCATTAAGCTGGAACAGCTCAAAATTGAATAATTAATTACACTCGGCTTCAATCGCAGTGACTAATTGATCAGGGACTGCCAGCAGGCACCTGGACAGGATTAGCCGCATACAATGAGGACTGTGGGCAGGTGGCAGGGCCCCTCTGGACCCCCGGCCCCCGTGTGGGACTTAATTAGGACAGACTTGATTTCTCTATTCTTGCTAGAGAGCTCGGGCGGGACCAGGGGCTGCCTGTGGGCCGGGCCCTAGAGGTCGACACATGTGAGCCGCCTGAGGTCTAGAAGGATGCTGGCCATGGGGTTCTGGCCACCAGCCACCTTCTGTCCTGTGCAGGGGTCCAAATCCTGGGTCCACCCCTGGGAAAGCACTCAATCGCACAGAGCTTCCTCTCCGTTAAACTGAGGCAACTACTGTTGTGTCCCGCACCGTGCACAGCCTTGAGTGCGTGCTGATTCCGTCCCTGGGATTGTTGGGACCGTCTGGGGACTTTGCCCCCGCTCCTGCCTCCCTTGTCTGCCTGCAGCCCCAGCAGCCGGCATTGCCGGCCCCGTCCACGAGCCCTGCAGCTCCTTGTTCACTTCCTACAAAAATCACTTCTTTAATTTTCCACTCAGGGACCTTATCACCTCCTCAGCTGTCCTGTGCCACCTTCCTGTGTACGCAGCAGCATCTGACTGTTTGGGGCCTGGTTCACACTCCTGTTCTCAGAAATGCGCAGCCAAAATGGCACATCTACCTCCCGCAAAGGGCGGCGTGTACAGCTGGACACGCTGTGCGCTGCACAATTCAGACTTTGCCGTGTGTGTGAGCACGTGTGTGTGTGGTGTGATATACATTTGCACAAGGGGCACACTGGACTGTGTTCTTACTGTAGACTCTCCTTTTCTCTGTCTGTATCCTCACTGATTCCTGACCTTCTAAATTTCAGTCACCTCTGTCTCCGGGCCACTTGAGCCCCATCCCCAGAGCCTCGCCCCAAGGCGGATCGGTGATGGGGAAATCGCAAATTCCACATCTCGCCTTCTGCCCTGCAGGCTCCCAGCACGAGCTGGTCTGGGTGGAGAACCGTCTGGCTCCGGGGCCTCCAGTTTTCCTCACGTCCCCAGGCCTTGCTTCCACTCTCCCTAACCCCTGCCCTTCTTACAGCAACTCTCCCTGCCCGGCGCCTGCAAACACACTGGAGACCGCCCCCCTCCACCCTGCCCGCATTGATGCAAACACTGTGCTTCTGGCCCTGACCTTCTCTGGTCCCCATCACACCACACATGCCCTCCTGCTCCCCGAGCCCGCCCAACATTCTCATGCCCTCGGGCTGGTCCAGGGACCCTCTCGGTCCTTGCCCCGCCGACACCTTGAACACCACCACCCCTCTGGCCTCCTTGAAGCCCCCCTCACCCCCCAGCCCCAGCCCCATTGCTGGACTCCTGTGTTTGCCTCCCTGGCTCTTTCCTCTGCCGGCTCTTTACTGTTGCAATTGCCTCGGCTTCCGCCCTTGAGCTTCCACTCTCTCTCTCTCTCTTTTCTTTAATTTTTTTGATGTTTATTTATTTTTGAGAAACAGAGCACAAGCAGGGGAGGGACAGAGAGAGAGAGAGGGAGACACAGAATCGGAAGCAGGCTCCAGGCTCCGAGCTGGCAGCACAGAGCCTGATGCGGGGCTTGAACCCACGAATCGCGAGATCATGACCTGAGCCGAAGTCGGATGCTCAACTGTCTGAGCCGCGCAGGCGCCTCCTTGCCCTTCCTCTCTTGCCAAGCGGCCGGCCCAGCCCAGGGGACACGACCAGCTCGCTTGCTTTCTTGCCTGTTGTCACCATCCTATACTTCTCCCTCTGAGAAACGGGAGCATCTCGTGTGTGGCTGGCAGCGTCTCCTGACCTCCCCTGGGCACAGGGAGGAGCTCTTGAAAATCTGTCTCTGAGAGAGCTGTCCTTGCCTTTGCTTCTGGCACATTCCCCAGCCCCAGGGTTCCATCCAGGCATGGGGGTGCCCTGTGGGTTGGAGCAGGGGCGTTGCCGAGCCCAAGGACCTGATGCCATCTCCATGCCTGCCAGGCCCCGTAGTGGTGCCAGAGTGCCAGTCACCCCTCTGGTCCCAGCGATCCGTGCAGCCCCTCCTCCACCCTCAGCACTGCCTGAGGAGCAGGTCGTGGGACTTCCCGTCTGCTTTTGGCAAAACTGAATTTCTTAAGATGAGGGAAGAGGCCGGTGAGACTTCCTTTAACTCTGTGTCTTTGTCACAATCAGGGCCCCTTTGGATTGCTGAATGAGAGCTAGGGGGTCCTTTATCTTCCTCTGGGGGCACGTTCAGAGTCACCTGCCCTGCCATCCCCCACTTCCAGAAGGAAGGGAAAGCCTCAGCCAATCTAGACAGAAGCCATCACTGGACAGTGTCCTCCCTGGTGCCCGGCCAGCCTGGCAGACGGAGGCCCGCTCAGCTCCCACGTCGGTGTCTGGCAGAGCGGGCTTGCTGGGGACCCTCCGGGCTGTCGAGTGGCTGGGTCTCACGCTGGGGGCGTGCTTCGCCCGGACACGCAGACTCGGTGGCCGTGGGCTCGTGGCCAGAGCCCACAGGGTAGGGAGGGGGCACTTTCCTGGGGCTACGATTTTGCCCAAAGGTAAGTAATGTGTTTCTAATCTCTTATGAGACAGGAAAGGTACTGGCTTGTCGTAACAGATTCAAATACAGAAGAACGTGCGCTCCCCAAAAGTAATCGACTGGCTGTTGTGGCCCCGTCCAAATATTTTTGGGCATATACAGTCATTTAACTAAATATGTACATATGCGCATTTCTTTAACAGATGGGACCATCCAAGCCGTTCAATTCCTCAACTTGTCTTTGCTCTTGACAACCCGCTCCGTGCTTCCCCAGGCCCGTACACGCCGCTCCGTTTCATTCTGTCTGTCAACCGAATAGTAAATAGTATTCCTTAAATGGATGTCACCGCGCTTCACCCAGCGCTTCTCTAATGACGGACAAAGAGGTCGCTGCAATTTTTTATAATTGTGCCGGAAAAAAAAAAAAAGGGGGCCCCAAACATACATCCATTTCAGCAGGAACCTAGTGAAAGGGCATTTGAAACATCGCTTCTAAAAAGGTTACGCTGATCTACACTCAATAATGATGCGTAATTAAAAAAATAATACTAAAATTAGTGAAGCTATAGAATGGCGTAGAAAGCAAAATTCACGTACATTTTTTTTCAACTTAGCATCAGGCGTGGAAGGGGGCCCTTTGCCTCCTTCACTGCCCTTTGGCTCTGGGGGCTCTCTGCAAAGCAGAGCCCTGACCCGAGCTCTGATAACCCCGGGGGTGGCCGTGGCCACCCCCCTGTTGGGGTCAGGGACAGAGGGCCCCGCCCCGCCCATTTGCCTTCTCCTTTGTCAACACCGGCAGAGCTGGCCCTGTTTCGAGGTTGGTGGCATTTCTTAAAAGACCCTTTGCAAGCGTGGTAACGGGCCCGAGGTTTGGGGAGGTGGGGACTCTTCCAGCAATCTCCATTTCCAGGACAGTATCTGGCTGACTGTGCTGAGAAACGAGACCAGAACTTGGCCCCACGCTTCCTCCCCTCTGCTGTCCCCACTTGGAGGCATGTCTCCCGTGGGGCTCCCCGGGGCAGGACGGGGGTGCCCGGACTCTTTCCAAATCTTCCCCGTTGGTGGGAGTCAGACCACCAAGGGAGGCAGGGAGATGCCCTGTGCTCTCTGGTCGGCAAACTCGCGACCCAGCAGGCCCCGGCCCGGGGAGCCCTCTCCCGGGACCTGTGGTGACGCGGCACCGTGGGCCTCTGCCTGGCCACGTGGGGCTGCTTCTCTGTCCTCTGGCCAGCCCCCCAGAGCTGGAAAATGTGGCACCCGGCTTCAAGCAAAGGGTCACCGGGCGCCCCGCTCTGGACTGCTCGGTGCGGAAGGCAAAGGTCATGGGAACACCTTAGCCACGAGTCCTGGGCTGGCTGGGTCTGGGCTGGCAGAGGGCCTTGCATGTGCATGCGTGACCCAAGGGCGTTCTTCCTCCGCCTCCGGCCACCAGGGCCTCATGGTCCCTGCTGCCGTGTCCTTGCCTAGAAACAGAGATGATGAGACCCATCCCACTTACCCAGGCATGTGGCTGTGGCCTAGGGCTTTCACGTGTCCCTTTGGGGCCTGTCCCTTTGGGGCCAGCCCCTGGGGCAGATGGCTCTGTACCTTGTTTTCTAATTGGCTGTCACCTGGAGCTGAGTGAGGGCGCTGGCCTGGTGTGTCTTGGGGCCTCCTGGTCTCTGCGGCCCCAACATTTCCCCCGATCGCCCCTTGTGAGGGGCTGAAGAGCGGGACCAAGGACCGGCCTGCCTCACAGCCTGCGGGAAGATTAGAGTCACAGAACATCTGGACAGGACTGTCTCGGTCACCAGGGCTGTCATCGAGCACAAGTCCTTCACTGCCTGTTGCTGAATGGAGGGACCTGGGGGTCCCTCATCGACCGACACGGAAGAAGCATTTTTACTAATTCGGCCCCAAGTTGTGAGTGTGTGGGGGTGGGGAGGGGCACCTTCTCTCTCAGAGTTAACAGCACCCGCCCCCTGGGCAAGCCCAGTCCAGCCCCAGGATCCAAGTTTCTTATGTATTTATTTAAACCCTGCCTCATTCCGGAGAGAATTTAAGGCCTCGCCATGAATACCATCTTTGTGCGGCCTCCCGGTGCCAAAGGCCGGGAAACCCCAGCCAAGCACGTCTGGAGGTGGGGCCTCCATATGGCCTGAAGGCCGCGGCCAATCACCCCAGCGGCTGCCCCGGCCCACCTGGGGAGGGGGGCCCCCGGCCAGCAGGCGTCCTGCTGTCCCTGGTGACTCCCCTCCTGTGCCCCCCAGCCCTCCGCCCCCTCACCGGGACGGTGCCGGAGGGAGAAGGGCTTTGGGGGAGACGCCTCCCGCCCAGACTGTGCAGGTCGGTGCACCCCCCTGTCCCCCACCCTCCCCAGAGGGGCACGGGGGCTTCCGGGGACTGCACACGGGGTGCGGGGGGCTTCTCCAGGGACCTGCCCCTTTTTCAGGATGGAGCCACTCCACCCCGAGCGGCTGTCCCCTCCAGGGTAGTCGAGATGTCCCATGGTCCTGCCATCAGCTGGTTGGATGTCTGGGGACCACCCAGAGCTGACGGACTCCGATTCCTCCCATCGGTGTTGGGTGCACATTCAGGGCCACCAGGGCAGGTGAGCCTGGGGCCAGAGAGCTGTGGCCACCAGGGACCTCCGCAGGGAGGCACTGGGACACCAGACAGGCTGCCCCCAGGGGACACCTTTGCCCCCGACCCCCGAAAGGAGCAAGGGACTGTGAGCTGGCGGGGAGGGAAGAGTGGCCCCTCCCTTCAATCCCCGACCTCAAATCTCTGAAACACTTTGAGTTTGAGATCTGCCGGCCTCCAGGATTGCCGGGAAGCTTTCCAGGACTTCCCACGTGAGAAGAAGTCTCCTAGAGACCACTGGGGCTGGGAGACTTCCCCCAAAGGCTCCTTCCAAAAGTGCGCCCCCTACAGCCTCTCGGGGGAGAATTCAGAGGAACGCGCAGCAAACAGAGGTTTCGGGGCGGGGGGGCCTGCTGCGGCTCCGTATCCACGAGTTGATAATGCAAGCATGGCAAGAGAAGGAAGAGGCAAACCCCGACTCCAGGCATGTCCACATTCCAGTCCTGCTGCATCGAGGCAGGGGGCCTGGGTGATCCCGCCACCTGCTGAAAGTGCCTGGATGCCTGTAACCCAAGCAGGGCCTGAAAATCACCTGGGACGTGGCACCCGCCACACTGGCGCTGCCCTTGACCGTCTGCTCAGAGGCGGCTTTGGCTGAGGGTTTGAAAGGTGGACATTTCTGAATCTCAAAAGGGAGAAGCTCGGTGGATTCTAGACAGACGCGGGCCTGAATTCAAAGACTGTGGGCATGACCGGGCTCCCGGGGGCCCTGGTACCGTCTTCTGTGCGATGGGGAAGGACGACCTTCCTCGCACGGCCAGTAAATGCTCGAGGGACGGTGGGTACTGTGACCGCACGCGGCCGCTCGCTGACCGTGTGTGGTCCGGCACGTCCAAGCCCCTGCCCTGCGGCCCCGACTCCCCCAGCCTGAAAATGAACACAAATGAGGCGCTGTTCAGAAACTGCCGACGGAGAGCGTGCCCAAAGAGTCACGTTAGGACAGAGTCAGAGCCACCAGGCTTCCCAGACAGAGGATCAGCTCTTTGGCCGGCTTCTATGGTCTAAAGGAGGCCACCACTTTAGAGAAACCTTCCGGAGCCATCCAGAGGTTATGGGCCATGAGCAGAAGGTCAGAGAATGTCCGCAGGTCCTGGGCTCAGAGCCACCTGACCTTTACCAGGGATAGGGGTTTGCAGGGGAAGACCGTCACCCTCCTACCCCGGCCCACCAGGGGATGGAAGAGGGTCTTGGAGTGGGCTCAGGACTTCTGGCAGGACCGGAGACACTGTCCAGTGGTCCTGGCCACATGCTAAATGTGCACGAATTCCTGACACCTAAAATAGCCCGGGACATGGGACACGGCGCCAGGGAGCTCTCACATCCCGGCAGCTGGTGGCTTGGGGCTAGGAATAAGGAATCGTTATTAGCAGTGTCTATGGCCCCAGAGGGGCAGAGCGGGCATTTTGGATCGAGGCAGAACTGGGCAAAAGGGTCAGATCGGACCCTTATGGGCCGTGTGGACTTGAGCACACGCTCTTTCCTAGCTGTGTGCCTCAGTGTCCTCAGCCGTGAAGGGACAGTTAGACATCTTGCCTGGTTCTTGTAAGAATCGGGCACCAACCCGTGCGTGCAGTTGGCCATCAGTAAGAGCTGTGCCCTACCCCCCCTCCCATGAAGCCCCCACCGGACCCCGGAGCCTGTCTAAGATGACGGATCGTGAACCATGGGGTCCTGAGCTCCGTCAGGCAAAACAGGCGGCCGCAGCTCTGCTCCACCTTGGTCAGCGGGGACATTTAAAACCCAGCAGAGGACAGTGGCTTGAGGCAGAAGTAAACTGCAGGCTTCAGAACCCAGGGTGAATTTGCACACGGCGGGGTAATGGGTATTCTGGGTGGATGGAGGAAATTAAGTGATGTCTGTGGGACTCGGGGAACGAAAGAGATGGCAAGTTTAGCCACTTGGGAGAAGGGCGAGTCTCAAGGCCCCACAGACTGCAGGGCAGAGAAAACGAACCAACAAGAACATGAGGCTCAGAGGACTGCGGTGCCTTGGCCCCAAACCCACAGGTAAAAATGGGCGAGCAGAAATACAGGGCAGGCCCACCTGGCGCCCACGCTCCCCGTCTCCGCCACAGGCTCGGGGACCCGAGGAGGTAGCCCCTAAGAGTCCGCCAGGAAACCCCAATGCCCCTCACAGGGAGGCAGGGCGTAGCGGGCGCCGCATGTCCCGTCCAGGTCTATTTTAGGGCCGCTGCTGAGAGCCCAGAAATCCAGGCACATAGGTCCAGGGGCCGGGACCACCTGTCAGATCCTTCCCAGCTGAAGGCAGCGGTAGATGCCCCAGGGCCGGAAAAAGTCAAGGCCGCCTCCACGCTTCCAATTTTAGACCCACACGTCTCTAGCTCCAGGGCACAGAGTATCCTGGCGGGGACTGAACATGACCTATTTAGGATAGACCCTTACCCCAGTCCCAGGCCAACATCCCTCAATCTTTCATTAGTCATCTCAGATGCCAGGAGCGAACTGGGGCTTTTTTCTACTTATAAGGGCCCGGGGAAGACAGAACGTTCCTTTCGGGCCCCGCTCCCTCCAAGCACACGGCAGGGGCCCGGAAGTCAGGGTCTGGGGTCCATGGCACCCCCAGATGCTACTCCACCAGACAGTTGGGGGAGCTGAGGTTTTGAGCGCTCAAGGGCGCAGGAGAGGACGCTCATGGCTGGGCTGTGGGGAGGCTTCGGGCTGGGCCTCGAGCCGGCCCCATGTGTCAGCTGAGTAACTCGCGAACTCTGGCTCCTGACCTGTAAAATGGGGCCAAGAACCCACCCTTACCGGCCTCTTGTGGGGATTAACTGGTACCTTGGCAGTTCCCCTAACTCGGGCATCACAAGCTCTAGGCCGCCTGAGGCCCCGGCCTGCCCTTCTGTCCTGCTGGCTCCGCCAGGGCGAGGGTGGGGGCGTCCCGGCCTCCCTGGGGCGCAGCAGCAAGAGGGACCTTCGGGGACACACCTCGCCAGGGGGCCTGGTGCCTCTCCCAGACTTGGTCCCCTGTCCTGGAGGGTGGAAAAAAAGAGTGGTTGGTGTAGACCATCAGGCTGCAAGAGGAAAACACCCCCTGCACTTCTGTCCTTGTCCCCGCGAGTCCCCCCCACCCCCACCCCCACCCCGTAGGGCTGCGGCCTCCTACTTGCAGGGCTGCCCTGGTCCTTCTGTGCTGGTGGCCGCCATCTTTCCAAATTCTCTTAGAGTCTCCTCCTACTTGCAGGGCTGCCCTGGTCCTTCTGTGCTGGTGGCCGCCATCTTTCCAAATTCTCTTAGAGTCTCCACACGTCGTCCACCCATCCCGTCACGAACGCCATTCCTATTTGCTGACTTCTGGCTAAGTTCTGCTGCGCTGGAGTTTGGGTGTCTGTGATTCCCCCAAACAGCCTCAGCTGCCTGGACAGTTTCTTGGTTTTCTGGAGAACGTAAGGAGGCTGTTTTCACAGCCACACGATGGGGGTCACACATACCCCCCCCCACCTCTGCCATGAGCGGGTTTGCTCCTCCTTGTCCGGCTGAACAGAATCTATATAATGCAAGCCGTGGGGAGAGCAGGCAGGCAGGGTGGGCACTGGGGAGGCTAGCAGACATCTCAGGAATGTTCTGGACTTCTACTCCTGGTCAAGACACAGTGATGGGGAACAGATTTGCTCTCCCATGTGAAACCGCCCAAAACACCAGACAACATACATGCAGCAAAGGTTTTCCAAGGCTCTGGCCATCACTGGAAGTTGGTAAGCACATGAGTGGAGCCCTATGATTGTCCCAACTTCCTGGGATGGGGCGTTTCCAGGCTGCAGGCAGGGGAAACTGAGGCAGCACCTGGGGCTCCCTGAGGCCAGGAGGAGGAGCTGAGAGCTGGAACCTGGAACTTCCAGGGCTGTGCCGTGCGGGGAGAGAGAGGTCCCCTCAAGATCCAGCAGGGGACTGAACAGCGCCTGCCTGAGAAAAAGCTACCCCAGGTTGGGAAAGCCAACTTGCTCAAATCCAGGAATAAAAAATAATCTTGGGGCGCCTGGGTGGCTCAGTCGGTTAAGCATCTGACTTCGGCTCAGGTCATGATCTCACAGTTTGTGAGTTCCAGCCCCGCGTCAGAGCCCTGGAGCCTGCTTTGTATTCTGTGTCTCCTTCTCTCTCTGCCCTTCTCCTGCTCACACGCTGTCTCCCTCTCTCTCTCAAAAATAGATGAATATTAAAAAATTTTAAAATAAATCTTAAACCACCCCAAAAGATCAGAGGGAACCATTCCAGCACTCACAGAGGCCTGGAGGAGAGCATCTGTTTCCACCAGCCAGACTGGAAAAACTCATATTCACAGGGTATTGGGTAGAATTGCCTCAGCCGTGGCAAATGCTTGGGCTGGACTCATGCCACCTCAGACCTGCCTAGCAAATTAGAAAACCGAGAAGCAGAGAACCGGGCTGTTTCCAGGTAACCTCACTGAGTCCCAGAAGAGAGCCCCAAATATTTATAGGAATACAGAGAGATGCAGCACACAAACAAGGTAAAACCCATAATGCCTGGCATCCAGTCAAAGTTTTCCAGGATTCGAAGAGGCAAGGATACATGACCTGCAATGAGGGGGCGAACTCAGGAATCAAAACGGACCTGGAACTTACACAGCAGTGAAAGACATCGAAACAGTTACTGTGACGGTATCCCATATGTTCACAAGGTTAAGCAGAGACGTGGGTGATACAAAACGAGGACCCAATTGGACTCGTAAAGATGAAAACTACAATGTGCATGATGAAATTTACACGGGGTCAGATTACTGGCGGATGAAACACCGTAGAATAAAAAACGATAAATGAACTTGAAGATTTAGTCATAGGAACTACCCCAAATAAAACGCACAGGGAAAATAGTCTCCCAAATTAAAATAGTATATCAGTGGGTTGTGGGACCATTTCAAGTAGCCTAATATAGAGGTACCAGAAGACTCTAAAATGGGGTGGGGGTGGGGCAGGAAAAATATGTGAAGACGTAATGTTCAACATTTTCCTGAATTTGATGTAAACCCTCAGATTCAAGGAATTCAGTGAACCCTGAGCACAAGCACAAGAAGAAAGCTACACCCTGGGGCGCCTGGGGGCTCAGTGGGTTGAGCGTCTGACTTTGGCTCAAGTCATGATCTCACAGTTTGTGAGTTTGAGCACCGTGTCGGGCTCTGTGCTGGCGGCTCAGAGCCTGGAGCCCCCTTCGGATTCTGTGTCTCCCTCTTTCTCTGTCCCTCCCCCACTCACGCTCTGTCTCGCTCTCGCTCTCAAAAATAAATAGAAAAGCAATCTTAAATATAGTCACAGGGGGAAAACATGTTGGCACAGAGGAATTAGAAATAAGGATGAGTGCAGAATTCTTATTAGAAACAACCCAAACAAGAAAACAGAGATCAACAATTTTTAAGATACTGAAAGGTGGAAAAACTGTCCACTTTGAATATTTTCACTGATACAACTGGTGAAAATATTCTGCACCAAGGTGGAATAAATGTCTTTTGCAGACACACGGAGGCTGCAAGCGTTCATCACCAGCAGATCCGCGCCTTGAGAAATGTCAAGGAAGTCCTTCAGACATAAGAAAAATAGTATTAGACAGAAGATCTCTGGAAATGAAAGAATACCAAAAATGGTAAATCCGTAAGTAAATAGTCAAGATTTTTTTTTTATTCTCTCCATTTCTTTCAAAGAGAATTGACAGTTAAAATATGAACAATTATTGTCGCTTTTGTAATGAATGTAAAAGTAAAATTTACGACAACGGCACGGGGGGTGGGGGTGGGGGCAACAAAAATTTAGTTTGTCAGGTTTTTGTACTGTAGGTGAAGAGATACATAGTAGAGGGCCGCCTGGGATAAATTAATTCATGGTGAATACTCTAAGCGCTGCATAATGACTGAAATCACAACACGAAGAGCTATAGCTAGTAAACCCACAGAGGAGAGAAACCAGAATAGTAAAAGTAACAATTAGTCCCAGAATGCAGGAAAAAAAGAACAAAGAACCAGTGGGTCAAATGGAAAGCAGATAGAAAGATGATAGGCTTACACTTAAGTAAAATCAATAATCATATTAAATGGCAGCGGTCTAAACACCCACGTTAAGTAGATGACCGAGAACTGATGTTGCTTAAAACAAATGCTTCCTTTTTTTAAAATTTTTTTAAATGTTTTATTTGTTTTTGAGAGAGAGAGAGAGAGAGAGACAGTGTGAGCAGGGGAGGGTCAGAGAGAGAGGGAGACACAGAATCGGAAGCAGGCTCCAGGCTCTGAGCTGTCAGCACAGAGCCCGATGCGGGGCTCGAACCCACGAACCGTGAGATCATGACCTGAGCCGAAGTCGGACGCTTAACCGACTGAGCCACCCAGGCGCCCCCAAAACAAATGCTTCTAAGCAAAAAGACGCAAACAGGTGAAAGATGAAAGGGGCAGGAACCAATCAGAAGAAAGTTCACGTGCCTCCTATCAATGTCAGACCAGTAGATCTCAGAGCTAGGGCCGAAAACCAGTTCATTGTCGAGTGATAACGGAGTCATTAATCAAGGAGACCTAACGACCCCCGACACTTGTGCTTTAGTACCGGAGCTTCAGAAAACATCAAACAAAGACGAAGAGAATCGCGCGGAGAAATGGCCGAATCTATGATTAGAGCTGGATACCTGAGTAGCCCGGTTTCAGTAACCGATAGAGCAAGTGGGCAGAAAGGCGGCACGGATATAGCCGACTCGAACGGCGCGGTCAGCCAACTTCGCATGATGGACATTTATAGAACACTCCACCAGCAGCTGCAGAATGCACATTCCTTTCAAGTGTGCATGGAACATTTACAAAGATAGATCATACCCTGGCCCGTAAAACAAGTATCAGTATATTTAAAAGGATTGGAGCCGTACAAAGTGCATTCTCTGACCACGGAGGAATTAAATTAGGAATCAATAACAGAGAGAGGTCGGGGGGAGGGGGCCGCCCAAGCCCGCGGAAACTACAGAACACGTTTCTAAATAACTCACGAGTCAAAGGAGAAATTAAAAAGGGGAGAGTGGTGAGTGTTTTGAATTGAATGAAAATTAGAATACAACCTAGGAGAATTTGTGGATGTCTCTCAAGCTGTGGTAAGGCAGAAATGTATAGCACCGAGTGTCCAGGTTAAAAAGAACGGTCTCAGATCGATGACCTCCACTTCCAAATTAATAAGCTAGAAAAGGAGCAGCCAATTAAACTCACAGTAAACAGAAGAAAGGAAATAATTAAGATCAAAACAGAAATCAGTGAACTATAAAACAGAAAAATGATAGAGAAAAATCAATGAAACCGAAGGCTTGATTCTTTGGAGGATCAATAAAATTGATAAACCTCTAGCCAGGCTGACTAGGAAAAAAAAAAAAAAAAAGAGGGAAAATCAGAAAAATCGATATCAGGAATGAGAGAGAGAAGGCACCACGGCACAGCTCTAGATATTAATAGGCTAATGAGGGAATATTATGAACAACCGTATGCCTATAAATTCTGCAATTTATTTGATGTGGAAAAATTCTTCATAAGAGACAAACCCTGAAAGTTCACTCAAAAATAAAAACAAAAACAAAACCCAGATCATCTAAATAGCCGTGTATATATTAAAGAAATTGAATCTGGAGTTAAAACCTTTCCTGCAGAGACAACTCCAGGCTCAGGTGGATTCTCCAGAGAATTCCACCAGGCATTTTAGGAAGAAATAATACCAATTCTACATAAACCCTTCAGAGAATCCAAGAGGAAGGAATACATCCCAACTAATTCCATGAGGCCAGCATTAACCTGATATGAAAAACAGATAAACATATCACAAGGAAAGAAAACTGCAGGCTAATATCCCTCATTAACACAGATGCAAAAACTCCTGCAAAATTTTAGCATACTGAATCAAACAAACGTATAAAAAGGAAAATATTCATGAGCAAATGGAGTTTATTCCAGTAATGCAGGATTGGTTTACCATTTGCAAATCAATGTAATTTACCATATTAATGCACTAAAAAGGGAAAAACCATAAGAACGTTTTAATGAACTCAGAAAAAGCATTTAATTAAACTCAACATCCATTTGTGATAAAAACTCTCAGCAAACTAGGAACACTCACCTTCTCACCGTGACAAAGAGCATCTATAAAAATCCTCCAGCTAATATCCTACTTAATGGTGAAAGACTGAACGTTTCCCCCCTGAGAACATTAACAAAACAAGGATGTCTGTTCTCACCCCTTATATTCACCATTGTACTGGAGGTTCTAGTCTTTACTAGCCTCTCTATTTCAAAATGTAAATAAGCAAATAAAAAATAAAAGGCATTCAGATTGGAAAGAAAGAAGTAAAACCGTATTTGGGAAATCTCACAGAATCCGGAACAAAAAAGCCCCTGGAATCAATAGGTTAGTTTAGCAAGACTGCAGATGAAAAGATCAATATAAAAACTGAACTGTTTTTCTATACACTGACAACAAATAACCATGAATTGAAATGAAAAATGCCATTTACGATAACATCAAAACATTCATATAGGTAAATCTGACAAAACATCTGGAAGATCTGCACAAGGCAAACTATAAAACTCTTGAGAGAAACTGAAGATGTAAACAAACAGAGCCACACCTTGCCCCTGCGTTGGAAGACTCAGTGTTGGTAGGACATCATTTTTGCCCAAATTAATCAACATATCGATACAATCTCAATCAAAATCTCAGCACGATTGCTAAAAATAGTCACTGATGAATTCATTCTAAACAGATTCAAAAATTCATATGGTAATTGAAAAGACCCAAATAATCGCCAAAGCAACCCAGGAAAACAAAGCGAACGCTTCCTGATTCCAGGGCTCATTATAAAGCTAGACTAAATGAAACAGCGTGGCGTGCGGAAAAGAGAGACAAAATGATCAAGGGGATAGAACAGAGAATCCAGAGACAGGTCACACGTATATGGAGTCCTGATTTAAAAAAAAATTTTTTTAATGTTTTTTAAATTTATTTTTGAGAGAGAGAGAGAGAGAGAGAGAGAGAGAGAGAGAGCGTGAGCAGGGGAGGGGCAGATAGAGAGGGAGACACAGAATCCGAAGACAGGCTCCAGGCTCAGAGCTGTCAGCGCAGAGCCCGACGCGGGGCTCGAACCCATGAACCTCGAGATCATGACCTGAGCCGAAGTCGGACGCTTAACCGACTGAGCCACCCAGGCACCCCAGGAGTCCTGATTTTTGACTAAAAGTGCAAAGGCAAGTCAGTAAAGAAAGGGGCCACTTGGCAGGCTCAGTCCTTAAAGCATGTGACTCTTAATCTAGAGGGTTGTGAGTTCAAGCCCCGCAGAGATTATTTAAAAATAAAACCTCTAGGGGCGCCTGGGTGGCTCAGTTGGTCAGGCGTACGACTTTAGGTCAGGTCATGCTCTCACGGCTAGTGGGTTCGAGCCCCGCGTCGGGCTCTGTGCTGAGAGCCTGGAGCCTGCTTCGGATTCTGTGTCTCCCTCTCTCTCTGCCCCTCCCTTTCCTGCACTCTGTCTCCCTCTCAAAAATAAATAAACATTAATAAATAAATTAATAAATAAATTAATTAATTAATAAAAATAGAACCTCTATTAAAAAAAAAGCGGGGGATGATCTGAACAAATGGTGCTGGAAAAATTAGATCTCCACAAGCAAAAACGAACCCTAATCCAAACAGCACAGCAAACACGAGGTGCATCACAGGCCCTAATGTAAAACCTAAGAATATAAAACTTTAACAGAACACACAGGAGGGAGTGTTCATGAGCTTGCTTTATGATTTCCTAATTAAGACACCATGAAAGAACACACTGATAAACAGACTTCCTCCAAATTAAAAACTTCTCTTTCTCTTCCCAAAGCACTTTTAAGCCACAGACCAGGAGAAAGTACTTGCAAAGCAAGGCATATATTTGAAAAAACAAAAACAACAAAACTTGCTTCTGGAATACATAAGGACGCCCAAAGCTTACTAACAAGAAAACAGGGAAGATGTATAGGTGGCAAATCAGCACACGAAACGAGGTTAGCATCTTTGTTTGTTAGGAAAATGTGAGTTAAAACCAGGAGGAGAGACTGGTACACAGCTACGAACATGTCAAAGATTACGGGTGCCTGGGGGCCCCTGAGTGGTCCAGTCCGTTGAGCGGTTGGGAGTCTGACTCTTGGCTCAGGTCATGATCTCACGGTTTGTGGGTTCGAGCCCCACGCCGGGCTCTGCGCTGACACCTTGGAGCCTGGTTGGGGTTCTCTCTCTATCTGCTCCTCCCCTGCTTGTGCTCTCTCTCCCCAAATAAATAAATAAACTTACAAAAAAAGAAAAAAAAGACTGGGGCACCTGGGTGGTTCAGTCAGTTAAGCATCTGACTTTGGCTCAGGTCATGAGCTTGTAGTTTGTCAGTTCGAGCCCCGCGTGGAGCTCTCTGCTGTCAGTACAGAGCCTGCTTCGGATCCTCTGTCTCTTTCTCTCTCTGCCCCTCCCTTGCTCGTGCTCTCTCTCTCTCTCAAAAATAAATATACATTAAAAAAAAAAGATTCGGGGCACCTGCCTGGCTCAGGTCAGTGGAGGGTTTTGAGTTCGAGCCCCACATTGGGTGTAGAGATTACTTAAAAAATAAAATCTTTAGGGGCGCCTGGGTGGCTCAGTTGGTTGGGCGCCCAACTTTGGCTCAGGTCATGAACTCACGGTTTGTGAGTTCGAGCCCCGCGTCACGCTCTGCATTGACAGTGCCGAGCCTGCTTGGGATTCTCTCTCTCTCTGCTCCTCTCCCACGCTCTCTTTCTAAAAATAAAACAAAAATCAACTTAAAAAAATAACAGTGATGGCAGGAGAAGCGAGGCTCGAGAGAGCCTCATACACACTGTATGATTCTCTTTATAAAACCCTATCAAGCACAGACTAATCTATCCAGAGAGAACGCAGATCAGTGGTCGCCCAGGAGGAGGACGGTGGGAGGGAGGACGTACGAAGGGGAGTGAGTAGAATCCGGGCGCGGTGGACATGCTCACTACCCTGACCGTGCTGATGGCTTCATGGTTGTATGCAAGTTACACCTTTTCACTTTGCAGTTTTTAAAAATTTATTTATATATTTTTAGAGAGGGGGGAGGGAGAGAGAGAGAGAGAGAGAGCGTGAGCGAGCTCATAAGCTGGGGAGAGGCAGAGAGAAGGAGAGACAGAATCCCAAGCCAGCGCTGAGTCATCAGCGCAGAGCCCGATGCGGGGCTCGAACCCACGAACCATAAGGTCGTGACCTGCGCTGAGACCAAGAGTCAGACGCTTAGTTGACTGAGCCACCCAGGCGCCCCTCGGACGATTGAAACATATTCAGTTTATTGTGTGGCAGATATACCGCAACAAAGTTAGAAATATATTGCTGTAAAATCTCATCCTCTCGGATGCCCCTGGGATGGAGTGAAGTCGGTCTCCAGGCTTTCAGTGGGAAAGAAACTTCTGGAGGGACAGACCTGAAGGCCTTCCTTGCCCTCGGCAGTGAGAAGGCAGGCCTGGGAACTCTCGATGCTTCCACGAGCCGTGGCTTGCCCGCAGCTGGCTAAGTGTGGGTTCACCAGAGGATGGAAGGGTGAGGGTGCCCAGCGGGGGCGGGATCTCAGGGTGACCAAGACAGGCTCAGGGTGAGGCTGGCGCGTGTGGTACAGGACACAGAGGCTTCCAGAAACACCAACAGATAAACACACACAACCATCCTTCATCCACGTCACTTTTAGATTTAATTTTGCTTGAAAATGCTGTCAAAGGCTTACAGCGGCCCCGGCCCCGGAGAACCAACCGACAGAGGGGTCTCGGTGGGAAAGGGAAGGTTCTGGATACTCCTGGGGCTGGCTGTAAGGCTGTCCCCTGGAGCCTCTGACAGATAAAACAGAACAAAACAAAACAAAACAAAGCAAAGCACAGAGGAGTGTGTGGGTTCCGGAACACTCTTTCTCCCCCAGGTATAGACCAATAAATACCTGTCACCGAGTGTACGTAGAGCTGGAACGTTTTACTTTCCAGCTTTTTTTCCCAGCTCCTCACCATCTTCTCTACTGCCCACCGTTCTCATGGACACAGGACCAGTTCCATCCAGGGCTTGTCTCCAGCACGCTGCTGGGCACGCGGGCTGGCAGGGGCAGGGGGCGGCAGTGTCACCACAGGCGGTCCCCACCTTTCTCGACATGTTGGCAGAGGACTGGGGAAGGCCCGGGACCCAGGCAACAAATGGAACGGAACAGGGAGGACACGCACTCCCCACCCTGCCCCAGTAAGCCCAGGCAGTGCCCAGGCCGCCGGGCGCATGCCCTGTCCCTGAGCAGTCCCTGGGGCGCCCTTCCTCCTGACACCTGCCACAGGGCCCCCTCCCACCCCGCACCTAGAAAGCCCCCCACAAGTGTCCCCTCCACTGTCTCCTTCTTTTACTCCTGGGGGATGTTGGGCCGGCGATGTCTGCGGGTCACGTGGCTGAGTGGAATCAGCGATTGTGTCCCTGTGTCCAGTCCCTGCTGCCCAGGCCACCCCTGGTTCCTGGGCGCTGATCCCGACCTAGGTGTTCCCTTTGAGAAGCAGACCTGTCTAGATCTCTGGGCCTGAAGAAGAGTCAGAAGAAAGAAGCTGCCAGAGTTCAAGTTCTGGTGCTCCGTGGACTGGGTCCTGGCAGACCGCGTCCCGTTTGGGGTCGTTTACCCAGGGCCTGGCACAGAGCCAGGGCCACGCCAAGCTTCAGGAAGCCCGGCTTCCCTTCCCCCTTCTGCCTTCCTTAACCTCATGCCCCTATTGGGGTGTTGCTGGTCTCCTGGGCCACTGGGAACCTCCGGGTGGGGAGGTGCTGGGATCCGGCACAGCCCGTACCCCGCACCCCATCCCCCACCCCTCACCCCCTTCCGGAAGTCCCACCTGGGGTAGCAGCCTCTTTGGCTCCTGCAGAGACACCTCAGCAGGGAAACAAACATGTTCTCAGGCCCTGACAAGGGTCCTCCCTCAAGGTTGGGCCAGACACCTGGCCGAGGAGAAGGGAAGGGCTGGAAGTCAGCCCCCCAGACCCCAATCTCTGCTCAGCAGAGCGACTTGCCCTGGGCACAGTTGCCTCTCATTTCCTCCTCGGCCAAAAGCAAATCCGCAAACCTGTGCCCCAGACAGAGGCTGGCACCCCAGGGAACCATCCCATTTAGCTCCAGACCTAGGAGGGCCCATCAAGTACTCCTGCCTCTCTCTGCATTTCTAGAGGGAGTAGGCAGGGAGGGAGGGAGGGAGGGACCGTGAACTTGCCTTAGGAGGAGGAAGAAGCGTGTCCCAAAGTCCGCAACGTCCTTTCCCTCCTCCCCAAGCTGAGATCTACCCTCTCATCCGAGGTGATCTGGGAGGGATAAACGCCTTCACAAAACAGGGGACATCCCTTGTTGGCCAGCCTCCTCCTGGGCCACGAGGAAACCGTCCACCCTGCAGGAAAGAATGTGCGGGACACCCTGGGACTGAGTGCGCCCCTGACCCTCCAAGTGGTGATGGGGGCTCTATGGAGAAGAGGCCACCCAGAGACCACCTTCCCATCCCCATCCACCTGGAAACCATACTGGCCCAGGGGTCCCCCCAGTGGGCAGGCTGGGGGCCCCGAGTTCAGCAGGGGGCAAAGAAATCACACTTTTCATGCTCTCACACCACTGTGTTCTTTGGCTTTGTGTTGTTTGTGCTTGTCTTTTCTGTTTTTTTTTTTTCAAACAAGAAACAAGAATTATTCCTGTAATTGTCTTAAAGGTTAAAATATTATGACAGTTCCCTGATTGGGCTGCTGGGAGAATTAAATGAGATGATACTCCAGGGAACGTCAGTACTGCTTTCAGGAGCTTTCAGACCGTGCAGGAGAAAGGACTGTGTTCCTGCCACCAGCGCCTCTGCCTCAGTTGTCCACGGGGAGCTGTTTGGTCCCTATGCTTGTCACTCGTCACATCCTGGCTCCTGGCATCTTCTACATGACAGATTCTCTTACGTGTTCTCCCGGGACACCTTGCATCCTAATGGCGCACTGAAATCTCTAAGTGGGAATCTTTGGTCAATAAAGGACTTTAGGGGTGCGATCCTTGCTAGAATGTTCAAGCTCTTCTGCCCTGCCGTGCTCCCCGCCACTCCCCAGGCTCCCTTCCCCAACCAGGGCTGGTACCCCTAACCCACCACCTCAGCGTCCATGGTTGAGTGCTCCCTACCGCGGCCAGCCCCAGGCTTTGTCTCCAGGGTCCTGTGCTAGGGCATTCTGTGCCCCCCACTCTGCCTCCTCGCCCTCCTCACCCTCCTCGCCTGCACCCAGGCCTGGGGCCGTCTGTCACAAGACCAGGACCCAACCTCAGCGCTGTGAGCGCAGGGAGTCCCTTTTCGGGTGTGGACACCCATAATGCTGGGGAACAGAAAACACACCTGCAGGGACTGCCGTGGGGATTCAGTGAGATAAATGTAAGATCCCTGAGATCACAGGAAATGGAAGAGCTGGGAGCAACCAGACGCCTGGGCTCCCGGGGGAGCTCTCCTCATGGAGCTGGAGGACAAGCGGTGTCTCCTGGTCCCCGAGTGAGGCGGCTAGGGACGAGTGAGGCGGCTAGGGACGTGTCTGGCTCTAGGGCTTATTTATCTGCAGGCCCCTCTCCCAGCCTGGGACAAGGGGCGGGGGCTCAGCTAGGGAGGGGACGGCAGGCAAAATGCCCCCAGGGGAAGACGGTGCTCAGTACTAAAGGCTGCTCGAGGCTGTTCCTTTAAGAAGGTGAAGTACTCAGGGGCACTCAGTGGGGCGCCCAACAAACAGGATGCAGATTTTCCGAGCCCCCCTACCTGGTGGCGCTAGTTAGAAAATGTCTGCGGATGGGGGTTGGGAAGGTGGGGGAGGTGGGACTGAAGACCTGCAGGTGCTGAGGACTAGGGATTGGCCCTTAGGGGCCTGCAGGGGCCATCCCGAGGCTCCTTGGGTGCCTCTGGCCCAGCATCCTTCCCCTTTGAGGAGGTGGGGCGGATCTCGATGCTCAAATCACGGTGGGGTTCCCCGGTGGGACACTGGGGCTAAACTGCACTGAAGTCCTCAGACCCCAAGTCCGTGACATCAGTCGTTGGGGTATTGTGAAGAGTGACTGAAGCTGGCGGTGCCGAGGTTTGCCGGGTCCGTGTGCCGCCGTGTGCCGCGATGCACTGGCTTCCCTGGGCCGCGGTCACTGGCTGCACTCGCCCAGCTTGCCAAATGGCACCGACCGACCAGCCATCTTTTGTGGTGCTCCCCATCACCAGCTGTGCTCCCCATCACCACTGTGCTCCCCATCACATGCTGTGCTCCCCATCACCACTGTGCTCCCCATCACCAGCTATGTTCCCCATCACCGGCTGTGCTCCCCATCACCTGTTGTTCTCCCCATTACCTGCTGTGCTCACCAATACCAGCTATGTTCCCCATCACCTGCTGTGCTCCCCATCACCAGCTGTGCTCCCCATCACCTGCTATGCTCCCCATCACCAACTATGTTCCCCATCACCAACTCTACTCCCCATCACCAGCTGTGCTCCCCATCACCAGCTGTGCTCCCCATACCATCTGTGCTCCCCATCACCAGCTGTGCTCCCCATCCCCTGCTATGCTCCCCATCACCTGCTATGCTCCCCATCACCTGCTGTGCTCCCCATCACCAGCTATGTTCCCCAACACCTGCTATGCTCCCCATCACCAGCTGTGCTCCAGTGCCCAGGTGTGCTGGAGGTCCGCTGGGGGCTTCGTGACCTTGAACCTTCAAGGGCCATGCCTTGGGGCGTGGAGTCCTGAGCCCGCTATGGTGCTAGCACCCACATCTTCACAGTTGTGCTGTGCCTTGCGTATTTGCTAAAAGGCTGGCGAGGGGGAAGGGCAAGGGAGACACAGGAATTACTGTAGGCCTTTGCCCTGAAACTGTCCCCAGGGGGGTGTCTGTGACTGGCCCTTCCCATGTCTTAGATGGACCAGTTTGGGATTCTACAAAACTAGAGACTTCTAGACTCATTTCTAGATCTTTCATGTTCAATAAATGCTATGGTTTAATAAAGCAGTATACAACCAGACCCCCACAGCACCCCCAAATCTCTGACACACAGGGTGCAGTGTAGGGAGGGATACCACACTGCTCTCTCCTCAGAGAAAGGAAAAGCCTCCAAATTTTACTCCAGACATCTGTGGACCCCATCGGGAAGAGAGTAGGATGAATATATGCGCCCTGCCCCCCCCCCCCACTCCCCTCCCAGCTCCCAGGCTGCACTCGGTAAATTCCAATCCTAAACTGCCCCTTTAAGCCGGCCCGGAGATACACTGCTCCTTTAAGAGAAGGCCCACTGAGTTGGAATAGACCCCACGGCAGAAAGAATTACCATATTCCTAGGCCCTCCTGCTGCTTTGCAAATGGCTCTGTCGACTGGAGGCTGGAGCCCTGGGCCCGGCCGAGCAGTTCCCAAAGAATGAGAACCGACCCACCCCTTGGTCCAAGAGAGGACAATTCTCCTTTTTTTTTCAGCCTTGGTTATTACTGTCAAATTGAGCTTTGGGATTCCTGACAAGGTTTGGCACCTGCAGGGCTCCCCCAGGACCTCCAAGCGTGCTGAGCCCGGTGCAGGATCCGGCTGCCGGTGGCTAGGAAGCGAAGAGGATTTTCCTGTGCCAGGCCCTACACAGGGACTGCAGAGACTGTCGGCCTAAGGCAGTCCCTTGGGCTGCGGTTCACCAGTGGCCCGCGGTCCGGCAGCCGCCGCCGTAATCCTGGACCAGTGCTGAAGTTCAGCGGCGGTTCCTCTGGTCTCCCTGCCCCACCCCTAGCAGACTGTGGTTTGTGCCACAATTCACCGTGACTTGCCAGGTTTCACTGGTGGTTGCTCAAATCTCGACTCTCGGAGTGGCATGTGACCACTCCCGAGGTCAGGGGACTGTTTTCCCGCTGCTTCCACCTGGGGTGAGGGGGGAAACATAGTAGCAATTGCGAAGCCTCCGCTGGATGACTTTGGTTAATTTCATTCGTAGGGCAGCTCCTTAAAGCCGGTTTGCCTGCCCTGTTCCTGTAATTAGAGGAAAATCAAAAGCCAACAAATCCCAAGGTGGCTCGCTCTCCCCTTACTGTTTTGCAAATGGCTTTCTCCGCCCAGAGGTGGGTCCGCCCTGCAAATGAACTCTGCATCCCGAGCCTCTTTGAGTCCTGAGGTTCAAGGAAATGAGTATGGGATCTCTGGGAGAGACGTGGCACTTGAAGCATCTTCCCAAGACCTTTAGCTACCCCTTTGGGCAAAGAGAGAATGACCTGCTGCTGGATGGGGTCCGCCACTTGCCCGCGGTCCACCGGGTGCCCGTGGTCCGCCGCTTGCCCGTGGTCCGCTGCTTGCCCGCGGTCCACCGGGTGCCCGTGATCCGCCGCTTGCCCGCGGTCCACCAGGTGCCCGTGGTCCGCCACTGGGTGCCCATGGTCCACTGGGTTCCTGCGGTCCACCGGGTTCCCGTGGTCTGCCACTTGCCTGTGGTCCACTGGGTACCCACGGTCCACCGGCTGCCCGCGGTCCGCCACGTGCCTGTGGTCCACTGCGTTCCTGCGGTCCACCGGCTGCCCGTGGTCCGCCACTTGCCCGTGGTCCACCGGGTGCCCACGGTCCACCGGCTGCCCGCAGTCCGCCACTTGCCCGTGGTCCACTGGGTTCCTGTGGTCCACCGGGTGCCCACGGTCCACCGGGTGCCCGTGGTCTGCCAGGTGCCCGCGGTCCTCCACCTGCCCGTGGTCTTCCGGGTGCCTGCGGTCCACTGGGTGCCCATGGTCCACCGGTTGTCCTCGGTCTGCCACTTGCCTGTGGTCCACTGGGTACCCACGGTCCACTGGCTGCCCACGGTCCACTGGCTGCCCGCAGTCTGCCACTTGCCTATGGTCCCCTGGGTGCCCGTGGCCCACCGGGTGCCCATGGTCCTCCTGTTGCCCGCGGTCTGCCACTTACCCGCAGTCCACCAGTTGCCTGCAATCCGTCACTCGCCCGCGGTCTGCTGCGCTGTCATGCTGCAGTACCCTAATTGCCACATCAGATCTGCCCTGATCCCCGTGGCTTCCTGTTCTTTCTTTGCTTGGAGGAGTTTCTCTGTAGTACAGCTCACTGTGATTTACTACCATTCACTCTGGTTTGTAACTTTACGGGTCTCTGTGATTCTCTGGTCTGCAGGATCGCATCGTGAAGTATCCGCAGGTAATCACACCAGTCTCAGTGGGCAACTTTGCTCACCACTTTCAAATTTGCTGAAATTCTGCAGTGGAAATCGCTCCTAATTTAGGGAAACTGTTCAGAGAAGTTCCAAAGATCCAGTTCTCCTGCTGAGAGCTCATCTGAAACCCCAGTTATTTTCCCTCCCGGTGTGTGTGGTCCTGACACTGGCCCGGTGACCGAGAGGAACCGATTTGGGATCCTCCAAACCTGGAAGACAGAAGACCCATTTCTTAGCATTGTGCTGATGAATAAATGAAACACGTGTCATAGTATAGTTACTGAGAACACTATGAATCGATAGCGTGCCAGCACCAACCCCTTCAGGAAACACAAAATTCCAGATCTGCAAGTGGGGTGCAGGTGACGCTAGCTTCTCCCCACATCCGGGGAGGTTAGTGTAACCAGAACGGCTTTGCCTGCACTGCTCCTAAATGTCTTGGGTCCACTCCGTGTCCAGTGCAGGGGGTCAGAGAGCCTCCACACCTAGATGAATTCCGTCAATTTCATCCTCACCGCCTGCCAGGGTCATCGAGCTCCTCTCAGAAGCCTAGCAGTGAAAACACCGACTCCCCTCCCGACCTCCAGAGGTGGAGCCACCCCCACCCCCTGCCCCACAGTTTTGCAAATGGCTCTCCCCCGCGGAAGCCGGAGCAACTGGGGGCTGGCCTGATCTGCCCCGAGGAGGAGATGGGCGGCACCCTTCTCTTTTGGGATCAGGATCTGAGGTATTGAGTTTTGGGATCTGGGTAAGTTTGGTGCTTTTAGTTCTACCCTTTCAGCAAACAGAGCACAGCCCTGCTGCACCGAGGTGGGGGTGGGGGGCTCTGCTGGGCAGTGTGGGAACCAGGGTGATATTCGTGCCTCAGACCCAAATCAGGAATTGCCAAGAGCTGGTGGGCCCGTAAGAGGAGGCTGCACTTGCCAGGATGGGGTAAGCCCGTGGCCCGCGGTCCGCCAGCTGCCCGCAATCCTGCAGCGCCGTAATTGGCCACACGAGTCTGCCCCGACTCCCTGCTTCCTGGCCCTTTTTTTTTTTTGGCCTGGGTGCATTTCCCTGTCGCACAGTTCACTGTGATTCACTGCAATTCGCCATGGTTTGTGATTTCATGGACCGCCACGATTCTCAGTCCCGCCGGTCCTGTACGGTCCTCGGGCAACTTCGGGCAAGGTCTCCGCTATTTGCCAAAAGGCAGCAGCCAAACCGCTCCAGGCCCTTGTTTTTCACCTCCCCCATCCCTGCATTTCAAGAGGAATTGATACTTGACTCTTTGTCCACCCTCCCCCTACGCTCTTGGTTACCAGTGAATGATTAGCCCTTGGTGGGGCGGGGGTGGAGCCCGAGAGGGGGCTCAGCCTACTCCGCTTTTTTCCAGCCGGGTTTCAGCCTTCTGGGCTATCTGAGCCGAGGTAGGGGGAGTCCCAGAGGTCCTGTCAGGGCTTCTGGGCTATCTGAGCCGAGGTAGGGGGAGTCCCAGAGGTCCTGTCAGGGCTTAATACGATGCCAAACTGGGTATCGTACTCATAGGCACTACGTGGACTGCATCACATGCTGTGGACTGCACATTCTCAGCCCTACAGACACGCTTCTCTCTGGTTCAGCTCCATCTCGACGAGATGGACCTTGACCGTTTCCTAGAGCTGAAGGTGCAGGGGCTCAAGTGTGTTACCCGAGGAGGAGCCCCTGTTGGTCCCTGGCACTGGGCAGAGCCCTGAGTTCTGCTTTTCCAGAAGGGAAAGAAATAGCTGTCGGGAGACAGAAGGGGCTGGCGAGGGAGAAAACTGGCACTCATTGGGAAGAGTTTCTGTGCCCCGGAAATGCCCGTCTCCTCGGATGAGATTTTTGTGACAATCGTGTCTCTTTCAGTGGAGAAGTCACACCGTCAACAGTGGTCTGCACCTGACTTTTCCGGCTCCCTGGGGCCCTCCACTCTCTCGTCGGTCCTGGTGCCCAAGTACAGGAAGTGACTCAGTCCTGAGTGGTGTCCTTTTCCTTTTGACCTTTGACCACTGACACTGAGTATTGCCGGTGACACCGGGAGAGACTATTCTGCAGGACCCAGCGCAGTGGGCCGCCCCCTCCCCCCATCCCATGCAAGTCCCAGGCCCTAGCTGCTGGGTTCCTTGTCCCCCCAACAGCTCCTCAAGCCAGTGACTTGGCTGGGGGCGGTGAGGAGAAGGCCTGGCTGTCCACAAACTGGCCCTCATCTCAGAGCCGGGGCCTACGGGCAAGTGTCCGGGCTTCTGAGAACCTCGGCTGAGGCATGTGTAAAAGGGAAGAATAGCGGGATTTGGGGATAGAAACAACAGTGCGGCACTATGTAGGGACCCACGAAATTATAACTTGTAAGGGGAAGCCTGAGCTGCTTCCCTAAGGACCCCCAAAGAAACCTCCTCAAAGTGGTGTTGGATCAGATGCCTCCCCCTTCCCAGGCTCTAGGAGGTCACAAAGGCCCCTTCTGCCAGGCTGGGGTGTGTGTGTGGGGGGTGCCGTCTTAGCCCAGGAAGTGGACAGAAATGCACTCCAGCAGGGGAAGTGGTATTCGGTCCCGGGGCTGCTCCCTGCTGGGGTTGCTCGGTCCCTTTAAGAACTCTAGCATTGCGTTGTCAGGCCCCCATCGTGGTCCTGCTAGTTTGCAAACGACTGTGTCTGCAATGGGGGAGGAGTGAGGCTGAAGGCTGCCCATCCCCCCACTGCCGCTCTGCCCTGAGGACTGGGAAATAGGCTTTAGGGTCTGGGAGTCTCAGAGGAGGCACGGCATTTGCGGGTTCACCCCGAGAGCGAGCGCGGAAGCCTCGTGGGCGCTTCTGGCTGGCCACGCGTACCGTCTGAGCAAATGGACGGGGAACTTTGGGACATGCAGATGTGTGACGGGCCTGCTTGGTATCTTTGGAAATAAAACAGTTTGAAAAGCCGTAGGCTCCAAATCAGCAGACTTGGACCATTGGCGGGCCTGTGAGGGGCCGGGTCACTTGGCTGGTGCACCGTGGCTTGTGGCTTGCAAGTCGCCTGCCTCCCGTGGCTGTGCTGTGGCTCGACTAGACTCACATGGCTGCTCGCGGTCCCCCGATCGGCGGCGTGGTCCCCCGATTGGTGTCTAGGGACAGCGCTTGCTTGGATCCACAGCAGTGGGGAGCACGGAGACAGTGGGGCTGGAGTTCTCCGGGCTTCACGGCGACTCCCTGCAGCGAGCTCGCACCTCCTGGCAGCTTGGTCAAGGACTAGGGCAACGTCCTCCCCTGCCTGGTGTTTGCTGAAGAGCTGGGTGGAAGCCACTGCAGGCCTTACTCTCAGAGCAGTTCTTCCATGGAAGGTCCGCTCTAACCGATTTCTGTGCAAGAGATCCTGACCAACTGCAGTGCTCCCTTCCTGGGCCAAGCGTGGTGTGGTGGGGAGACATGTGGGCCTTATCATATCTGCAGGGGGGAGAGATCCATAACTCACAGGCTGGAAAGTTGTGCCCAGGTGATGCTCCAACTTCCTCGGAGTTCTCTGTCACCCTAGTGACCAAGATCTCAGTTCAACGTCCTGACCCTTTCTTTGCCTGTTCCGTGCCCTCCCGATGGGCAAGAGGCTGGGGAGAAATGGGGAATGCAACACAGCAGGGGAAAGAAGTGCCCCCTGGCGCAAACCCCAGGTCTGCTTCTCACTGGCTGTTATCTCTGTGCCTCAGTTTCCTCAGCTGTAAACGGGCGCGATAAAGCACTTGGTTCTGCGGCGTGGACTAAGTGAGCTAAGGGACAGGCAGAGTAAGCACAGGGAAACCTTGTCGGTTCACCGACTGACCGCACCACGCCGGACACGGCCGTTGTTCTGCACCTTTGCACCCTTGCTCACTCGTTTCTGGGAAATCGTTTCCAGAGAGAATGTCCAGGCTGAGGCTCGCGTGCTGTTAATCGTTGGGTCTACACTGCCAGAAGGCCCGCCGGAGAAGCCGCGCCCGCGTAGACCGCAGACGCTGTGTGAAGTCGATGCGAAGCTGTGCGCGGTGGGGCAGGGTGGTATTTTCATGGTGATTCTCCCAACAGTGTAATAAAAGAATGTAGATCTGAAAAAACAAACCGGAGAAGTCCCACGGGGGCAGTTTGACAGGGTCCGAATCGAACGTTACCTTTCTTGGTTTTCTGCAGGGGTGACGCTGGACTCTGGGACGCAAAGCGTTGCTGGCCATCCCCCCCCCCCCGCCCCGGCTGCAGGTTGGGGGTGAGGGGGGCTGGATAGTCACGAGCTGAACTTGGCTAAGCGAGGACATAAAGCAAAGGCAGCCTCAGTGCTCAGTCTTGCTGGGAGTGAGTGAATCTTGGCACAGAGTTGGGAGGGATGAGACGGTTTTGGTTTTTTTTTTCTTCCACCACTTTATTTAGAGGGAACATGGGTTCACGTGTGAAATTTCGGTCAAGGGGAACACAGCTCTGCTTGGCTCGGCTCAGCACGGACTTCTAGGGCCGCCAGGCAGCCCGATCCCAGATCCTCGGTTCAGAGACCCCGCCCCAGCCTGCCGGGTGCGCAGCCTTGGGCAGGGGGTGGGGAGGGCATGTTGATTTGATTCAGGGGCTCCCAGAGCAGATGTTAAAGCTCCTCATATCTTGCTTCCGCCTCACGCTGCCTTCCACTGAGGTTCCCAATGCAGGCACAGCATCGCCCTTAACATATGGGAACGTGCGGATGACTTCTGCCAAGGGCCCAGCCCCCTTTCCCCGAGCCCCGCAGCGAGCCTGGGGGCCGGGGGGGGTCCCCAAATGGCTGCTTCCTGTCTTCTGGTCCAACACAAACCCTCACACGTTTCTTGGGCAGCAGACTCCCTCTTTTGGGCTGCCTTCCTGGACCCCGAATCCTGTTCTTAATTCACAGAAGGTGCAAGGACCCCAGGGAGGCCCGGAGTGACCAGGCGCTGGCTGCCGTGGCTCCTCTCCCTGGTGCCCAGGCGGCCTCCCCCGTTAGGGTGTGTGACCCCCTTTTCTCCCAGCGCGTGTCAACCCCAGTGAGATACACCACACGCACAGGGCAGGCAGCATATCCGTCCGGTTCCTGGGCACCTGCTGCATCTTCCGCCTTATTCATTTGGGGTTGTGCATGTTGAGCCTCCGCTGTCCCGTGAGCACGACTCTTGGGCTACGTGAGCCCCCCGAGACTGTGGTGGCTGGGATGCTGGCAGAGAAAGCTTCTCCTAGGAGTTAGAGCCATAGTCCTGGCCCCTTGCTGGTAATCTCAGCCATGGCCATTCCTAGGTGGGACTGGCCAGCACGTCCTCCAGGCAGAATCCGGGGACAGGGCAGAGAGCAGCCTGCAAGTTCCATGTGGACATACTCTCTTTCCCTAGAGGAACCTCGCCCAGAGCCGGGGTTTGGAGTGGGCTTGCCACTGAGTGCCTGGTGGCCTTGACCCCTGTTCCCTCCCCTCATCTCGGCTTCCTTTCTAGCCTGGTGCGAGAGGCAGCTTATGTACAGCCCCCCTGGCCCCTGGCCACTTCCCGACCCCCGTCAGCCCAGGCCCACTCAGGGTCCTCCAAACTAAGGCCCTCTTTGGGCTGCAAAAACCAGCCGCGAGTGTGGGCCTGGGTCCGCGCTGGCCGCTCAGGCATGTGTGAGGGCCCTGGGTGTGCACTGCAGCCTTCCAGGGGCGGCTTGGGCTGGGCAGCCAGACAGTTTTGCTTGGATCTCTGGGGCGGCCACGTGGCCATACGTCCAACGCTCTGAGATGTCTGTGCCCTGAGCCAGCCAGAAAGTGACTTACAGCTGAAAGCAGGGTCTGAACGGCGTCTGCCTTGGGGAGGCCCCTCAGAGTAAACAGTAAGAATTTCTGGGAAATGTACATAAGGCCAGACTGTTGGGAAAGACGCGGGCCCAGAATTCCTGATCCTCAGCCCCGGGCGAGAGGTGCCAGCTTCTCATGGCCATCCCAGCCCCCACCCGGTGCTCTCTCTTCTAGTTAAGTGACGGTTCTCTATTTGCCATGTCTTCCTTCCTGGGGAGGGCAGAATGGCTCGCTCCTCTGGGGGCCTGGGTTGAGCACACCCGTCTGCCTGAGGTCCAGGCAGAGGCAGCCAGAGGCGAGCCTGGCACACAGTAGGTGTGCAGCCCAACCCCCCTGAGCTTCAGCCGGTGGAGAGCGTGTCCCATCACCTGTCATTTTCTCTCCAGGGACTAAGGCAGTGCCGGCCCGAGGCACCCGGTGTTTCCTGAACTGAGTGAACGAAATACACGAAATACAACTCTCTGGAATTGCCTTTTAAAGTGGATAAAAACTCAGACGAAAGATGCAGCCCCTCAACTGGGGTATCTGGGGGCAGTCAGCCGCGAATGTGGCTGCCTGGTTCCGCGGCCAGGGTGCCACCTGCTTGGTGACCGGCTCAGAGAGCCTCCGCCACCCCAGCTGTGGACTTTGACCCTCAGGACCCCTCCAGATAATGCGGAAGGCTTTTTGTTTTTCATAGTCTGTTAGTCTACCTTGCTCTGTGTTCAGAGCAAACCTGTGGCCTGAGTATCGATTTTCATATTTTTTGCAGAAGGGAAAACTGGAGGCCCGGTGGGGTGATGTGGGCAGGACCCTCCTCAAAGGGCCCGGGGGTCCCGGAGCCCTTCCCACAGCCCTCCACCCCCAGCGGTTCCCAGAGGCGGAGGTGTCTGGGTTGAGAGCCAGTGGGAGCAAGCTCTCTTTCAAAGGCGGCCTTTGTTTGCTTTTCTTTATCATCAAAAGTGCAAGGGCAACTCCGTTTACCTAAAGGCAGGCGCCTTTAAGCTCATCCTTTCCGCAAACACCTAAAGGGTATGTTGAACATTTGAGCCCGCGTCTCAGAGGGCAAAGCGTTTGCAGAGCACAGGCCTGAGCAAGTTGGTGGATGGGCGGTGGGGGGGAGACACTGAGGCCCGCGGTGACCTGCGCTGTTCTGAAATGCCCCTCAGTGCCCTGCTGTCACCCCCGGCACCCCTGGTGGTGAAGAAACCCCAGTGGGGGGGATGGTGGTAAACGAAGCTTTTCAGTGGGGGCTTGGGCTGCAAGATGCGTCTGCATTCTGGCTCTAGAAAGGACGTGCCACAGGGGCTGGCGTGGACGGCGCCTCATCGCCCACAGAATTTTTGCCACTGTGCCTGTCCTGGGACCGCTAGGATCGAGAGGCTCACGAATGTCCTCTGCCAGGCCCAGAGTGGGGCCTTCTCAACCAGCAGGCTGTGGCAAAGATTTCGTGCTCTGCAAGGTGCTCCTTGACAGGCAGGGACTATATTCGTCCCCATTTTACAGATGAGGAAACTGAGACACAGAGAAGCCTAAGCGACTCACGCAGAGCCGAGCTGCTAGTAAGGGGCGGTATCAGAGTTTGAACCCTGGTCTGATGTCAGAGCTTGCGTCCTCACCCACTATGCCAGACGGCCCTGCCTGCTAGTGTCCCACCAGGGGATAGAGGACCCGCCGGAAAGAGCGGAAGGAGGCTGGCCAAGTGTTCGGGGAATTTTTTTTTTATCTGGAAGATCTCTTTGCCACCCCCCCACCCCGCCCCCGAGCTGGCAAACTGCATCTCAGGTCCCAGACTTTGAGACGGGAGGTAGGTCGTACTGAGGAGGAAGCTGGCCCTTGAGGTGGGGGCGTGGGGGGTGGAGGGTACTGGGCCAGGTGGCTGAGCCTGGGGGGCCAGCCTGGGCCACAGACAGCCCGCAGGGCTCATCGCAGACTCTGTAAGTGGAGAGTCTTGTTCTCTTTTCTTTCTGGCCGATTGAGCCCAGCGCCAGACTGGGGGGCTCGGTCACCAACCTCTCATTCGGGAGAGAACAGTGTTCAAGGTTGTCCTGTCCACAGAGAAGGGTTCCTACGTGTCCGTGACAGGACAACACAGTGCGCATAGCACAGACCTTTGCTCATCGGCCTAGCAGTTTCACTGGGTTTACTTTTTTTTTTTTTTAAGTTTATTTATTTTTTGAGCGAGAGAGAGGGAGAGAGCTCCTGCAGGAGAGGGGTAGGGAGAGAGGGAGAGAGAGAGAGTCCCAAGCGGGCTCGGCACCGTCAGTGCAGAGCCTGACGCAGGGCTCCAACTGGCGAACCAAGAGATCATGACCTGAGCCGCAATCAGGAGTTGGACGCTTAACTGACTGAGCCACCCAGGCGCCCTAGGATTTAAATTTTTTGAATTTTATTTATAATTTAATTTAATTTAATTATTATTATTTTTAAAGGAGATAGAAGTTTATTGAACACACTGGAAGGGAGCGGTGGGCAGGACAGCAAAGAAGGGACCGTCTGCCTTCACTTATGTTTTTAAATTACAACATAAATGTATGCTTCCTATAGAGTAAATGCAAACAACAACAAAAAACCCCAAGAAGATCTCTGTGCGCTCTTCATGGCCCATAGCTGGGGACACACACGGGGAATACAGATCATTTTTTTTCTCCCCGTTTAATCTTACCACCGGAAGGAGGGAGGCATTTTATCCCCATTCTACAGCTCTTGAAAATGAGGCTCAGGGGGTGGAACAACTAGCCCCAGGCTTCGCGGGCAGTGAGTAGGCCCGCCCCCGGGGTCTGGACTCAGGCCCCAAACTCTCAGCCGCCGGGCGAGACTGCAGGTGTACTGTTGGGCTGAGAAAGCAAGCTGGCAGTCCTCCTTGTGACCACAGGGCCATCATCCCCCTGTTTCAGGTGGCATCAGAGTGGCGGCCGCCTGCATGCCAGGCTCGGCCTTCCATGGGCTTCTCATCTCCTTTCACCCCTAGGATGGCGCCGAGCAGCAGGACGCATCACCCCACTTCATGGTGAAGACACCCCTGTCCCCCACCCTCCGCAAGCCGCTCGTGTAGGCGTCACATGGATATGCTTCCTTCTGGCGTTTTGGTGAAAGCTAGGGGCTGGGGGTTCCTATGTTTGCCGGTGCCCTCCTGGGGCACAGACTGTGACGTGGACATCCCAGGATCAACAAGGGACGACTATGCGCCCCTGGGACCTCTGCCCATGGCCCCCTTGTGCGCAGGGCCCCTAACTGCACCGTCTCCTGGAGGCCCTTTGACTCGCAACCGGTGAGCTGGTGGCTTCGGGGCGAGGCTGAGCCACAACTATCGCCAGGCTTGGCCCAGGGAGGCCGACTGTGCTCCCTGGAAGGATCGAGACCTTGAATGTTTAAATTGAAAGCGTGCCCGGAATTGGCCCCCTTCCCTCTGCCGTTAGGAAGACAGGTCTTGCTATAGTCATCACTGCAATCTAGTACAAATGTCTTCTCTTAGAGCCCCTTGGGTGGGGTGGTCGTTTTTCAACTGTCAGCAATCTTTAAGTTTAAAAAAAAAAAAAAAAAGCAAACTTTCCAGTCCTGTTCTACCTGGAATACATTTTCTTCTCGGGGGGCCCCTCCCCCAGGCCTTCACCGTTCTGTCAACACTCGCGAAGCCAGCCCCCTCCCTAGCCGCAGGCAGTTGAATGAAGCAGTTCTTTGCTCCACCGAAGGAAATATTTCCATGGAGAGGGGCCAAGAAAACCCCTTGCTTGAATCCGGGGGCGGCCAGGGGGGCCGCGTGGGGGCGGGGCGGGCCAACGTGGCCACCTTTTCCTCCTGTCCGGGATGTGACTTCTGAAATCCAAGCCACGGTGGTGGTGGCCGGCGTTGCCAAGATCCCATTCTCCGCCAGCCCCATCCCCTGGTGAATGGATTTCTCTAGGCCCCTCTTGTCCGAATGAAACCATTTGAAGGTCTTTTCGTTGTTGTTGTTGCTGTTACCAGCTCAGAATTTTGTCATCTCTTGTGTTCAGGAAAGCCCTTCCAGAAGTTGGATGTGGCTGTGGGGCTGTCCCAGCCTTTCCCGGCCAGCCCCATTTTTAAAAAAAGTTTATTTATTTATTTTGAGAGAGAGAGAGAGAGAGAGAGAGAGGGAGCAAGAGAGCCCATGCACGCGCACAAGCCAGGGAGGGGGGAGAGAGAGAGCCAGAGAGAGAACCCCAAGCGGGCTCCGCACTATCAGCACAGAGCCCAACGCGGGGCTTGAACTCACAAACTATGAGATCATGACCTGAGCCGAAGAGTATGGATTGTGTCACCCAGGCACCCTGCCCACCCCAGGTTTGACAGCCTCTGTACAGGGACTGTGTCCTGAGTCTCTTGATTTTTATTTTAGAAAAAAATTTCATATTTCAGGTCCCTAAGGAAGAGGCTCAAATGGTCAGTCATCTTGCACTGCTGCGTTTTTAAAAAAAATGCACATTATAGACTTTTTAAAAAAAATGTACATTACAGATGCAATACATATGGCAGAGAAATCCACAAAAGTAGAATAAAAATCACCCAGAATCTATTCACTCAGAACAACTAATGGTTTGGGGGGGGTATTTGGGGGTAATTTGGGGCTATCACCTTCCTGGTCTTTTTCATTGGCTCTGGTCATGGAAAGTACTAGTAAAGAACAGCGTCCGCCCTCTCTCCCGCATACCATAAATCCCCAGCGCAAAACACATACATGAGCTGCCTTGAAGCCCAGGAGTCTACCGGGAAGTAAGCTTTATCCTTGGCCTTTTGCAAAAGGCGCTGACTTTTATTTGTCTTTTAATATCTACAATTTGACAAACTCCTCTATGCAAAGGTTGAGCTGCACCCAGAACTCAGGTTTCAGGGAAGCAGGGCGTTCCTGAGGTTGGCGTCCTGGATAGAAGCCCACGTGTGCACAGACAGCCACGGTCCTCAGCTCCCCACGTCCCAACCCCAGAATCACGACATCTGGCAGAGACCCCCAAGCAGCCGAATCACAGGGAATGTGGGTATGAATCGTGTTTGGATAAGTGACCAGAGGTAAAAAGTGAGCCCCTCGTGCAAGTCCTTAAATGCTAAAGAGGTAAGACTTTATTTTGAAGGCAAAATCAAGTTCCCAAGAGGGACGCCTGGCAGGCTCAGTTGGTAGAGTATGAGACTCCTGATCTCAGAGTTGTGAGTTCGAGCCCCACGTTGGGCATAACAGACTACTTTAAACTCCCTGATGTTGTTAGCATCAGAGCAACAGGTCAGTGTGTGTTCTCGAAGAGCCACCGTCAATTCCAGGGCCCCCAGAATATGGGACTCTTGTTTATGAGAAATTCTCCCAAATCCTTGATGGCTTCATGTCCAATCTCTGACCTTAGAGGAGGCAGAGAGGTTGTACCTGACAACACCCAGGCTTCCTCACCCCAGAATAGCGTCATGGGAAGACCCTCTGTGTGCCCTGTTGCTTCTCGGACTTTGGCTGAGGTCTATGGGAAGAACGGAAGAGGGGTTCCGAGGTGTGTGATTTGGGGGGCTTGGAGTCACCAGAGGCTGGCACTGGTACCAGAAATTAGGAAGGCCCAGCCTCATGCAGCCACTCGTGAAGGGTGCAGAAGGGACCTCAAGAAATTTCTGGGGAATCCTCCCATTTTAAGGGTACCTGGAAGACTGGGAAAATCTGCTTAGAGGCATAGCTGCTCAGGGGACGCCGTTCTGTAAAGGCTTGCAGTGTGGTTTTGGGGAAGAGAGTGCATTTACCCATGGCTGGGGAGACTGATGTAGGAGGACCCTGTCTTCATTTCCTGGCCAAATCTTAGGACATTTGTACACTTGCCCACAAGTATGTGCATGTGGATAGGAGACTGCTCACACAGCTCTTGAGGGTTCCCAAGTATGAATTTTTAAAAAAAGAAGAAAAATGTGTGCTTTGAATTAGATCTATGTAAAAAAAAAAAAAAAAAAAAAGGCAACAGGCTAAGCCATGCGTCTGGGACACTGGCTCTCCTCCAGGACTCTTGAGAGAGCTGGGTTTCGGCATGTACAGAAAGAAAACGAGTCATTTCTCAAAGCTGGATTTCCTTGTCTGTTTTGTCCTATTGATATCAATCTGAGCCCTCAAATGTCCTTTTTTGAGCAAGGAAAGTAGGCACGACGTTGCTCAGATTGAGAAACAGTTTGGATCCAAATATTACCATAGATTTGGCTCTTTCACGTTATTTCTTCCATTGCTTTGGACCAATAAATATTTAAAAAGTTAGGTTCGGAGCTCCAGAAAAGCCAACGAAAACATTTAAACATATGGATATCTTTTTTTATTGTGGTTAAAACCATGCTCAGTAGAGATTAGTTTACAGCAGTGTTTTCTTTCTCTCTTTGCTTTTTTTTTCCCTATCTTTTTCTTTCTCTCTCTCTTTCTTTTAGGAAGCCAGAAGGATAAACATGTTGCCATGGTGTTCTGTTTAAAATAAAATACAATGGAAAGAAAAGCAGAATGATGAAGTAACCACATGGCCTGCAGGATACACCTGATACTAATTACTGTCATGCAGAATGTTCTGGAAGACATTTGACTCGCCTGATGTATACATTCAAATCAAGCAAAGCAGGACTGGAAGGCTCCTTGGGGACC
The DNA here is from genome assembly GCA_028646485.1 of Cryptoprocta ferox. Taxonomy (NCBI): domain Eukaryota; kingdom Metazoa; phylum Chordata; class Mammalia; order Carnivora; family Eupleridae; genus Cryptoprocta; species Cryptoprocta ferox. Next base: position 3,655,380 of record CM053560.1, on the reverse strand, counting down.
ATCTTGTCCAACTCTTTCCTTTTTCCAGATGAGGAAATAGGGGCCCAGAGAGAAGAAGGACCTGGACCTCCGCCTCCCAGTTAGGAGGGAGCAGAGCGGGGATTCAAGCCCCCGGGCGCTTTGGTCCGAAACACATAATTTCCAGGGTCCTTTTACCTTGGCCTGTCCGTGAGACCCTGAAAGAGAGGAGTGGGCTTTACCGTTAAACTTGGAGCACAGGGCTTTGGAGCCAGAGAGGCCAGAGAAAAAAAGCAGAGAGGCCCAACTTTGCTCGTGGGCGCCGGGCCCTGAGCAGAGAGGTGCACATTGGCTGTCTGGAGTTTCTCTTTCCAGGGCCTCCCAGGGGCACCCAAGCGCGGCCGGGGGCTCCTCCTGGAGCATCCGCTCGTGTCCTTTTGGGGCCGCAGGGCTGACGCCAGGAGGCACTATCTCTAGGACAGCCTCCAGGGGCCCCGAATGCGTGGCTACTGACGCTCTCTGGCGGCCGCCCGGTCTCCCACGCAGGCCACCCACGCGCGGCTGGCCAGCGGGGGCCCCCGCGACAATGCGCACCCCTCGTCTCTGCCCCCGAGAGGCTAGCAACTGGGCCTGCCGGCGTCTGATTGGCTGCGCAGGCCTGACGACACGGGCTCCTGGACGCTGATTGGTCCAGGCCAGCTCCGGCTGTTTCCTAGCTATTAATACCGAGGCTAATAAACGTTCTCCTGTTGACAAGGATGTTCGGAGCCATGATTTTTTGAAGCTTTCTTGACGTCTGCGGCTGTGCAGGCCTTCCTGTGTCGCGAGCCCCGCTGGGGGACGCTAGTCTCTGGGGCTCCTTGCATGGTCCCCAGGCTGTCAACTGGGTGTTCTCTGTCTCCCTCCCGTGACCTGACACTTTCCGCGGGCTCCCCGCCATGCCCCCCGCCCCGAAGCCCACTTGAGCTGCGTCTCCCCAACAGCGTCATGTGTACACGAGCCCCCCGCCCGAGGCTCGGTGCCTCGCGTGACCCGGTGGTCCCCTTTCACCTCCCTGTCACTACCTGTGGGCTTACAAATAGCTCTGTCCCTTCTGTTCAGCCCCGGAGTCCCCCGTGTCAAAGCCGCCTCGCAGGATCGCCGCGCACGGGGGGGGGGGGCTCGCTCTGGAGCTGCTTCGAACCCCCCCAGGAAGCGCGGGGGAGCGGTTCTAACTTGATAGTCCCCTCGGGGCCCCTCTGCCTTTCCCCTTTGGGACCCATCACTCATCCTCACCCTTCTTCTGTCACTAGGCGCTTCATCCTTGCCCTCCCGGCTGCCACCCACCTGTCACCCTAAGATAGATCCTTAGTCCCTTTCAACAGCGTTTTGACCTTTCCGAGAGGACATTTGATTGACGGCCCTGCCCGCTTTGCCACTCAGTGCCCGGCGGAGCTGCCGAAGGTGCCACCTGTTACGGATTAAATCTCATGTGCCAAGTCCCGGAGCACGAGGCCGTGCAGGCTATGTTCTGCCGCAACATGTGTCGCTGCCTGTTTCCCCGGGGCGGAATGGGGGGGGGGCTTCTCAAAGTGTATGTGTGGGGGGGCAATCACCTCAATCTGGGGGGGTACCCCATGCATCCCCAAGCGGGACACA
>CM053560.1:3630853-3644680 GCA_028646485.1 Cryptoprocta ferox | reverse complement strand
CCCCCCCCCCCCCCCGTCTCCTGATCTGGTCCCCTGGGGGTGCCCTAGGCCTGCCCATATCTCCTCTGGGTGCCCTAGCTCCAGCCTGGCACAAAGTGGGGTTCAGTAAGAGTATGTGGGATGTCTGTTTGGACAGGTGAGTCAGTGAAGGAATCGCCATGCTTGTGTGACGCTAGGTGGGAGAATTTGGGAACCGAGGAGTTTCAGGTAAAAGGGTGGAGGCCGGGTTTCCTTTCACTGAGGGGGAGTGGGTGTTGCCCCGCCCCCAGCCCCATTTGAGCTGGGCCTTTCTGGTCTCACCCCTTCATTCACTCAGGCGTCCATCCCGTCATCCAACAGTTGATCCTTACTGAGCGAGCCCACGGCCCGGCCCCGGCTTGGCCCCTGAACCCCTTAGTTCATCCCTTGATGGCCTCTGCCTCCCCGGGGGGGGGGCTGGCTGCGGGGGGGGGGTTGCTTCGGCTGAGGGTGGCCTCGCCCTGTGTCAGGCACCGGAGCAGTGGCCTCCGGCTCTGTGGAGAAGGCAGGCAGGAGGGTGAGAGGGGCAGTCCTGGTCTGCCTCCCTTTGGCCATTTGGCCCCCGTGACCTTTACTTTAAACTCTGGAGGAGACTTGAACCTGCCCGTGTCCAGGGCTCTGCCCCCCTCCCGCCCTCTCTGCCTTCCACCCCCTGTCCCATTGCTGAGTGCTGATGGCTGCCCTGGACCCCCGCCCTGCAGACCGGGGCTGCGATGTGCGTGCCCCTCGGGCTCTGGCCACACAGGTCTCCCTCTTGAGTTGTGCTCCGCGAGCTGGACCTCTTCCTCCATGATGCCTTCCTCCCCCTGGGGCTAAGTCCAGCCCCTTTGCTGCCCAGGCGCTGGCTGGTGTGGGGGGGTGCTGTCCTATGCGAAGGACAGGTGGCTGGGAACCTCCAGGGAGCTCTGCAGCCCCCGTCTCTGTCTGCTTGCCTATCTGCTCTGCTCTACCTGGGGGCCAGGTTGACCCACCTGGAGGCCAGGTTGACCCACCTGGAGCTCTGTCGCCTGGCCCGACCCACTTGCCCTCTCTGTGCTCGAGATCACCGGGCTCGTGACTCTTGGCCTCGCTTGTCTAGCCGTCTGCCTAGCAGTTTGCTTTGCTTTGCGGAGCCCACACCTGCTTAACCTGACCCTGCCCGCTGCCTCGCTGCCCCCCACCTGCTTGCTTTCTGCCCTTCTGTTGGCTCCAAACACCCCTCTCCCTCAGGACTCCCCTTCCCTCCCCGAGTTTCCAGCCAGTCCCCAGTGCCCACGGGACAGGCCCCCGCTGGCATACGCCACCTCCCCCAGACATCCTTGGACGCTTCCTCCCATGGGTGGGGGGGAGGTCAGAGCCACCGTGGCCGCAGCCAGACTTCCGTCCTGCCCCTCACCCCCACGCCTCTTGTCATGTCCCCCCGGGTGTCAGCCACAGCCTGTCCCCGTGAGCCCTGGGCTCTGCCGCCCAGGCCTCATGACCGGTTTGGGGGGTCACCGCCTAGGCCCGTGGCTTCTCACACCTTCTTCCCACCATTGCTCATCTCCACGAGCTACCTCCTTCACCGAAAGCCACGCTGCAGGTGAGGCCGGGCTCTACGCCTTTCCGAGCTTTTCCGGAGCGCTAGCCCTGCCGCGGTTCTAATTTTCCGCGTCCCCCCCAGGCCCGAAGGCCGAGGCCTGGCTGGGTCGGCTGAAGAGCCAGACGGAAGAGGCAGGAGAAGCCCCCGGAGGAGCCCCGCCCTGCACCAGCCTTCCTTCCCGACGGCCACCCGGCATCCCATGCCCAGCGCTGTGCCCCTGCACTCCTTCCTGGTTCGGGGTGAGTCTCTTGCTTTCTCGGGACACCATGATTTCACTAGTTTCAGCACACACGTGTCTACTCACGAAGGTACACATTTAAGCTGGGGAGGGGGCAGCTACCAAGAGTGGGTCCTCTTCACCGAGCCTGCGACTGGGTGTCTGCAAGATGTCTGTGGCCAAGACCCTGGCCTGGAGCCGGCGTGTGTGCCCGCCCACCCCGGGGCGGTGCGTGGACCAGGCGAGGTAAGTGCAGGGGGGGGTCCAGCTCGGGCCAGGCACACAGTAGGTCTTCAGAGAAGCTTTGCCAAGCATGTGGGGGGAATGACGAATGGCGTGTTTGCCCTCTCTGGTCTCCGAGGCTCAGCCGGAGGGCCAGCGTGGGGACATGGAGATAGGGAAGCATGTCTGTCTGTATCGAGAAAGCCTTCATCCCCGAAAGCCATGCTGGGTCAGCCCCTGTGTGATCGCTGGGGTCTCACACGCGATGCTTTGACAATGTCTTTTAATCACAGTGTGGTTTTTTTTTTTAATTTTTTTTAATGTTTATTTTTGAGAGAGAGAGAGGGCAAGCAGGGGAGGGGCAGAGAGAGAAGGAGACACAGAATCTGCGGCAGGCTCTAGGCTCTGAGCTGTCAGCACAGAGCCCGATGTGGGACTCGAACCCAGACCGTTAGATCATGACCTGAGTCAAAGTTGGATGCTTAACCAACTGAGCCCCCCCAGGCGCCCCAATCACAGCACGGTTTTTGAGAGAGTTCTCTGGGCCCCTCTTCCTCACCCCTGAAATCACAATAAGATGGGAACATTTGTGTCCATTTAAAGAAAATCCCTAACGATAGAAAAGGAGGAGGTGGAGGATGATAGCCACACGGTTCGCTCCAGAACGGATCGTGTTTATCTGTGCTTCACTTACTCAGGATGCATTGACGGAGTGGGGGGTTCTCGGGGCAGGGGCTCCTGGGGTGGCAGAGACCAGCTTTGTCTTAAGGCCCAGAGGGTCCAGCCGGGTTCCCTGGGAGATCCCATGCCGAGGCACGCCCCATGTGGCAGCCAAGCGAGTTGGGCGGGAAGAAAGGAAGCTCAGCTGAGGGCACCTTGGGTTTTGGGGTGCCGGGAGCTGAATCTCATGGAGGGACGAGAGGACACTGTCGGGGCCAGTGTGTGCCTCGCATTGGGTGCTCCTGGGGTCGCCACCGGGGTGATGAGCGAGGGCAGTGAGGCTCCGCTGGTGGGCCAGGTGGGAGACAAGTCCCCCAGACATTCGTGGAGCCTTGGGTGGGTCCCTGCAGGGACCCTGGTCCAGATACCAGCCTCCCGCTTGGCGCCCACACACGGGGCTCTGCCAGAGGGAAGGCGGTGCACGGAGCTCCGTGCCAGAGTGGGGGACGGGGGTCCCCTCCAGCTGCAGCAGCCCGTGGGCCACCTGCCGTGGACCCCTGGGGTCCCCATGCAGTCTCCGGTTTCCAACTCCGCTTACATAATGCCCTTTCATCAGACAGACGCCCTTCCACAGCCCTGCCCGTCTCCCTGGAACGGAAATAAGGCATGGAGATGATTTTTAAACAAAACCCATCCATGTAGGCAGCAAGGGGCAAAAGTAGGCAAACCTGGGGGCCTTTGCCTTTGCTTGTTTTCGCTCCCCGGAGAGCCAGTCGGGCTGCGGCGAGGCGGCGAGTGTGTGCCCAGGGCTAAATCCCAGGAGGGGCCTCCGGAAGGCTGTGCCCTGTGATATTTACCCCCTAGCTGGCATTTGCTGAGCCACCTGCACGCAGGGTGACGTGGCGGAGAGGCCTGGGTGGGGGGAGATTTACACGGGGTGGGAGGCAGTCTGGGGCGGGGTGGGGTGGGGGTGTCGCATCCGGAGCTGACAGCGCAATCCGTGTCACTGGTCTGTGTGCCCATGCTTTCTGGACTCCTTGGGGACAGCGAGGACTCCCTCAAGGTGGGCTGAGCTGAGGGGCAGAGCTGAGGGGAAGGCCGGGGCCCAGCCAGCCCCAGACTTGGCCGGCCCCCCGTCCCTCATCCTCCGCGGGGGTCTGGGATGGCATCTCTCGGCCCCCCCCCCCCCCCCCCCGTATTTCAGGTACACACCTGCAAAGAATCCGTCTCAGGAAAACACGTTATTTTTGTGTGTCACACGTATCTGGGGATTTTGTGTGTCATTAAGCAGAAAATAGAGAAGGACTAGATTGAGGGTTCTTCTCAACGAAAGAAGTTAAAACACGACCTTGTCCATCAGCCATGCGGCCGGACATCCTGGGAGTTACAGAACCGCCGCTATTAAATGTTGAAAGAAACCAATCATTTTCAAGAAAATTCTTTTCTGATGGATGGGGCCCGTCCCTGAGCGATGAGACCCTGACTGGCCAGAGGGCGGAGGCCCTGACCCTGGCGGGAGCGGGGTTCTCCAGCCATTTGTCAGGTGCTAAGCTGTCTCCCCGGGGCCTGTCTCTAGCTGGATGCTTCCGGGTGGGCACACATGTCGGGGTGGGGGGAGATGGTGGTCTTGTTTGGAAGCTGCCCCTCCTCTTCCACTGGCCGGCCCCAGGGTGGGTGTGAAGGGGAGCCCAGAGCACAGCTCAGCCTCTGTGTCCCTAGAAAGGGACAAAGTGTCCCTCTGCCCCGCATTTTCCCACCTGCAGCTTCCTTGGGGGAGTGGCCGTTGAAGGGCTCAGGGCCCCTGACCTTGTGACTCAAACCCCAAATGCATTTTCGAAGCACATTTCTCCAAATCGTGTCAAAACCTGGCAAGACTTAAGGGCACCAGGATGCATATGTTTCTTATTCATTTACATGAAGTAACTCAAATGTGTTTTTTATGAGCAATCTGACTTCCAGAAAGAGAGAAAAAAAATCTACCCATCTTTAATGAGCTTGCTAATGAATTTTTTTCTTGAAAAGAAGAAGGCAGCTTTACACAGAAGGGGGTGTGGAGGGAGACAAGTTAAGGTTCCAAAGGGTTAAAGCGCAGTGGGCAGTGTAGACACCAGCATTGTCAGCCGAATCGCTGAAGACTTGCGGCTTTGGGGGGCAGCGTCTTTTTAGAAGATGAGAGTGTAACACAGTTGTGAATAGAGCCCAGGAACCGTCTCCCCTTCCCTCCGTGGCTTTGAGCCCTGTCCTCTCCTGAAGGGGGAACAAGGAAGTAAACAGCCTGTCTCCCATCTCCGGGTTGAGCAGATGGAAAATTCTGGAAAAGAGTTCTATCTTTCCCAACGAGGCCATCTCAAATGTGGGGTTCCCATTTTTTGGATAGTTTATTCATAAGTAGTTTATTATTTTTGATGTGATTCTGTGTGGAGTTGTTTTAATTCCCTTTTCAGATTTTTCGTAGTGTATAGAAACAGAATCGAAGTTCATAGATTAATCTTGCGTCCTTACAGTGGGGTTCCCAGTTTGAAAGGGAGGCCTGGGTGTGGGTGGGGAAGGAGGGGGAGCTCCCTCCATGGTGCCCGGGTCCAAGGGATGGCCCCGAGGCCCACGTGGCTTTGAGAAGCAGGCCCTCAGGGGAGGCTTTAGGGAAGGACAGGGTGCTGCAAAGGTGGGCTCTGGTCCTTGGCGTGGAACGAGTCAGTGTCTTGGAGCCACGAAAGGCGGGCATTGGGAGAGCCTTCGGGACTCGGCTGGGAGGAGGTTGGATGCCCTCGGGGCCACGGCAGCGGGACAGGGCAGTGCCAGGGAGAGGGGTCTCAAGTTCAGCTGGATCTGGCAATAGTGGGAGGGGGGATACCCATCTTTGGGGAGCCCATCCATCCTGGAATTTCTAGTGCCTTCTGGATTTTAGACCCTTGGCCCCATATCTTGGTCCTCACTGTGGAGACCTGATCGCCTCTCGCCATGCTTTTGCGAACTGAGTGGTGAGAAAGTCTCCAGATGGATCCCCGAGTTTGTCTTCTCAGCTCCCTTCCCCACCCCCACCCCGGGTCCTGGGATCTGTGAGGGACCAGCGGGCAGAGCAGGTGCTGCGGCGGTCCCGCTTGGGATGCGTGCGGGCGGGGAATTAATCAGGGGGGAGAGGAGGGTGGTGGAGGGCCTAGTCGTGGGCCTCTTAATTGCTCTCCAGTTTCTTTGGGCTTAAACAATCCAGATGGAGAGTTCTTAAGTCCCCCGCCCTGGGGGTCGGGGGAGAGGAAGGCTGCCCACCACCTTTTGCCTGGCTTCTCCGCAGTGAATAGGGTCTTTGGCAGGGCTTAAGGAGACTCTTAGCCTGGGAGCTCCCGGGGGCCCGTTTGAGGCGGAACAAAGGCGCAGGCAGAAAGGAATGTGGGGGAGCCCCCCGTGGGGAGCAGCCACCTGGGGGTAATCGGGAGGGCTGACTGCACATGAGTTTTCCCAGGTCCTGTGAATACATTCTTTCAATAGAAGGTGCCTTTTCTTCAGATGAAAAGAAGAAAAGCTCAATCACCTTCCCTGGAACGGAGTGTGTGTGTGTGTGTGTGTGTGTGTGTGTGTGTGTATGTGTATGTGTGTGTGTGTTCCCGCTGGGGCTGCGGCGGCCCCTGCCCTTGTGTGTGTGTGTGTGTGTGTGTGTGTGTGTGTGTATGTTCGGAGCAGCGAGGCACAGACAAGAGGCTGCACAATGACACGGTTAACCAGTCACCCCATCAGTGCGACCTCGAACATGCTGGTGCTCCTCGGTCCTAAGGGCTTGTTTTCTGCAAGTTTCTCAGGAGGAGGACCCCTTGCCTGTAAACAAGGACTTGATCAAACCGGGCCTGATGCCCGAGAGAAAGCCGGAGAAGCAGACGGGGCCAGGGAGACAGGACTCCAGCGTGGACAGTTGGGGAAGGACAGTCAGAGGGGCCGGAGGCGGACCCCGTGTCTGTACCAGCCACGGGGACCGCAGCGGGGCCGCTCCTGCCTTCCGGGCGCGCTCTCTGGGCCGTCCTGAGGGTGGAGATGGAGTTGTTCCTAGCGGGTCAGGAAAGCGGGGGCTTACGTCCGAGGGTAGGGAGGGTGGCGGGGGTCAGCGTGGCTCACAGGGCCAGGGGCAGCCCCGAGCAAGGGGACCCTTTCGGATGGAGGGCAGAGAGCTTGCCCCAAACTGCCCTGAGGGCTCCGGCCCCCTGGAGCAAGGGGGGGCGATATCCCCACCATGAGAGGTCCCCGTCCCAGGGTTGGCCAGTGCCTCATGTGCTGGCTTCTGGGCCTCCGTTTCCCCACCTGTAAAATGGGGCGGTAGCCTGTCAGCCTTGCCTCATGCTCTGTGAGGCAGGAGGAGCACGGGAAGTCAGCTGGGGAGAGGCGAGGGCCCTGCTTCATCAGACGGGAGAGGGACGGAGGCCTCCGGTGTCCGGACGGGGCCCCCACTGGCCTCTGGGGCGCGCTCCCACTACTCAGGACTTGTCACTGATGGAGGAAATTCTAAATGGGTGCTCGGGATGCAGCCGTGCCCTGGAACAGCCTTGAGGAGACCTGGTTGCAGCCCAGGCTCCGCCCCACCTACGGCTGTGACCTTGGATCCTGTGTCTGGCCTGCGTGGCCTCGATTTTCCCATCTGTAACATGGGGCAGTGCAGGATCTCGGTCATCTGAGGGCCCTTGGGGCTCTGGCTTCCTCTGGCCGCCTCAGTGGTCCTCTGTGGTTTGTGTGTTTGTGTGCTGGGTCTTTAGAGTCTGAGGGTCGGGGGTCACTGGTCCACTGCTCTCCGACCTCCTCTGCTTTCTAGCGGAGGCAGAGGCCCCAGAGGGCTGCTGCCTCGCTCCGGGTAGCAGGCCCCGGACGTGAGGCCCACTGCCAGTGGCTGGCTCCCGCTTAAGCTGCACGGGCAATGGGGTCGCATTAGTCAGTCCCCAAGGTCAGCTTGGTGACCACAAGATCCTGAGAGCGCCCACGCCCCGAGCCAGCTCCCAGGGACTGCCGGTCGGTGCCTTTTGGTCACAGGACCCTCAGCAGAACCTCTGTTGGCGACCCCCCCCACCCGCACCCCCACCCCACTCGGCTGAGAACTTCCGGAAAAAGCCATCAGGATGGTAACTTCTGGAAAAGCCATCAGTCACCAGGCTTGTGCTGGCTGCCATCTCAGACCCGACTGGGGAGATGTCTGCGGCTCTCTCTCTGTGTTCGCCATGTGACAGTAAACAGCTCACAGAGCCGTGGGTCAGTCCCATGCCTGGTTATTGCCACGGTGGGCGGAGGCCTTTGTTTTGTGACCTTGGTCACAGCCGTATCTGGAGGCTGAGAGGAGGAGTGTACGAAATTACCAGCTTCAATTAGACCAGCGGCTGCCTTTCCCGAGGCTGCCTCCGTCACTCCAGCCATTTCCCGTAAACATACGCCAAATAGGCCCTAATTCTCTCTAATTGCCCACTCCCGAAGTGAAAAGTGAAATTCCAGGAAGAGGCATATGTGAACATCCTCCGTGGCCCCGCCAGCCCCCGTGAGAGGGTGGATGGGGGCCAGCATGAGAGGGGCCATGGTTTCAAAAGATGGCCCAGTTACCTCTCCCATTTTCATAAATGGGTCCAGAATGTCCAGGCGTCGGCCTTCACAAAGGTACAGGAAATTAGCTCTGCAAAGAGCCCGCGTCCGTAAGGGGAAGTTGTGGGAGGGTGGCCTCTACTCAACAGGTAGGAAGCGTGAGATCGGGGGCGAGCCTGATGATTTGTATAAACCACAGGCTGGTTTTCTGGAAAATCACCATTTTATTGAGAATAGTCCTTCCGATGCCTCTGGCCGCAGCACCCAGCCACGGGGCGTGTGTCCCAAGAGGCGTGGCGGATCAGTTGGGTCCTGTTTGCCTCCAGAAAAGAGGGAACTTTGAAAATCTTGAGCTAGAATTTTCTGATCCTGTTAATTCCCGGGCGATGTTGGCGACATGTCCAGTGCATGCATTTATGAGGTCTGAGCTCCAGTGCGTGGGGCGGCTGATCCTCTGGACCCTGTAAGGAGGCCTTGCGTTTTCCTCTGGTTCCAGACGATGCTCATTTCTGCAGCCTCTGACGTCTGCGACGATCGGCGTTATTACCCGTCACGGCAAACGCAGGGCTGTGCTTACAGCTTTGAAACCGACGCATGGCTTTGCCGGGCCTGCGTCTTCACAAGCAGCCTGGGGTCTGCGTGAAAGTTAATCAAGGACAGCGAGGAGCCCCAGGGGGGTCTTGGAGCCCCAGGGACAGAAGCAGGAAAAGACCCAGGGGCCCCCCGAACTATCTCTGATTTCCCTGGTCCTAGTAAACGCACCAAAGTCCTTTCCTGACTCTTGGTCCTCCGGGAGGTGACAGTGCCTGGGATCTTGCTGCGTGTTGAGGGTCTGGAGTCCCGTCGCCCCCTTAGGACTGTGGCAACCATGAGGGGGGCACCCCAGGTGCTCACAGACCCCCGGGGAGGGCTGGAAACTGTCTCGGGTGGTATGCGGCTCAAAATGGGGGGCCCAGAGCTTTTACCTAATGAGAGTCTGCCCTTGGTTACCTGCCAGCTTATAACCATTTATTAACATTTATTTTTAAAAGACATTTTGGGTTTTGCTTATAAAATCAACCGATGGGGGGGAAAACAGTGTTTGGGAAGCTCGAGGCCGGGGAAGGAATTTCTAGGAGGATTTGGAAATAAGAGGCGTGCCCTTCGGTGTCCTGGCTGAGCCCTGGGTGCAGAGGGATGGGTGCTCCTGAGAATGGGGGGGCGTAGGCAGTGGGAGGGATCCCCCAGGCTTAAGTCAGGGCAGGGGGTGTTGCAGAGGGCCTCTTCCTACCTTGGGGCTCCCTGCCTACACCCGCTCTTGCCCCGACCTCTGGCTACGCCCTCACCCACCTCACGGCGCCGGTCAGACCTCAGACGTGACTGCCTTTCGGCCACACCTCCTTACCCTCCTGAACACGCGTTCCAAATCGACTCCCTCAAAATGACGTTTCTTGTTTTATTTTGTTTTGTTAACAAATCGACTTTTTCCCCCCGAGCGGTCTCAGGTTTACAGAAAAAGTGAATGTGGCAGGCACCCCGGTTTCTCCTGTCATTAACCTCTTGCGATGGCACGGCCCACGTGTTAGGCTTGATGAGCCCATTTGTGACACGTCGTCCTTAACTGAAGTCCAGTGCTGACGTCACTGGATCCGCTCCTTGTCTCGTTCCGTCTGTGTGATAACACGTGTCTGCCGTGACGCAACTCACTTTTTGTTTAAACTTTAAGGCAAATGCTTGAAACTGAAGGCTGGCTGCGCCCACCCACGGCTTTTTGTGGTGCTGATTTAAATTTGTACGTAGTTGTTCAGGTGAAGGTGTTTGGGGCATCTGGGAGGCTCAGTCGGTTAAGCATCCAACTTCGGCTCAGGTCATGATCTCACGGCTCGTGAGTTCGAGCCCCGCGTCGGGCTCTGTGCTGACAGCTCGGAGCCTGGAGCTGCTTCGGATTCTGTGTCTCCCTCTCTCTCTGCCCCTCCCCTGCTCGTGCTCTGTCTCTCTCTGTTTCTCAAAAATAAATAAACGTTAAAAAAATAAAATTAAAAAAAAGGTGAAGGTGTGTGTCCAGGCGCCATGGTCGTCCATGCCGTGATGTGCGTGCGGCGGTTTTGGGACACGCTGTCCGTCAAAGCCCCACAGCCCGCGGCCCACAGCCCACTCCTCTAGTCTCACCCATGCTCACGCCCCACCCCGCCGGCTTCTCGCTGAGCACGTGCTGTGCCTCCGCAGTGCCCTTCCCCATGACGGGATGCCCTTCCAGGGAGTCTCCTCACGACCCGCTTGGCGTCCAGCCCAGCTGTCACTCGTGTGGTCAGCGTCTCTACGGACTAGTACGAGCTGCGTGGGTAGCACTCAGCCAAGGGCTCTCAGGGCAGGAGCCTTGTCCCCCCCGCCACCCCCCGTCCTCTCCGGGCCCCGTGGGAGTGGGGGTCCGCACCCACTCGGCGGGAGAGCGGGCGCCTGAGCCGGTGTCCCGGAGAGAGAAAGGTCTGGTCTTGCCAGTCCCCCACTTTGCTAGACGTTGGGGGGGGGGTCCCTGCTCTCGTTGGGTGAGTTTCCGTGGCAGTGACCCAGCGCTCTCTCCTTCCAGCTGAAGCCGCCATCTGGAATCCTCCACGAAGAGACGTGGACGCGCGGCCCAGCGCCCCCTGGCTTCCCAATCGTAAGTTGCTGGAGCGTGGGGAACGCGTCCGTGGCCTCGTCACTGAGGGCGGGGGCCGCCGCCCGAGCACGCTGCCAGGCCAGCCCCGCGGGAGGGACTGTGAGCACCCGCCCGTGGTCCGCTCACGGGGAGGTGGGTGCCCAGAGAGCCACACCGATTGTGGACCTGGGTGGGGGGGGCTTGTGTTCTGAGGCGGGACCCCCAGCCTCCTTGTGTTGTCTCTGTGCAAAAGAATTCTAAAGGCGGCTTCGAGTGCCGGACCCCCAAAGAATTCCTCCTCTTTCGATCCTCTAAATGAATGGCCCTTTCATTATTGAGTGTCCCTTTGGCTCTTGTGCCCCAGGGCAGACTAGGATGGAAGTACCCTTGTGAGCTGGGGGGCCCCTCAAAGCGCCAAGGAAAAAACGCGGGCCGAGGGACCAGCCTCTCAAACGGGCTTCGAGCTCCAATGACCTTCGCTCACCCCCTTGAAATGTCTGGAAAACAGAATGGGCAGATTTTCTGTCTTCAAAGTTTCCGGCTAAATCTCTTCAAGTTCTTTATTGTTTGGGACTGAGACACTCAGCAATGGTAATGGGTAGTTGCTTTTGTATTGGCCTTGAAAGGCCCAAATATTTTCATATTGCTGCAGACAAAGTCGCCTATTTAGGAATGAACGCCATGTCTGTTGTTTCCCACTGGGGAGACTGTGTACAACGTGTGTGTCTCTGTGCACTCTGGCGTCTTGAAACAGGTTTCTCACGGGGATGCCCATTCACCGGGGTCCGGGGGTGGGGGAGAAGCGGGGAGGGGTCCAGGGGCCCTCACTGCATACCTGTCCCTGTTTGTCTAGGACATGAGCCCCGGGAGGGTCTGGCTGCACTAACATTTACCGTGCCCGTGCTTGTATCTGCCATGTGTATGTGTTAAGGGCTGTGGGGTGTGCACACCTTGGTGTTCAGCTTGGTGGGAGGAAGCAGAAAGGTCTAAGAGACTGTGGACGTTCTATTTTTTTGTTGGGGGGGGGTCATTTCACTGGGACCTATTACGTGGTCCAAGATGGGTGAATGAATGAAGGTGCCAGGGAACGGATCAGCAAATAAATGGGTGAAGAAGTGAGCAAGCCGGGGGAGAGCACAGTGAACACGATCCCATTCGATGCCCAGGAGATTGATACATGAATCAATAAAATATTGAATCACCGGGTAAAGAGAGCCACACACGAACCAGTATCCAGTCACCACGGACCGAGGCGTATGTGTGATTGAGCTAGGTAGCGCCTGAGGTTTCTCAGAAGAGAATAAACCCAATGGAAGAGAGAATGAGTAGGAAGTGGAAAAGCAGTGGTGGACAGGACTGTGTCATGTGCTTAAACATTTGCTGAGAGGCTAGATCTCATGTGAAGCATCCTTAGCAGAAAAGATAGCCAAAGGAGTGGTCAGCCGGGGCAGGAGGAAACTTTGGGAGGTGACGGATAGTTTATGACAAGGATCGTGAGGATGGGGTCCCGGGCTCCACTTCTCTCAGACTCAACAGGTTGTGTATGTTAAGTACGTACAGCTTTTTGTATGTCAGAGCAAAGTTAAAATGAAAAAGAATGAAGAGAAGGGTCACTGAAAGAGCTTGCACTATCGAGGATGAGAGCATGAGCCTCAGTGAGATGAGAAGTTTCGAGAAAGAGGGAGCAGGTACTTGAGGGGGCAAGCGGACGCGGCGAGACACCAGCAGTGAAGGAGAGGAAGAAAGACCATTTTCTTGGCTGAGGGGATGAACACACATCAGGAGGCCCGCGTCAGGTTATTGTAAACAAAGCACGACGACGCTGAGTCCCCATGTGTGCTCCTGGCATAAGAATAAGTAAAAGCAGTAGAGAAAGAGTTCAAAGAATTGTTAAAAAGAGAGAGAGGACCCAGGACGCCAAGGAAGAGAGTTAACTTTTACCAAAAGTTTTTCTAACTCCAGGAAGATGTAAATAAATATCGAAATACCAAAAGGAAAGAAAATCAAAGAGAGAGAGAGAGAGAGAGAGAGAGAGAGAGAGAGAGATCTTGCTCACAGCAGAAACTCCTGGACCCAGATGGGAGCAGGGCGTGAGGGGTGCTCCTGGGAGCTGAGTCTGTCCCATGAAAGGATGAAAGAAAGAATAAAGCAAAATATCTAAATGAAAATCAAGCACGGAAGGAAAAGTCACAGACGGTAGGTCCAGAAATCCATGAATGGGTGAATATATCCTTGCAGGAAGGCAGCAATAGGACTAGGGGCAGGCGGCTGTCATACCTCAAAGCTAATGGTTAGTCCAGTTCTACCAGCCGTGGTGCTATCAGCAAAATAAGAAATCTCTGCATAAACAAACAAGTCAGTGTCCAGAGAAACCTCCGGGGCGGATGGAGGGAAGGGTGCCAGGCCCGAGGGCGTGCTCGCTGGGTGTCGGCAGGGTGGTCCTTCATCTCATCTGGGCACCGAGCACCAGGAGAAGGCAGGTAGGGGAGTGGGAAGGGAGAAAGGAGGGAACCAGAACTGCAGCAGGAGAGATGGATGGGTGGCAACTAAATGGATAGGTGGGAGGTCCGCGGGAGGGGGGCTCAGGCTGTGGGCCACAATGGGTCCAAGTCTGAGCACTCACTCCGTTAACAGTGGAGCAAATAGCCGAGAAAGAGAAAGAAAACAAGGAAGGGAGAATGGAAGGAAGGAAGGAAGGAAGGATGGAAGGAAGGATGGAGGGAAGGAAGGATGGAGGAAGGAAGGATGGAAGGAAGGAAAGATGGAAGGAAGGATGGAGGGAAGGAAGGAAGGAAGGATGGAGGGAAGGAAGGATGGAAGGAAGGAAAGATGGAAGGAAGGAGGGAGGAAAGGAAGGGAGGATGGAAGGAAGGAAGGATGGAAGGATGGAATGAGGAAGGAAGGATGGAAGGAAGAAGGGAAGGAAGGAAGGAAAGAAGAAGGAAGGATGAAGGAAGGAAGTATGGAATGAAGGAAGGATGGAAGGAAGGA
>CM053560.1:3607123-3630353 GCA_028646485.1 Cryptoprocta ferox | reverse complement strand
CTGGAGGGAAGGAAGGAAGGATGGAAGGAAGGAAGGAAGGAGGGAGGAAGGAGGCTGGAGGGAAGGAAGGAAGGAAGGATGGATGGAAGGAAAGAAGGAAGGAAGGATGGAATGAAGGAAGGATGGAAGGAAGGAAGGGAGGAAGGAGGCTGGAGGGAAGGAAGGAAGAAAGGAAGGAAGGATGGATGAAGGAAGGAAGGATGGATGAAAGGAAGGATGGAAGGAAGGAAGGAAGGAAGCAAGGATGGAAGGAAGGAAGGATGGAAGGAAGGAAGGGAGGAAGGAGGCTGGAGGGAAGAAAGGAAGAAAGGAAGAAAGGAAGGGTGGATGAAGGAAGGAAGGATGGATGGAAGGATGGAAGGAAGGAAGGAAGGAGGGAGGAAGGAGGCTGGAGGGAAGGAAGGAAGGATGGATGGATGGAAAGAAGGAAGGATGGAAGGAAGGAAAGAAGGAAGGAAGGAAAGAAGGAAGGATGGAAGGAAGGAAGGAAGGAAGGATGGAAGGATGGAAGGAAGCAAGGAAGGAGGGAGGAAGGAGGCTGGAGGGAAGGGACGAAGAAAGGAAGGAAGGATGGATGAAGGAAGGAAGGATGGAAGGAAGGAAGGATGGAAGGAAGGATGGAAGGAAGAAAGGAAGGAGGCTGGAGGGAAGGATGGAAGGAAGGAAGGATGAAGGAAGGATGGATGGAGGGCAGGCAGGCAGGCGCCACGGAGCTGCAGAGGCAGGGGATGACCATTTGCAGGCGGCATTAGGATCCATGGGTCCCTGGCAGCTGAGTGCCAAAGACGGAGAGAGCCAGGAAAGGAGAGAGACAGAGAGAAACAATGGAAACCGGCTGGGGGGTGGGGGATGGGCGTTGACTGTAGGTGATCATGTATCCCGTTAGGCGCACCTGTCATCCAGAAGCAGAAAAATAGTTACTTAACTGGGGAGAAGGGCCTGATGGGTGCGTGGATGCTTGACTGAAGGAGTGAAGGAGAAGGAAGATCTGCGCTGACTGCTGCTGGAAGACTCCTGAGCTCTGTAAGAACGAAAGGCAATAAAAGAGATCGAAAGGGTGGAAGACAGAAACCAATCAAGGCGGGAGGGAAACAAATCCAAATTAAAAAAAAAAAAATACGTAGGTCCAACAGTGAAGTCTGTGAGAGGGAACTGGTTTAGCACCAATCGCCCACATGAGTTCAAATCCGGGGCCCCAGAGTTTATAAATAATAAAACCAATCCCACAAACACAAGACTGAACATGTTCCACGAACGAATAGGTAAACACGCACGTAGGTATACGAGAGAGGGGGTGGCGTGCTGGACAAAAGCACGAGCAGGCACCGGGAGCCCAGAGTAACGACGGATTCAAAACCGGACTCTTGAGCTTGTCAAATAAATCCTGAACAAATCACCGGCTCGAGGAGTTAAGGAACAAAAGGCCGCCCCGCATGGATGGGCGCGGCGAAGGCTCCGAGAGCCACCGATTACGGTTAATCCGGTTCTGCGCACCTGAGGTGCATAAATAGAAGCATAAATATTGAAATAGAAGGGAGACAGCCAGAACGAGCGGACGCAGGAAAGACTGATTTCTGAATGGGGACGCCTGCAGCAGCCAGGGAGGGGGCCCTTTGGGGCTGTCACTCGTCTGACTCCAGGCCCCCCGAGGCCCCTGGGCGTGACAAGAGGCGGAGAGGGAGGAGGAGAGGAGACTCCGTGCGCCTGCCGTGGGGGGCTGAAGGAGCAGGCCGTTAGGCGTGGAGGTCAGGGGGACCTAAAGGCCAACGCGATGGACCAGTCCCTGTTTCTAGAGCGAGGGAAGTGGAGGGAGTGGAAAAAGAAGCCAAAGAGGAAACGGGAAAGAGAATACACGTTCAGACAATCGCAGTGACCAAGGGAGAGAGGAGAGAGGCTGTGTGGACGGGGCTCAGAATTAGCTGACGGGCATGTTCCTTGAATAGATCCATGCATTACGCCTTGCAGAGAAAGAGTGAAGAATAAAAGGAAGTACCCAGCCTGAAGGCATGGTCCGGGACTGTTCTAGAACATACGCAGTGGGGGCCCACAACTGAAAGAATAAATGCCTAAGTGCAGACGGGGACTCGGTGCCAGGAAGGGAGAGGGCAAACGCAGGTACCCAGGCGGGCGGTGTGCACGGGGCCTTGACTGGCCGGCTCTCTCGCGGGGGGGACCAGGAAGCTAAGAGTCCGCACAGCGGGGGGGGGGGGAGGGGGGCTGGGCGTGGGCGGGAGCGACAGCAAGCCAAGGAGGTGAGATGTGGGAAGAAATAAAAGAAGGGACTGGGGGACCGGGAGGCTGGTGAGCACATGACGGGCTGCGGAGAGAGGTCTGCGGGACCGAGGCTCCGATTAGATCGCAGCCGCGCTGTGGACGCCCAGAGACCAGGGAGGCAGGTGCGAAGGGACGAATGGAGGAGCAACTGGAAGGGAGGACGGACGGACGGACGTTCGGAGGGAGGGCGGGGCCTTCCTTCCAGTTCCTTGGGGCCTTGAGCCCCAGCGACACGAGGGGGTGTGAGGAGGAAGGCTCTTGGCATGTCGTGTGCTTGGTGCACGCACGTCCCCTGGCAGGGAGGGGCTGGCTCAGGGGGTCCCTGGCCGCCCAGTGCCTTTGCGGTATCCTGGCTGCGTGGGCCATTTCACCTCATCGCTCTCATCCTCAGTTTCCCCATCTGTGAACTTCGAAGGGCATTCAGCTTCCTGCTTGGATCGACTGGGGGCACATGCTGTGTTGCTTGTTCTCAGTGCCCTGTCCTGGGCCCTGGGTGCGAGGGAGGGCCCAGGCCCCGGACCCTGCGGATCGTTGCGTGAACAAGGGGTGTGGGGCCAGGTGGGGTGTCTTGGCCCCTCCCCGGGCTGGGTCACCTGTGAGGGAGGCTTTTCCCGCCAGGGGGCAGCAGAGGGCAAGGGAGCAGGAGGCCCCGGGGCCAGTGGGCCCTGCCTCCCAGCTGTGCTGGGTGCGGCTCGGCTCACGTCCACGGGCGGTGCGGGGAGAGGCAGGCAGGTTAGAAGGTGACCAGGAGCGCCCCAGAAGGGGGACCTGGGAGCCCAGTGCCCCGGGCGCCCGGAGGCAGATCACCAGATCCCTTGTTCATGCAACCTTCTGAAACACGCCCAGGGCCCTCCAGCCCGGTCTTCGGTGGGGCGGGCCGCCTGCCCCTCCCACCCTGGGGTCCCAGGCAGGTGCACGTCGGCCCCGGGGTTGCAGAAGTGGGCCCCGGATCCCAGCCCCCCTGACATGGCATCCCCAGAGCCCGTTTCAAGGCCTCACTGTCTTCTCGACTGTTTTCCGATGTACTCTGTATTTCGGCGGATATTGCTTTCGCGGTGTGTGTTGGACTTGTCCTCTCTCCTCCCCACCTGCACCCCCCGCGCAGCCCCTGGGGCCGTGGCAGGTCTGGAAGGTTGCGTCCTGACGTTTCTGAGCCCAGGGACTCCCTGGATCTGTCCAGTTTTCCTTCTCTGTAGTGGACAGGATTTGTGCAGTTGCGTGTTGTGTGCCCGTGTTTGTCTATGAAAACCAGAACCAAAGTCCTCCTCGAGCTCGCAGTTCCTCTTTGGGACATTAAAACACAATGTGCCCTGAGCAGAAGGAGCCGTCCTGACCGGAGCCAGGGTGCGTGGCCAAGAGCACGCGGGACCGCAGGAGCCGGCCCGGGGCGGGCGGGCGGGCTGGCATCAGGCCCAGAGGGCAGGCGGGCAGCTGACACTCGGAGGGATTTGGGCCCTGGGGTGGGAGCAGGGAGCTGGGTGCCCACTGAGACCCCGCCATGCTGAGCTCAGGTGCTTACCGAGGGCGGTGAGGTGGGCCACGCGGGGTTCAGAGCCGTGGGGTGTGAGACAGGATGTGAGGAGGGAGTGAGGGGGACTGGGCCACTTCCGTGCTTCTGGTGTGGCCCCAAGTGGGTGATGGAAGACATGGAATTCATGTGTCAGGAGCCACCCTTCTGTGCCTCCGGTATCTCATGTCTGGGCCACGTGCTGTGAGGGGGCTGCAGGGCTCTGCGCCCCTCCTCTTTGGGAATCTGGGGGCTCTGCGCTCTGCCTCAGCCCGCCTGAAGCCTGGGGGGTGCACTTACTACCCTGAGGCACTTGCTAAGACAGGGTCCCCAAGAGCTTCCCTAACCAGCTTAGGTGTCACCGTGTGGGCTAGGGTGGGGGTGGGAAGGGACCCGGAGCAAGGAGAACCATTCTTTTTAAACATTTTTAATGTTTACTTATTTTTGAGAGAGAGAGATACAGAGCTCAAGCAAGGGAGGGGCAGAGAGAGAGGGAGACACAGAATCCGAAGCAGGCTCCAGGCTCTGAGCTGTCAGCACAGAGCCCGACGCGGGGCTTGAACTCACAAACTGTGAGATCACGACCTGAGCTTAAGTCGGACGCTTAACCGACTGAGCCACCCAGGCACCCCAAGGAGAACCCTTTAAAAAAAAATTTTTTTTTAATGTTTATTTATTCTTGCAAGAGAGAGACAGAGCATGAGCAGGGGAGGGACGGAGAGAGAGGGAGACACAGAATCCGAAGCAGGCTCCAGGCTCTGAGCCGTCAGCACAGAGCCCGACGCAGGGCTCGAACCCACGAACTGTGAGATCATGACCTGAGCCGAAGTCGGATGCTTAACCGACTAAGCCCCCCCAGGCGCCCCCAGAACTCTTGTGTGTTTGTATTAGAAGTAGCTGAGGCTCAGGACTCAGGAAGGATTCCAAATGTTGGGTGTGCAGCTGGGAGGAGGGGGAGCCGCAGCCAAATACCCAGAGGGAACACGGGCGCAGACCTCGAGGAGACTGGAAATGGGCCAGTGGGAGGAGCTCCAGGGAGACCCGCTGGGTTCCCGAAGGGTGTGTGGGTTGGGATCCAGTGGATTCTCTGTCTTCTCAGGAATGCAGAGGACACGAGGGTCGTCAGGTCAGGAGTCGTCAGGTCAGGACGCTCAGAGTCTTTGGCCCTTAAAAGAGTTTTAAGTCTGGAGTTCTAAAGGCCTTCAGTTCTGGGAAACTGAGACTCAGAACTGGACACCCCCACCGCGGTGGCAGAAGCCAGACTAGGATTCCTGGGGCTCCTCGGGTTCTGTCCTGACCCACCCCCGAGGTCCGAGTTGGGATCTCAGTGCTCCTGTCTGGTCAGGGCCTCTCTTCAATGTGTTTCTTTCTTATAACTCATTAAAACAAGGACACATTTTCTCTCTTGGACTTTGACCTTCACATGCGCTCCATGCACAAATCCTTCCCCTGGTGACCCCAGGAGCTCTCCTTAGATCCCTCTGTGACTCCCAACTCCCTCCTCGGGAAGCTCGGCCTCAGGGCTGACCTTCCAGAGGCTGGACGCTGGGCCTCTGGGGCAGACAGGCCTAGGCCTCCCTCGTGTTCCTGATGTAAATGATGTGGACGTCACATGACCTAGAGCAGGAGGGCCCTCATCTCGCTGACACATCACCCTGCTATTTTTTCCCGCCTTCAAATTCTTGTCTATGGGCATACTTTTTTTTTTAAGTGGACATCTTTTTTTTTTTTAAATAAGCATCCAGTTTTTAAACCTTGCCTTCTTCACCACATACATCCTGCATTCTCCGTTTAATATTTTGTCATCAGTGTTTAGTTTTTTCCATAAAAAAAATCATTGCCTCGCTGGCTGTGTTGTGTCCCATAGTGGTTACACCGTGATTATGTCACCTGCAATGCCAACCCGCTATTGTTATGTATAACTCGCCTTTTTTTTTTTATCCTGATGTTATGAATTACACCGCAGCGAATGGCTTTGCATACCCACATTTTCATTCTTACAGATTCCTCTCCTTCACCCAGAAGTGACCATTGCTTAGCATGCTGGTTTCTCCTGCTAGACTGTGAGCCCCTTAAGGGCAAGGAGCTTGTCGAATTGATCTTTGTACCTCCAAAGCCCGACGTGTTGTAGATGCTGCGTGGCTGCTTGTTGGGTGAGAAGGTGGACGGATGGAGGAATACATGGATGGCGAATGAGTGAACGAATGAACGAATGAATGAATGAATGACGTTCCTTGGATGAGCTTCTTGAATGAAAGGCCAGGGATGTTTGTATGGATATTGACTAATTTCCGAAGGCTTGTAGCATTTTACAATGTCCAGCAACGGATTAGCATTTTGTTAAGATATTGCTAGTTTATCTCTGTCAAAAAGTGTTTTTCTGTCATTTTAACTTGCATTGCTTTGATTATGAATGAAGGTTGAGCATTTTCACGTATATTTGTTAACCAATTGTACTTGATCTTCTGTGAACTGTTTGTCCAAGTCCACTGGGTCATGGCTTTCTGGTGAGATCGGTCAAGGATGGCGTGGGTGTCCTTGGGACACAGCAGGCCTCCCCCCGTCACTGGAGGCATCCAAGGGGCAGGCCAGGCAGACACTCGATGAGGGTAGTTTTAAGGAGATTCAAATGGCAGCTGTGGGGTTCGTCTAGATGGCCTTTCAGGTCTATTTGACGAGGATTTGCTTCTCCCTAGAAATGGGTGGCGGGGACATCTTCCGTTTGGAGGCCTGGCAACATTTAAGGTCACTTTCCCTGGGTGGGTTCATGGATTTATGATTTATAAACTCCAAACCGCACCCTCTGTTAACTCTTGCGGGACAGGAATATCTCTTTGACCCTCCAAGGTCCAGACAGCCGTGCCCAGCATCTCGTGTAGTTAGCTGGTGACTTCCCGCCAGCCCTGTCAGCCACCCCTCTTTCATCTTGAGGAAGCCAGCCCCTTGGACCGCCACTTCCCACCTCTTGGTGGGAGGAGACGAGAGGCCGTCTGCTGCCCTTTGCATTCCCAGGGTCCTCCAACACTGTGGAGGCAAATGTCCCGAGGCCTCGCTGGATGGGACGTACTGGATCGGGACGGGTGGAGGATCCCCTCTGGTTTTTCTTCAACGGGGCAATTAAATTCTGTGATCCAAGGAGCAGAATGGACCCCACGCCCTTCCAGGGCTCCCCCTCGTGTCCCACCACAAACTAACCGGGGCTCAAAAGTCATCGAGGCCCCTCGAGGAGGGGGTGTCACCACGGAGGGCTTGCCCCACTTTTCTAGAACACCCTCGACCCCCAAGCTTCCTCCCACCGAGCCCTCTACTATAGCACCGAGCGCTGTTTGCCTGCGTCAGAATTAACTCACGCACGTGTCTATCCCAGCATCGAGGCTTGGAAGGCCAGCACTGACTTCCAGCATTGGTTTCATCCATCCATCCATCCATCTGCGCACTTGGCCTCCATTTCTTGCCCTGGTGCTTTGGCCTCTCCCCTTCCCTGAAAGCAAACCTCTTCATCTCGGGCGGGCTGCGTGGTGCCGTGGGCTGTGGTCATGAAGCGAACGCTCTTCTAGCTTCCTTGTCCGGGATCCCTGCTCTGAGCACGTCCCAGCTGGACTCATCTGCCACCGTCACCCACACGGCTTCTGTCCCCGTGGCGCTTTCCCAGGCTTCACACACCGCAATGCAGATCCGGGGCCGGGGTCCGAGAGGGCCCCCCCGCCCGTGAGCCGGAGGCCCCCCTGCCTGGTGCATGGTCCCTGCCGTGAGCTCTGCCTTCAGCCTTTCTGCTTCCTCTGCTGGGTTGCGCTGGTCGTCACTCCCCCTCCATGTCCTCACTCACCCCTTCATGCCTTCATTGCCTCCACAGTCGACAAACATTTTTAAAGTGAGCTCGTGCTATACTAGGGCGTGTGTGTCCCAGCAGCAGGCGCGAGCCTCGCTTCAGCTCCGGCTCCTGGAGCTGAGTTCTGTCGCGAGTGCCGTTGCCCTCTCCGACTCTGTTCCTTACAAAACTAGGTTGATTAGTAATCAGCAAACTGTGCCCCTGGATGGTCAGAAATCCTAACCCAAGCCCTCGAGAGGCCCGAGGGATGGCTGGGGCCGGGGGGGGCGGGGGTGGTCTGCGATGAACGGCTGGTTCCGGCCATGAGCAGGCTTTCAAGTCATTAGGACGCCCTGAACTTGCACGGTGTCGATCTTAGAGCCGTTCCTGTCCCTTTCAAGAGGAGTTAATGCCAGGCTCTATTTAGAGAAAACCAGGGGAGCTGATTGTTCATGTGGGTGACCAGGATCGTGCCCGGTGCGGGGGTCTGCACGGAATTACCCACCGGCAGACCTGGGCTTCCAAGGCGCAGGGCACTTTGCAAACCCTGGACGTGGCCCTGAGCGTCCACGCGGGTCCCAGGCCAGGTGGGGCCCCCCGTCCCCCGTTAGCGCACTGCTGCCTGTTCGGGACAAGGCATAGGTCTCGGGGTGTCTGCTAACAATCCTGCCGTTCAGTCACTACCTTGGAGCGCGGGTGTGGAGGGGAGAGCCAGGACCCTGGAGCTGGACAAACGTGTGTGGTTTACACTGACAGTGACAGCTTGAGTCTGTCTGCTGGGGGGACCGTGGCACCCACCTCGCAGGGCTGTTGTGAGGATTGCTGTAACCAGGACTTGGAGCCGGGGTTTTGAACAGGCGGTGCGCGTGCCCCCGGGGGCTGCTGGGAGTGGGGGCGGGGGGCAAGAGGCCAGCAGGTTCTCGGGAAATCGTTTTGCCCAACGGTCAGGGCGACACTGGGGGATAGAATGCCAACTTTGTAGGACACTGGAAAGTGAGATAGGGGGAGTTCTGGCAGGAAGCTTTATGCCGGGGGGACCCCCCCCTGGGGCACGCATTCACGCTCACCTCTGTAAAAGGTTGGAAGTGTCCGCCGTGTCTCACCTACCGCTGTCTTGCCTGTGGGCGGCACTTACACACGTCTCTCCCCAGAGATCTCTCCTGGCAGCGTCCTCCCCCCAACATATTAGGCGCCAGCCATCGAAGACATTGCACAGCCCCCCTCCAAACGTCCCCTCCCTCAATTAACAACCTCTGGGCTCAATTGCCAGCAGCCTGGGTGCCTAACACAGTTGCAAGCCAGTGGTAGGGGGCCGCCTTCCATATGTGTTGAATGCGTACACGGGTGACCGGTCAGCTCATGAATTGTAACCAAACGCAAGCGGCGGATGTCAAAACCTTTACTAAGAGTTTGTATTTCGCTCCCGATTAACCTGTTAACAATCTCTGTGTATTGTATCTCACGGACTTTTACACGACGTGTGTTGTTCGAAAACCGGAACTCTCGTGTTGGGTGTTGTGCGATGAAACTTTAGCTGTCTGTGTCCCGTGTTAGGCGTCAGAACCCCGCAGGCCCCGGGCCCGCGTCACTAACTGCAGTGCTGGGCACGTCGCCCGTCCTCTCTGACCCTCGGTCTCCTTTTCTCTGATGGGTCGCCAGAACGCTTCACCTCGCCGGGTGGTGGTGAGGCCACGGGCTGGGTCAGTTCTCATAGGGCCCGTCACACGCTGGCTCTCACGGAGGATGCTTGTGTGTTGGGGGTTGTCTCGAAAGTTCCAGCTTGCCGCTTCCAGGGGAGGGAAAAGTCAGCATGGACCTTATGCTCAGATTATTTCTACAGTCCGTGGAACGTGTAAGACAGAGGCTGAGCGGTCTGCAAGTGTTTAGCGAGTCGGCCCGGGGGTAAATACTGGTTTCATTAATGAGTGACGGCTTTTTTCCTTCCTTGGAGCTGCCCCCCCCACGCCCCACCCCTCCCTTTCCATCCTGGCGTCTGCTTCTCACGTGGAGCCTGCAGCTGGCTGGGGGAACGACTTCGGGTCCGCTCTGCCTGGGGGTGCCGTGGCTGCTTGGGACGGCTTCTGAGGCCAGCTGTGTGCGCCCCGGGTTCAGTTTGCCAGGCAGGAAGCAGCGGGCGGTGTAGAGGGAGTGTGAGGAAGGGCTTCTGGGCCACATCTTTGGGGATTAACCCTCCTTCTTCTGCCCTTTAGGGGAAAGGCCCTTGTGCCTGATTTCCTCCCAGCCCTCTTCCTTCTTCCCCTGGCTTTAAGCTGAAGAATAATCAGTCTGCGGTCCCATCTGCGGGCCTGGAAGCAAGTTGGGGCTGTTAGGCACTGTGCCCTGCACGCTCCCTGCCCTTTTGGGGTGTGGGCCCAGTTTATAGATGGTTTGTAGACGAGGGAGTCGAGATTCAGGCACGGCTGTGTGCCAGAGCCCGGACCGGACAGTCTCCCATGGGGAACCCGTGTTCTCTCGACCCTGCCAACCACGCTCGCCCAGTAGCTGTGGGCTGGCCTCTGCCAGCCCACGCGTGCCTGTGTGGGTCCCTGTCCCCACTGTGCGCCTGGCAGGGCTCTGGCAGGGGTCATGGTCATCCAGCGCTCAGCTGGGTCCAAGTTAGAAGCTTGGCCGCATTAGATAAGAGGGTAGGGGTCACTTGGGGTCGGGGGGGCTCTCCAGGAGACCCCCGGGTTCCTTTCCTGGCCCTGATCTCATGCATGTGTGACAGGAGAACTCTGCTGTGTCCTCCCCAAAGGGTGTCCTGGGTGGGCTCGAGGTCCACACCCCCCCCCCCAGCCTCTCTCCTGCCTGGACCCCAGCCCCCCGTTGTGCCTCCGGCTTTCACAGCCTCGGGGGGGGGGCCCCGGCTGCTCGATGTGGCCGCCGCTGCTGTCAGCCCGGCCACTTCTTGCACCAGCCTGAGCTCTTACCTTGATGTGCGGCCCCCACACCCGAGCAGCCGCCACACCTGCCGCCAGGGACGCTGGGGCGGACTCTCCGCTGACTCCCTTCCCTCGGGTTTGGCCGAGAAGCCCTTGGAGTGCAGCTGTGTGGACACCCCATGTCCCGGAGAACTTGTTGGAGCAGAGGGGGCCTTGCCTTCGTGCTCCCAAGGGGGCCCATGGGAGGGACAGGTGGATAGGACCCTCTTCCCAGGGGACTGTGAGTCTGTGTTTAGGCGTCTGCTCCCCGGGGGGCCTCAGGCTTCTCAACGCTTAGTCCTGTGTATGACCCAGGATGAGGGACTCTCTCAGGTGCCCGATGTTTTCACGTCACCTTCCCCTAGAAACCAGCACAGGGCTGGGGACCCTGTTTCCCGAGGGCAGGTGAGAAAGCGGGGGCTCAGTGGGGTCACAGCCCCCAAGCTGTACTTGAACCCCATCCCTTACTCTGAGATCTGTGCTTCTGTGGCCCTTTATAGCACTGTTTCCTGCGCTAGTAGGCGCCTAATAGATGTTCACTGACTGACGATGCAGGGTTTTTAATGGATGCGCAAAGCTGAATTGATTGTTGTCTGGTGTGCAAGTTGAATCCACATGTGTTCCTTAAAGAGGAAAGTGTGTTTTCTTGGCCAAGACTCTTCAGGGCAAATCTTGAGGGTCTCTGCCTATGGGGGGTGTGGGTGGGGGCTCACCCTGGGAGGGTCCCTCCGGATGGAAATGCCTGTCTTTTGCACAGCTTTGGAAGGATTTGTGTCTAGAATAAATCTTCATTTAGGCTGAAGTGTTCTCATTTGTGCTGTGGCCCGAGAGATTTTGCTAATGTGGCGTTTGGGAATCCCCAGGTGGGAGGGGCTCCTGGTCATGCCCACGCCCTTTCTGGGGCCGGCTGTGGGCCCCGGGGGTGTGGAGGTCTCCACCTGAAACGTCTTTGTCCCGGCCGTTGGTGTCAGTTAACCTGTCGGGCCCCATGCCAAGTCTGAGATGCAGCAAGGGCACCCAAAAACCTAGAGGGGGATTGGACCCCAGACCTTGACTCTTTTCATCTGCTCTCACCCCCAAAGCACACTATATGGGCACAAGTCAAGGCATGGGGCTCTGGAGGTCTTGCTGTTTTGAATTCTGGTCCTGGCGTCCCCGTCTGCCAGCGTAGTGGCCTCGGGCGGGTTGCTTGAACCACCCCGAGCCTTGGTTTTCCCACCTGTAGAATGGGTACTTCATGACAGGATGCGTTCAGAGAAGGCCGGTAAGCACTGAGAACGCGGGCTGCGTGCCTCGCGGCACCCCATATGCTGGGTCTGAGAATTGAGGTCTGGGTTCGAGGCCGCCCCAGTGCCTGCGCGTGTGTGGCCCGCCTGAGCCTGCTCACCTGTCACCTGGAAACAATCACGTTTCCCTGGCTGGGGTATTGTGGGCTTCGATGAGACTGTTGATGTGAAAACAAACGCGTTGTTACGTGGCACACAGATGGCCTCACTCGCCCTTCCGGCGGGCTCCGGGTGTGGCACGGTGCCCTGCAGCCCGCGGGCACTGGTCGTAGAGGCCCCGCCTGTCGCGCAGAGTGGAGGTGTCAGGGGAGCACGCGGCCAGCTCTGGGGAGGCAGCGAGGGAGGGAAGGGCTTGCTTTTTAAATACAGAGATTTAACCAGTTCAGAGGGGGTGGGGCGGGGGCCGGAGTTGGGTGTGGGGGGGGGGAGGGGGGAATCAGGGACAACTCTTGGAAACCCGCAGAGGAGGAGGAGGAGGCCATTATGTTACAAGCATCCAAGCTTAATTGGCAGTGGTTTGGATGGGATTAGCTGGGCCGGTTTTCGGAAAGGCCTCGAGTTCCTGATCCTGGGTTAGTGGGGCGAGAACCTTCAGAGCTTACGGGTGCGAGAGAGCATCAGGACCCGGGGTATGCTTCTGGAAATCTCTGCAGGTGGAGGAGACCGGGGGAGGGGGTGATGTGTGGGAGCCCAGAGGTTGAGGGGAGCTAGACAGAGGGGCAGGAGCTGGTGACCCGGTGCTCCCCTGGCCCCCCCCACGCTGCTGGGCACTAGGGCCTCCTCCCGTGCTGTCCGATGGCGTCCGGTCCCGGGGGCCGCTCTCCTCACCCCCCCCCCCCGCCCCCCGGCCTGCCCGCCTGCATGAGGTGAGACTGTTGTCGGCCAGTGAGACTGGGAGCAGGCCCCTTCATCTGCGCCTGTGTCCCTCTCAGCCTCCACAGCCACGGGGACACCCTGCACACGTCCCCGCGGGACAGGCCGGACCCAAAGACTCTGGACCAGGGCGGCCCCCTGTGCGGAGAGGCACGCCCTCCCGGCCTCTCCTTGCCTAGCCACCCGCCCTCTGACTGATGGACATCATTGATCTGAGGCTCAGACACGTGGGCTGGACCCCCACCCACCCCTCGCGAGCCCTGAGACTCGGGGGTGCCGGCGAGCCTTCTCTGTCCGCGCCCGTGACGCAGGCCCGGACACCTACCTCACAGGGTTGTTGTGAGGATCGTGTGATGCGGTTTGACAGCGCCTGACCTGGGGCTGGGCTCACCCTGTTGTGCTCTCAATAAATGTGTTTCTTGCCTTAACAAAAGTGATGGATGTGCTACTAATATGGGGAGGTGAATGGTGGGCGCCCTGTCTGGCTGGGGCCGCCCCCCCCCAGGGCGTGTGGTGGGCGGTGGGGGGGACGTGGGGAGCCAGCTCTGACCCCTGGCAGCCGCCGAGGCCCCGAGGCAAAGCTGGCCCGGTGGGGTCCTGAGAAAGACACGTGTTGGGGTGAACTAACTCGGGCTGGTCCCCCTTCTTGTAATGGTTTTAGGATGCTGGCTTCTTTCCAGAAAGGGATGTTGTGGGGGCTGGAGGAAGTCTGAGCTGAGCGCAGCGTCGGGGTCCCTGGAGCCCCAGAGGGGGCGGCCCCCCGCCTGAGACTCTTCCTTCCCTCCTCTGCGCTCCCAGGGCCCCGCAGGGGGCTTGGCAGAGCCGTCGCCCTGCCCCCCCGATGGGGAGGGCATGGCCAGCCTGGTTGTGACCCAGCGCCAACACTCGGCCCACAGGATGGTTACTGAGCTGAGTGGGACCCTGAGGAGGCCACAGAGGAGCTCCTGTCCCCACTGACAGGAGCACCGAGCCTCGCGCCTCCGAGACCCAGCTCAGGAAGTTAGGATTGTTGGCCAAATGGGGTCAGAGGGGCGCAAGGGCAAGGGAGCCGTGGACCCAAGTCCACGTGGAGTCGTGGGGTCGGCACACCTGGCTTTGCTGGAGCAGATGCCCTGGACACACAACCAGCGGGAAAGGAGAGGCCGAGCTCTGCCGCTGCCGCCATCAGCACCAAAACCCACTGCCACTGCCACCTCCATCACCTCCTCCTCCCTCCTTTGCCTCCCACCTCTTCCTGCTCCTGCTTCCTCCTTCATCACCTCCTTCTTCCTACGTTCTCCTCCTCCTCTCTCCTCTTCCTCTTTCTCCTCTTCTTCCTCCCCTCCTCCTCCCCACCCCTCCGCAGGGAGGTGCCTCAAGAGACCTACAGGCGAGTCCCACCGTGAGAGCATGGGGCTGAGTGTGGCGCCTTTGCGGAAAGAAAGAACCACTTTGGCACCCATGGCCATGTCTCGGCCTAGGAGGCTTAACCCCAGTCCCTGACGGAGATGGCGACACGGATGGTGCTGAGTCACGGTCCAGGCAGCATCGAGACAAGAGGAAGATGGACTTCAGAGTGTGTCCCACTGAGATGAGTCCATCCCAGCCAAGAGGGAGCCGAGGGTCCAGAAGAGTCCTGCCCGTGGTGGGAGCCCCACCCTGCTTCTGATGGAGCTCAGATGTCCATGAGGAAGGACCCCCTTGATGTTCCGAGCCCAGACCCCGGCTCCAGAACCAGTGAAGCTTGGATGTCCTTGAGGAATGGCCCCCTTGATGTTCCAGAGTGAAGACCGCAGCTCTGGCCTCCAGTGAAACTCGGATGGCCATGATGAGTGGCCTCTCCATGTTCTAGAGCCAAGACTTCCGCTCCAGCCTTGGATGAAGCCTGGACCTTGAGAACAAGGTTCCCCTTGATGTTCCAGAGCTGAGACCCCAGTTCCAGCCTTCGATGAAGCTTAAACATCCAGACTGAGGGGTCCTCTCGATTTTCCAGAGACATGAAGCGAAGAGTCCAGCTCTGGCCTCTAGGGAAGCTCAGATTCCGTGATGAGTGGTCCCCTTGATGTTCTAGAGCCAAGACCGCAGTTCCAGCCTCTGTTGAAGCTCAGATGTCCCCGATGAAGGGTCCCCTTGATACTTCAGAATTGAAACCCCAGTTCTGGCCTCTTTTCTTGGACAGGACTTTGCTCGGGCAGGACTGGCTGTGTTGAGACTGGAGATGGCAGAGGAGATTCTGTTCTCCACCCACCGCCTGCAGCGCTCCGCACTAGCTACCCCAGAGGTAGCATTTGGACTCACAGGAAACTGGGTTCCAGAGGCATTAGGAGAGATGTGGAGAAGGGACTCCTAGGAAGAGGAGTGTTAGGAAGAGCATGGCGACCGCAGTAATGGATTGTGGGTGGCACTGCCGATGAACTTGCCCGTGAGAGTGTATCTGTGTGGCAAAGCACCGTTTTATGCTTTTTTAGTTGTTACTGGACTCATGGCTGGCTGCCCACCAGCCTTGACCCGCAGGGCTGCCAAGTTGGCCGGACCCTGGAATGTAACCCAAGCTCGTTTCTGCGGCTTAGCTCCTGTCCCAGGGGAAGGTGCTAAACGCCCACTCGCCAGACCGGCGCGAAGCCGTGACCTTGGGGCCGGTCAGATCTGATTGCCTCTTTCTAGCAACAGAAGCTTGTTGAGGTCGGGACTGAGACAGGGCCAGGCCATCGCGATGGGTGTGAAGACAGCATGGGGGGCAAGGGATGCCTCCAAATACGTGGGGAGATGATGGCAGCTTCCCAGAGGCAGGTGCCTTCCGGGCTGGGACTGTGCCCCCAAGCACCTTGATCATAGCTGTGGTCCTTGAGGAACTCAGTTGACACCAGATGGTCCACTAAACTGAAGAGAGATGACAAGGACATAAGGCCAAAAATGCTGACTGGCTCAGAAACCTCAAGAACTTCATAGGTAGATAGAGTCGAAGCTACGGGAAGTGTCATCTTTGGGAAGAGAGAATGCACAGTATGTGGAAGTGTGGACTTCTAGGTCTCTAGACGGGGAGGTTCTGAGAATCTGATGTCATCAGTTGTGCCGTTGAGACGCAGCTCCAATAATATATCCCAGGAACTGACTTATTTTATGCACTTGGAGCCTGCGGGAAAAGGGAGCAGCTAGCAAGAGTTCTTGAAAAACACATTCTAACGATGCCAACATCATTTTGGTGATATTTCCTGGAAATTCATTAGCATTTGGAACTGTGCACACAAAAACTTCTTTTATGAGTAACTGGAACTCCAGACCAGGGATGGAATGGAGGAGGATTGTCATTTTAGAGGACTGCCCTGCCCTACCCCCACCCTCATTTGGCCAAGTTATTTTAGGAGGTTTCCAAGAACAAGCAATTATTAGAATCACTCATTGCTGATTTCCTAGAAGTCCCCACAACAGACTCCGAGCTAAATGCGAACCGGGTGAGCCGGCAGCCTTGCAACATTTGTGAAGAAATGTGGAGTCTGCTCTACATAAACGTCATTGGCCTCAGGGAGCGAGGCTCAGAGTAGAATCACAGTAGTAGAAACAAGGGCGGATGGAACCTCTAGGTCATCAGGCAGAGACCCTGACTTAAGATAGATCAGAGACTACTACAGAGACCCTCCTGGGAAGGTGATCCCGCTCTGGGATGTTTCTGGAGTGTGCTAGGCATTGTGCTGGACGCGCCGTCCTTGCCCTCCAAGTTCGAGAGGCCAGATTCCAGGTGCTACCACTGTGGTCTCAGTGTAGGTGGCTTTCCTTTGATCAGGGTTAGGTGGTCCCGTATGGTGTCCCAGTTAGCTCCCCTCTTTTACAGATGAGGAACTCAGGTCGAGAGAAAGGTTGGCTCCTTGATGTCAAGACCAGACCTCTCTGGAGGTCAAAATTCCCTACCCCAGGCTGCCTCTGCTTTTACTGAGATTCAGGAAGAGGCCTGAATGCTGAGTGATTGTCTGCAGTCACCCATCAGGAGAGCAGAAGTGGGAAGGCTTTTGGCACCAGAAAGATCTCCCACATCCTCGGGCAGATTGGCTGGTGGTGACATCCTCCAGGAGCCCAGCCCCCATGCCATGCTGGAGGAGCAGACCCGAGGGCGTGAGGACGCTCTGGGGAAGCGGGGGCAAGGGGCCAGGAGGAAGGAGTCCAGGGAGCCAGGCCCGGCCACCTTTCGTTCCACCTCTCCCCCGCGGGGCCTCAGTTTCCCCATAATTCACTTTGTCTTCTGCTTAGAGTGGGTCCTGCTGGCAAAGTGGATCAGTGGCCAGGAGGCCAGGGGTTGCCGAGGGAGCGGGAAGTCATGGCCTTCTTCCTTCCCCCGGAGGGACCGAGTGGGCTCCCCCCGCCCCAGTTCAGCTCTTAAGAGGAAGCAAGGAAGGGAGGGCTGTGCCTTGGGCTGCAGTGTTCTTCCGGATGACTGCAATCTTCCCTTCTTGGTTTTACCAACAGCTGCCATTCTGGAGCGGGGGGCTGGAGTGGAGGCAGGGTCAGGCGGGCCCTCGGGAAGCTTCCTCCCCAGCTCCGCTCACACGAGGCTGGTTTTGTGTGCCGGCCTGGCAGCAAGGGGCAGTGCTGCTGAGAGTACTTCTCAGGCAGACCCCTCTCTGCACCCTGCAGTCACATGGGGCTCTCAGGGGCGGCGGTCTCCACAGCAGACGCTGGGCCCACCCGTGGGTGGGTGGAGGTCGGTCAGGAGGCTGCCGGGGCCGGGCGGTGAGGGCAGGACAGCAGCCAACCGGCCCGAGGACTCAGGCCAAATTCAAGCCAGATGTTACTCAATCAGCAGAGGAGGGGGAGCCCCGCTCCCCAGGGAGGCATTTATTAGGCTGAGTTGGTAGCCGTGTATTTCCCAGACAGCCCACAGCCCCATAGCTGCCTTCCTGCAGCCGAGGGGCCTCTCTGGACAGAGCACCCCCAGACCTCCCATTGCCCTTGGGTGGGCTGGGCCTGGGGCGGGGCGGGGGCTGGCAGGGTGTTCCGGAACGTTACCTATATACCTGCACTTTACAAAGCACTTTATCTGTTTGCTTGGTGTTGGCTGATGGTGGAGTTGAGTGCAAGTGTGCCTGTCAGCGGACTGGGTGCTCCTGTCAGCTCCCCCGCCGGCCCCATGCCAAGGGGGGGCACCCTGAACTCAGGGGCGGGGCCATTCTGGGGCTACGTCCCTGACAGGGATTCACCTCGTGGGAGGAGCCACGTCTCTGATGTTGTGGCTGGAGGCCTCGGTGCCCAGCGGTAGAGGACCACACCGCTGGCGGGAAAGCACCCCCCCTCAGCCTCCAGGGCGCCCCAGAGCTGACCTTCTGGGACTGGTCGGCCAGACTGGACATACCTCCCTTGGTTTAGAACTGATTGTGACCCTGGAGGGCCAGGCCTTAGTCAGCCTCCCCACGGTCTGTTCTCACGCCGCCCCCGAGTGCGCTGCTTCGAGTTTTTCTGCAGCCTGGGACCCCGGTTCGGGGCGTAGCGTGCACCCCTCTGTCTCAGCTTCTGCACGGCCCCCAGCACCAGGTCGGCGCTCTCTTGGTGTTGGGTGACGGCCTCAGGCTGAGCTCAGGTGTGGTCTTGGCCCACGGAGGGCTCAGTGTGCAGAGGGACCCTGGCTTGGGGTGGGGGGCAGATGTGTGCTTGGATCAGGGTGTGTGTGTTTGTGTGTGTGTGTGTGTGTTTGTGTGTGGGCATGCCTGCATGTGCAAGCATGCGCATGTGCGAGGGTCTGTGCATGTGTGAGAGAGACAGATGGTGGAGAGTGACTGGAAGTGAGAGACAGATTGGGTCTCTCCCTAAGCCTGGACACCCTGAGCGCGGAAACCACGTCCGCTCCTCCAGACCCACTCCCCGCTGCCCCCCTCTGCCCCCCGTAGTTTTGTCCACGGCCCATCTGTGTGTCCATTTCTGCCACAGTGGGGCAGACGGGTGGCAGCCTTGGCCCCCAACCCCTGACCCTTCACTGTCGCCCTCTCCATCGCCTCCTCCTGGCAATGCTGCCGAGGTGTCGGAGGGATTTTGATGCCCTTCTCACCAGGGCTGCCCAGTGGACACACTGGGCTTCCCCCTTCCGTGTCCTGGCTGGAGCCCTCCCCTCTCACAGCCCCCCCGCCCCCGGCTCCTGCCCCCGTGGCTGGGGTTCTCACCGGCTCCCCCACAGAAGCCCCTAGACCCCAGCCACCAGGGCAGCTCACGGTCCCCATTCAGCCTTCTAGATGGAAGGACAAGAATGGGTTGAGCAGGTGCGGCGCGGCGGCGTCCTCTGCCCAGCCTCCCTGGCTGCCCTGGTGGCGCTGGCCGGGGGACCTCAGGACCAGGAGGGGCCTCCCAGACCTCGGCTGCCGCACCACACCCTCGACAGAGCCCCGGACCCGGAGGATAACTGCGCCCCGGAAGCCACAGGATTCAGGTCAGTTCCCGCTGTGCCTCGCGGCGCCCCGCCCCCTTCTCCTCCAGGTGATGCACCTTCGATGCAGTCTGAACACAGTGACTTGTACCGAAAAGTGCCAAAAATGACCCCGG
The DNA here is from genome assembly GCA_028646485.1 of Cryptoprocta ferox. Classification (NCBI taxonomy): domain Eukaryota; kingdom Metazoa; phylum Chordata; class Mammalia; order Carnivora; family Eupleridae; genus Cryptoprocta; species Cryptoprocta ferox. The sequence goes on along the minus strand of CM053560.1, from coordinate 3,611,186 downwards.
GCTTTCTTTGTCTGATCGGTTTGCCGACGAGGTTGAGAGTGGACAAGTCAGATGAGCTTGTCCGCAGCTCCGAGCCTTGGACGGATCTGTATACATGCGCCACCTGCCACGTATGTTTTCTAGCACACAGGAGGCTGTGTTTTCGCAACTCTTTAAGCTCAGCGTGAAAACTTGGTTGCCAATTAAAAAATAGGCCGGGGGAGGGAGGGAGTAGGTGCCTTTGCAGAATTTCTTTACAGGGTGTGCAGACAAAAACGATCGCTGTTTCAGGGTGTTGACGCTTCCTCCGCGGCAAGGTTCTTGGCTTTGGAAATTGTTCTCCAAGCTTTGCACATGGTGGATATTCTGTTACTGAAATGGGCGTTGGGGGCGGGGGTCGAGCTGGATGCTGGGCTGGGCTGTAGCTGTAAAGGCTCTTGACTCATGTCCCACCTTGACCTTTAGAAGTTTCCAGGTCCAGCTGGTGGGTCCCGGGTCCCAACTCCTTGTCCATGTCACACATATCTGTCCCCACGGGCTCCATCATCCTGGCTCCTGTCACCTAGCGCTGCTGTTTCAAGTCACCTGCAGCTCCTGGGTCCCAGGGCCCGGGGACGCCGTGGGCTGGGCATCTCGGGCTCCCATCACCTCCGCCCGGCCTCTGTCACTCTGTCATCCTGGGCACGGCATCCCATCTCCATCACTGCGGACCTGGCCACCACCCATCCATCGTCTGCCTCACCTCCTTCATCCTCGCTTTGGGGCTCCCTCCGGCCGCCAGGGCCTCGTACATGGGAGGCTTTCATTCATTCGTTTGCACAGTCGGTGAAGGTCTGCCGTGTGCCGGGCCCTGTGCCAGGCAGCAAGGAATGGACGTTGACCTTGGGAGTGCGCCCCTTGGGGAGACGCACAAGAACTGGGTCCGGGGCAGCTCCGGGGGGGCGGGGTGCCGAGAGGGGCGGGTCCGACCGCACACAGGAGGCGGGGCTGGGGGGCTCGGCCAAGGTCCTGCTGAGTGGGGTCTGGAAGGAGAGGCCGCACGCGCTCTCCTGCATCCCTGCTGGTGGCCGACATCTCAGAAATGGCGCCGGGAACCCTCTCGGCTGGTCCATGGGGTCCTGGCTCCTAGGCCCCCCGCACGGTTCCTGCCTCTCTGTCCTCGCACCCTGCTCCCCATTCTCTGGGTCAGCCTCTTCGCTGTCGCCTTTGTTGAAGATCATCCAGTTCTACCTGGATCCTTCGTTGGCCATATGTCACCCTTTCCAGATGATAAAACTGATGGTCCGCACTCAGCCGGTTAAGGACCGACTTTTGTGTTCTTCCCACCAAAGTTGACCGAAACGAATAAGTGACTGACACGAGAGAGGGGGGCAGGGTCCTCGCTTCTCCGTGCTCAGCCCGGGGTCGCATTGGGGGAGGGGCGCTGCAGGGGGAGGAGGGAGGAGGCCCTGCGGGATGGAGGGGGGATGGAGGGATCGTGTTTCTCGGGTGAGATCAGAAAATGGCGGACAAGGCAGATGAATACTGCGTGACGCGGACTTTCTTCCACTGTAGGCATCTGGGTCGTGGCCTTGCTGCGTTGGGGTGTCTGTCGCGCGGACCTCTGTTCTCTGGAGCAACGGGGGCGGGGACGGAATTGTTTTGTCTGTTGACTTTAATGCCTGTGTTTGGCCACATGTTGGCTGTCGGATGTCCGTTTTGGGCGTGTCTAGGGCTTGTGGAGCCAGGACCTTGGACCCTCTGGTGTCCCTGAAGATGCCAGGGGTGTTGGGGGAAGGGGCCGTGGCCTCGTGGGGTATGACAATGGCTCAGGTGCCTTCACAGTCCCCTTGGAGAGTTGGAGGGGACCCCGTCTTAGAGGATCTTGGTCTTCGGGACATGGTGCAGTTTTGTTAACTCGGATCCCACCGTTGCTGGCTGGACTCGTGCGACTGTCAGGGTGGTCCGCGAGCCCCTTGCAGTGTGACGTGGGGTGTGCAGGCGCCTTGGGGTGGGGTGGTGCCCTGGGCTCCCGCCGGCATCCTGGGGTGTGGGGCCACCCCTCACTGGTGCTCCTGAGGGTGGAAACCACTCCTGGGTCCTGCACCCACTAACCCCTCCTCCCTCCCGGGTCACACTGAGCTCCTCCTCCACTCACGAGTCACACTGAGCCCCCCATGTGTCACAGTGATCTCCTCCTCCCCACTCCTATGTCACATTGATCCCCTCTCCCATCATGTTTCACACTGAGCCCCTCCTCCCTCACCAGTCACACTGAGCACCCCCATGTGTCACACGGAGCCCCTCCTCCCTCACTGGTCACACTAAACCCATGTGTCACACTGAGCACCCCCATGTGTCACTGAGCACCTCCTCACTCCTCTGTCACACGGAGCCCCTCCTCCCTTACTGGTCACGCTAAACCCCATGTGTCACACTGAGCCCCTCCATGTGTCACACTGAGCCCCTCCATGTGTCACACTGAGCCCCTCACTCACCTGTCACACTGATCCCCCCCATCCTCCCTCCTGATTTCCTCCTCCCTCTGGTGTCACACTGATCCCTCCTCCTGTGTCACACTAAGCACCTCCCCCCTCACGTCTCACACTGAGCCCCTCCTCACTCATGTGTCACACTGAGCCCCCCACGTGTCACACTGAGCCCCCATCCTCCCTCCTGATTTCCTCCTCCCTCTGGTGTCACACTGATCCCTCCTGTGTCACACTAAGCACCTTCCCCCTCACACTGAGCCCCTCCTCACTTACCTGTCACACTGAGCTCCTCCTTTCTCACCTGTCAGCCCCCATGTGTCACACTGAGCCCCTCCCTGACCCTTCACTTCAACCACCTCTTCACTCACGTGTCCTATTAAACCCCTTCCACTCATGTGTCACACTGAGCCCTTCCCCCATTCCTGTGTCATATGGAGTCCCTCCCCCACTCGTGCCACCTAGATCCCCTCCTTCACACACATGTCCTAGTGAAGGTCCCCTCACTCTTGTCACACAGAGACCCTCCTTCCCTAGAATCGTGTGGTCCCCCCTCCACCAACGTGCTACGTCCAGTCCCTCCCCCGCCGCCGTGGCCAATCCTGAACCTTGCTGCGCTCACGTGTCACACGGGGTCCTTCCCCTTCTCAGTTGTCCCGTGCAACTCGTCCCCCCGACCATCATCACACTAGTCCCCCTCCACTCGTGGGTTACACCAAGTCCTTCACTCCCGCGTGTGTCCTGTCGACTCCGTCGTTCACTCCTCCACTCACGTGTCACACCATCCCCTCCGTGCCAGTGGCACACCAAGCTCCACCCCCACTCATGTGTCATATGGAGTGTCCCCCCTCCATTCAGCTGTCCCACTGGGTCCCTGCCCTACTCCTGTGTCACACAGAGCCCCTCCCCCTCCACGCCCTCCCCCCACCCATCCCCAGTTCTCCTCAGGGCCTGACCTCCTCACCCTGGAGCTTTTCCTCCGTGTGCCCTCCAGGGATAGTGGCGTCATTACGTCATTCATTCCACAGCAGTGACGTTCTGCGCCTCTTACTAGTGCTGAGCCCCACGTCTGTGGGAACGTGTGCTGATCGCGTCAGTGGCTGGCGAATCTACGGCGAGGCCTGCAGCAGGGAGAAGGGGGACACGGGGTCAAGGAAAGTGTGCGGGACAAGGGAAGCTCTTGCTATAAGAAAAACTTTATTGAGGTATTTACGTATATGCCGTCCACCTTCCAGAGCGTACAGACGCTGCTGGTCGGTGTGTTCACGGATACGCGCACGTTCAACACGTTCAACTTTGGCAGCTTGTCTTCACCCCTAGAAGAAACCTTAGAGCCATTAGTTACTGCCCCCATCCCCCCTTCCCCGCTCCCCTCCCCTCCCCATCCCCCTTCCCCTCTTCCTCCCCATCCCCCCTTCCCGTCTTCCTCCCCATCCCCCCTTCCCCCTCCCCTCCCCCTCCCCTCCCCCTTCCCTCCCCACCCCCTTCCCCTCTTCCTCCCCATCCCCCCTCCCTACTCCCCTCCCCTCCCCCTTCCCTCCCCCATCCTCCCTACCCCGCTCCCCTCCCCCATCCCCCTTCCCCTCTTCCTCCCCCTCCCCCTCCCCTCCCCCATC
>CM053560.1:3550630-3606623 GCA_028646485.1 Cryptoprocta ferox | reverse complement strand
GAGGCGGGACAAGTGCCCCAGGGTAGGAAGTTGCAGAAGGGTAGGACCAGACCCCCTGACGTGCATGCACAGCTCCTGCGCCAGCACAGGGCTTGCCTCTCCCGTGTCCCCAGCCTCCATGACTTGGCAGGTCCCCACGGCCTCCTGGGGCTCTCTGTGGCCAGAGGAGGCAGCGGCAGGGCGAGGCTGGGCGAGGCAGGCAGGTCCCAGGGAGCCGCAGGTCCCCAGCGGTGGGTGGTGCTGCCTGGGTCACCTGTCCCTTGTGTGTCCCTGCTTTGAGCACTAACAGCAGGCGCCCCACTCACCCTCCGGGGGGCTGGCACCACACTTCCCGGAGGAGGGTTGCGGCCATAGTCAGTAGGTGGGGGGTGAGAACGGCTTCATACAGGAGTTGGTGCACAGTTATCCAGCTCCTATATGGTGCCTTTCCTCATCCCCTTCAACCACACGCAGCCCCCGGGCCCTCCTCTGCACCCCCAGCTGCACAGGGCTGCCCTCTGGCTTGCTGCTGCCCCCCATCCTCCTCCCCGCATGCTCTTCTCTTCCTCTCTCTTCTGCGGCTCCCCAAGTTCCTGGAGGGTAGGGCCCCCCCACCTGGGAGGGGGAAGCTGTGAGGCCAGTGGGATAGCTCCAGGGCTGGGCCCAGGCCACCTTCTGACTTCAAGCAGACAGACCAGAGGTGGGCAGGACCAGCTCTGGGGCCTTCTGCCATCGACGGGCCTGTGGCTGGGCACCGGTGGGGACACAGCCCCCCGCGCTGGGGAGTGGGGCCTCCCACTGCTATGCAGGAGGGGCCCCTCGAGGGCTCTTAGCCTCTACCCAGGACTCTTTCTTGTGACCAGGAGGCTGAGACCCCTCCTGGGCGGCTGCTTACTCTCTCTTTAACTTTCCGGATGCACCCCAGCTTCCCAAGGATCCCTAACGCTGGCCCTGCCTCGCCCACCTGGGAGCTATCACTAGGGACCCCAGTTCTTATCTAAGGAGGGGGGGAGCCCCAGGGCGCGAGACCAGGGTCCCCTTGGCCACAGCTGTTGGCTTTCGCATCCTCTACTAACTCGGGTTCCGCACATGACAGAAGGTGACTCCCGCCAGGCCCCTGTGCGACTGGAGTCATTAGCCCGTTGCCCAGCGAGGCAGCCAGCCCCGTGCCCCCGTGGGGTGGGCAAGGCAGGGGGGGCCTTGTCCACAGCAGGAAGCTGTTACAGCAGGTTAGGAAAGGCTATGGCTTTCCTGCCCTCCCCCCAGCTCCTCTCCCCTCCCCTGCCACCTTCTCTCCCCTTCTCCCCAGTCTTCTGTGGCATCAGGAAGGCCTTCCTGATGAGCGGGGCCGCGTCAGGTGTGGAGTATGTTGTGCCTTTGGTGGCTGTTGGAGCGACACGCAGCACGTAGAAGACTGAAGTCCGTCCTGAAAGGCTTCGGTGCTGGCCAAGGAAAGGCCTTTACGCCCCTCAGGGATGCTCCGGGTGTATGTGCCGCGCGCGGCGCAGGTGGGTCTCCAGCCCCCCTGGGCGTCGGCTTTCCGAGGTCTGAAGGCCGGGCCAGGGCCCTGAGTCTCCGTGCCAGCCAGCTGTCTCAGTGACTCTGCTGCGGGTGGCCCCAGGCCTCGCTTTGGGAAACACCCTTTTGGAAGTGGTCAGCGCGCAGCGCTTCTCTTCCCTGCCCCTGGCTGTGCCAAGCACACGGGCCGCAGCCCGAGGTCGGCCTGCTCATTCCCGCCTCTCTCTTCTAGGGCCGCCGTCTGGTGCCTTTGGGACGAGCTAAACTGACCTTCGGCCGAAGCCTGGACGGTTTTCGGCTGCCTGGGTGTGTGCGGAATCCTAGATTGAAGGCATTTCAGAAGCACACCGTGTGTTTGTTCTGCAACACCCCGGACGGGGGTCCGGACGCGGGTCGCTGTGTGGGCCCGCGATCCTCTCGTGGTGGTGGTCCCCTGGGGGGAGCCAAGGTCAGGGCTGTGGTGCCTTCCTGCTCTCGCTCTGGGAGCAGGTCGGGGCTGTCCCTGTGGGTGCGGGCGGCGAGGGGACCTCATGCTTCTGCGGGCTGAGCTCCTGTCACACCCCCTCGCCATGGGGGCCCCTGACCGGACCTGCGGTCCCTGCAGGAGGGGTGGGCCTGTCCACACCTGAACGGTGAGTAGCTGCCAGTATGTAGCCGTCGAGTGTTTGAGAGACAGGCTTGGCCTGAGCCAGGCCTGAAGGCTGGAACACTGGGGTGTGGGGGTGGGGCGGGGAAGCCAGGTGACAAGGGAGGTTGATGGCCTTACCTGGGGTGGAACGTGGGGCTTCCCCCTGGTCCCCGTCAGAGCTTTCTGGATGCCAGTGCTGTTGGGAGGTGGGAGGTGCTCAGGTGCTCAGGCCTGACCTGGTGCGGCCCGTGTGCTTGGGCGCTGGGGACCCACGGTCCAGGGCAACCTCGTGCACCTTTTTAGTGGTGTCTGTGATGTCATGACCCACTCAGCATGTCCCTTCATACTAACTTTCTTTCTTTTCCTTTTTCTTTCTTTTTCTTTTTTCAGGAGGAAAATGGTTTGTATTCTGTAGTGTTTTTCTTAACTCTCTCCAGGAGGGAAGGGACATGGTCACCCGATGTTTTTGCCTTGTCAGTAGCTCTGCTGGGCGTGGGGGCTGCCTCTGTAAATGGGCGTGAATGGTTGGATTGTGGCAGGGGACACAGGGAGGCCAGGACACCTGCTGCCGTGGGAGGCAGAGGCCGCGACCATGCCAGCAGCCCCGTTAGTGCACATGTGTGTGTGCGTGTGCGAGCGTGTGTGCCTGTCACCGTGGGTAAGCTTGTGCACGTAAGTCGGCGTCCGAAGGGCAGGACCCGGGCTTCGGGCACACGAAGGGTCCCCGGTCCACCCTCCAGTCACCTAGGGCAGCCCCTTCCGAGCAGGCGTACAGGTTTGCCTGCAGGCCCAGCCTCTGGGACCTCCAGAGGCGGCCTGAGCCAGGGGCCAGTGCTGGGAGTGAGGTTCCCACTGCGGTCCCAGGTCCACCCCAGAGCGGGTCACCACCACCAAAGAATTCGAGGGCTGCCAGAGTGCCATGTGAGAATGGAGGGGATTTTAGGAACCAGGGGCCTTTGGACAATGTGTCTCGTTGCCCCTGAAACTCCCCTCTCCTCTCACGACCCCCATTCGATGACAGGAAATAGGCCTGGAGGCTGGCAGCCATTGACCAGGGCCGCCCAGCAAGTCAGGGTCAGGACCACTCTCAGAGACGCTGGGGGCTTGCGGCTGAGCCTTTGATCTTGACCCGTAGGACCCTTGTGGCCTCTTGGGGCCACTGTCGGGGGCAGATGCCAGGTGGGCAGACGGACAGACAGATGTGGCTCCCAGGGCCACCATGATGCCAGCTGTCCAGGGGGCTGTTCCAGGGCTGGGCACAGCAGGGCGCAGCGGCCTGCAGTGCCAGAGCAGAGGCCACCAGGGAGGGCTCCCAGTCCCGGCTTCGTCTGTTCCCGACTCTTCCGCAGCCGTCAGCCAGTTGCCTGCCCTCTTTGGGGCCTTGGTTTCCCCACGTTTATCCTGAATGAGGGTCCTGGGAAGCCCATGCACAGGGGTGGTGGGGGAGGATAGGAGCCCTGCGTGAGCACTTCCTCTGTGAGCCTTGACTCCTCATAGTAACCCTGCAGGGTCAGGCGACAGATGAGGAAACTGAGGCAGGGGGAGCGGTGTGCAGCCAGCCAGCAGGGGGGCTGAGCCCCTGGCTTTGCACTTGGGGATCCTGACCATGATCTCTTGGTGCTGCTATCGGGGGTAGATGCCTTGGACAGATGGATGGCTGGGCGATGGCCGGTCGCCCCTGGGGACCAGTGAGCCCTGGGACCAGTGAGGGCACAGAACGTGAGCCTGTGTGCCGCCCGCCGGAAAGACTGGGGTCAGCTAGGGATGTGCTTTTCCTTAGGATGGGGTGAGAAGGGCAGGGCCAGGAAGGGAGATGGGATGTTAGCTCCCGCAGAGCCCCTGACCTTTGAACCTGAGATCTGCCTGGTGATCTCATGGTGCCGCCGTCAGGGGCAGAGTCAGGAGCAGATTCCCACCTGGCGGGAGGGGTGTGTGGCATGACGGGTGAGGGTCCAGGCTGGCAGGGGGTGGTCCATGTCCTCCCACCACGCCCCAGTTGCCCGGTGTGGAGGCTGGGGCAGCTCTGTTCTCAGAGGTCAGAGGTGCTGCTGGGTGGGGGGGCTGAAGCCAGGCAGGGGGTGCTGGACTGTGGGCTGAATGAGTGAATGAGTGCCGTGCTCCCTTCTCCTGCACTCCCCTGGAGCCCCTCCCCTTCCCAGGGCAAGAACCCCCCCAACCCCAACAGCCAGTTTGCCACTCCTAGGGCAGTGTGACCTTGGCCTTCGCTGAAGGTGGTGCAGGGGAATCCTTTGGACTTATGGGGCAGAGAACAGCCTGTCTCAGGCTTCATGTAGGAGGAAGGTCCAGGCGGCGATGAGACTCGACCCTTCGGGGGAGGCAGCTCCTGGGGACCCCTGCCCCCCATCCCAGCTTGTGTTGCACGCACGAGGTGGGGCCTGCTTTGGGGCGAGAGCCCAGACTCCCCGCTCCACTTGCCCCCTCCTCCATCCAAGCCCCACCTGGCCCCAACTTCCCTCCACCGTCTGCCTTCAGAACAAACCAGAGTCAGATCATCTTTAATTTTGCTTTATTTTGGGGGCGGGAAAGGGGAGAGGGTGGGATGGGGGTGGTCTCCTCCCCGTGGCAGAGAGCGGTGGTCTGCTAGCAGGTGGCTCAGCACAGTCCACTGGGTGGTTGGGACCTTCCTCCGTCTCTCTCGGAGCCCCCTCCCCTGTCGTGGACCTCCGGGCCCCTGGGCTGTTAGTGCCGGGAGGGGAGAAGGGAGCCCCACCTCGCTTGGCGAGGTCCCTCCCTCGGTATGCGGGGGGTCCCGGGGACTCTCGGGGACGCAGGTTCGGTGAGTACTGGTACGTCGGACGTTCTGTGGAGAGGCACCGTCCAGGTAAGGGCAGAGTTCAGGGCCAGGCAGAGTCAGTGTCAAGGGTGCTGAACCAGAGGGTTGGGGGTGGGCTGGCTTTGCAGGGGGTGGGCGAGGGAGGTGCCCCAGCGCTCCACGAGGTGTGAGCGCGGGTGGGGGGTGGGGGCACAGGGGAGCAGGAGCACCGGCGGTGGAGGTAGAAGAAGTCACTGGAGCACCCGAGGTCAGTGTCCCGGGACGGCACATGGTGGCCGCTCATCTCTCCAGGGGGGTGGGTCCCCGGCGCCTGCTTGCTTGGCTGCCTCTGCTCTGCCTGATTCTTCACCTGGCCTTGGGTCATGGGGTCGTCTGCGCACCACTGCTCTCCCCCTCACGGACCTCACTGCCAGCTGCAAGCCTGGGACCTGGGCAGTTAAGATGGGACTGTGGGTGTGTAGCCCTGAGCTGGCTCTGGGTCTCTGATGGTTGGACAGTCCGCTGGTGGTGGCACAGATGATGTTGTTGGTTGATGAGTTGAAGAAATTTTTGCCCTTCTCCAGTGGGTTTCCCTTGGGTCAGGAACAGCATCGGCGGGTGGGGGGGCAGCGCCGGGTCTGAGCGAAGCAGGCGGAGGCACGGGGAGGCTGGAAGGAGACTCTGTGGGGGTGGTGGTGGTGGTGAGGCACTGGGCAGAGGAGCCGAGACGCTTCACTCGGGGCTCGCGTCATCCTCGCCCCCGGGCAGCTCCTCCAGCCTTGCTTCCTCGCGGGGCCAGCTGGCCCACGCGGCCGCGGGTGGCGCCCGAGCGTAGATGGCGGCCAGAAAGCAGATCAGGGCCACGGCCGCCTGCTCCTGGCTGCGGCCGCGGGGCGGGTGTCGGCTCAGGAAGGCCAGGACCTCTGAGGGCGTGGGGAGGTGCTGGCGGGGCTGCAAGGCCGCCGCCTCGCGCACGTCGCTGTCCTGCTCGTCCTGCGAGGTGTCTTGCAGGCCGTCATGCAGGCCACACTGACGGTAACGTTGCAGGTCGTCTTGCAGGGCTTCTCGCAAGACGACATCCTCATCGCCGGCGACGTGCAGCTCCAGACAGCGGGCCCCTCCCGGGAGGGGGCGGGCGCCCCCGGGCGGGATGACTTGGACACCGAAGAACTCGCACAGCATCAGCCAGAAGCCGGGCTCGAACTGCAGGCCCCGGCGGGTCAGGGGGAGCAGGGCCTGTTGCAGCTGGCGGCGGTGGTGGCCGGGGCCCGGGAGCAGCCCGCTCAGCTCCTTGGCCGGGACGGCGCTTGTGCCCATGGGCAGGGGCACCTGGGCCAGGAGTTGGGCCGCGGTGGCGGCAACGCCGCTGCCTGCGAACAGGGTCGCGGCCTGGTCGAGGCGCAGCCAGCGCCGGGGGGGCCGGGCCAGGGCCAGGGCCCGGGCGGCCGCGGGCCGCGGGGCGAGGCGCCGCTTCAGCTTCAGCAGCACGAGGAGGGCTGCCACGGCCAGGGTGTCTTTCCAGAATAGGAGGCCCCGGAAGAAATGCAGGACGACGGCCCGGATCTGGGCCACGCTGAAGTGGGCGAGGAGGCTGTTGAATATTTGGTCGATGGGTATCCGCGCCAGGAACTCTTGCTGCCGGGTCCGCCTGCGCGGCTGGTCCCGGCTCCGGGCGTCTTCGTTCTCCTCTTCCCCGGAGTCTAGCGACTGGTCCCAGGGGGACCCTCCGGTCGTGAATAGTGACCTTGCCAGGGCGGCAGCATTGCGCCGGAAAGCCCTCCGGTTGAGGTTTCTCGAGGATGGCAGGGGCCAGACCCCGTCTTGCGCGGGGCGCTCCATGACGTCGAAGTGGAAGTGGGAGAAGAAGAAGACCCAATGCCCGGGGAGAAGTACGGTGAGCCTGTCATTATTCAGAGAGGCTAGATCCTCTGTGTTGAGAAGGATCATGATGGGCTCCTCGGTGTTCTCCAGGTAGCGGCACCACACCGCGAAGGCAGCCCTTATCGGAAGGATCCTCATTTCCAGTTGAGAGTAGTCGAACTCGATGGCCGAGATGTTTCGAGAGTAGAAAGCGCAGGAGACTCTGTTGCCAGTTTGGTCGTCTATTTGGATCAGGGAGGCGTGCAGGGCCGTCTTGGTGACCCCCGTCTCCAAGTAGAAGGGATTCTGCGGCTTGGGGTGGTGCAGGAGGGGCGCCTTGCGGAAAGCCCGCTTCAGGCACTCGAAGGACTCCTGCTCCTCGGTCCCCCAGTGGAACGCGTCGTCGGTCAGCAGCAGCCGCGCCAGCGGCTCTGTGATGACTGTGAAGCGCTCCACAAAGTGCCGGTAGGGGAAGATGAACGCGATCAGGTGTTGCAGGGACTTCTTACAGCCAGGCGGGGGGTACCCTGTCACGGTAGTCACGATGCTCTTGTTTAGCTTTACCCCTTTGGGGGTGATGACGAATCCCAGGAACTCGACGGTGTGTCGGTGGAACTGGCTTCTGTCCAGGGAGCAGTAGACGCGGTGGTGTCGGAATCGGACCAGGACTTGTCGGACGTGTTGGAAGTGCTCCTCCTGACTCATTGAGTAGATCAGGACGTCCTGCCCGTAGGACAGCACGAAGTAGCCGAGCATGTCCTTCAGGATAAAGTGGACCACGTCCTGAGGGATGGTGGGGTCTGAGGACAGCGGGAAGGGCTGGTAGCTCTCCATCTCTTGAGGCTCGAAACCAAACGCTATTCTCCATACATCTTCTGCTTGGCGTATGCTCGTGCTTTCCTCCACGACGGTCCCCCGCAGCTCCAGCTTCGTGAACCATGTAGCTCCGTGTAACTGGTCGAACAGTTCCGGAATCATCTGTATGTAGTCCTGTCTGTTGGTCAGCATGTCCTGTGGGTCCCAGAATTCATCCCGCGGCCTGGCACTTTCTTGCACCCTGGCACCTATAGGTTCCCACGGCGCGATGGAGGGACACTCGTAAAAGGTCTCGCTGTGATCACTGTCTCCAGCCTGCTGAAGCTCAGAGGGCTCTGATTCAGAAAGATCATCGGATCCGTCTGAGCTTGGCTGGTCGGAAGTCTCATCATCTGCTTCCTTCGGGTTAAACACGTCGGCCAGGTCGGAGTACAGGGGCGGCAGTCCGGGCAGCAGGCTGATGGCATGTCTTTCCAGTGCGATGCATGGTGGGGGTGGGCGGAAGCACTTCTGCAGGCAGTAGGGAGAGTGGAAGGTGCAGCGGCCTTTGACCCAGTCGACTTCGGGGGCGTGGATCCTGAGCCAGTTGATGCCTAGTATCACGGGGAAGTTGGGGGACAGGACGATGTCGAACTCGATGGCCTCCTGGTGGTTCTGATGAATGCACACCAGGGCCTCGCTGTGGAGCCAGACAGGCTCGTTGCCGATCAGTGAGCCGTCCACGCCCTGGGCCATCTGTGGGTAGGGCTTCTCGTATAGCTCGACGTAGTGCTCCTGGGCGAACTTCTCGTCCATGTAGTTGCCGCCCGCGCCCGAGTCCACCAGGGCCTGCACCGCGACGCTGTGGTAAGGGTTCACTCGGATGAGAAGCAGCAGGAAGAGGTGGTCGCGGTTAATGAGGGGGCGGCAGTCGCGGGACAGCCAGCTGCTCACCATCCACCGCTCGGGGGCAGGTGAGTTGACCCAGGTCAGGTTTCGCGGGCGGGCCTCCGGGGGCAGCCTGAGCACTGCCCTCCTCTCCGCCAGCTTCTCTTCTATTTGCAGGACGAGCACGATCAGACTGTTGAGCGAGTCTGGCTGAGGGACGCGGAACAGGTAGTGCCTGATCTCCTCGTTGAGGCCCTGGCACAGGTGGGCTTGCAGGACTTCGTCGGGCCAACCCAAGGTGGGCACCAGGCCCTGGAACTCAGTGATGTATTCCGTGGCGCTGCGAGTCCCCTGCCTGATGTTGAACATGGCGTCTTCCGCCACGCGCAGCGCCTGTCGGTACTCGAACACGTTGGACATGGCCTCTAGGAAGGCCGGGAAGTCGTCCATCAGGGGGCTGCCCTCTTGCATGAGCGCCGTGGCCCACTCTAAGGCCATGCCCGAGAGGTGGTAGATGACATACCTCACTCGCAGGCGGTCGTTGCAGAACATTCTGGGGTAGCTTTGTAGGATCAGCTGGCAGAGCACGATGAACTCGTGGTATTCTCTGCGATCACCCGAGAAGCGCGGTGGGTTGGGCAGTTGGCCGGCATTGAACCCTTTGATGAGGATCTCTTCCGCTACTCTCTGTTGCTCTCTGAGGTCTTCCATGCGGAGGTACAGAGAGATGATGGACCTCGCCGTGGCCATGAGCTCCAATGTCTCGGAATCCTCCTCGAGACACTCTTCCTCTCTCATGTCGGCCAGGTCAGTGTCATCGTCGACTTCGTCGTCTTGGTCTCCCCATGGGTTGTCTGACACCCCTTCCATTCCGCCAGGTGCCTCGCTCGATGGACCCCCCGCTTCCTGATGTGAACCGTTGCGTGACTCCTCCAGGTCTTGGAGTAGGTCATTGGGTGGATCCTTTATATCCCTATGTGGGCCACTGGATGGCTCCTCCATGTCTTGGCGGAGATCAATGGGCAGCTCTTTCATTTCGTGGGCGGGGCCGCTGGCCGGCCCCGCCTCCTCCCGCGCGCCACTGCCTGATGCCTCCACGGCGGTGTTGGATGAGCCCTCGGAGGACTCCATTTGTTTTGATGATGGATTCTTACGCTCCATCATCGTCTCAAATGAGTCTTCAGAGGGTTCTATCATTTCGTCGGACGGAAAAGGAGTGTTCTCTGAAGACTGGTAAGGATGTGATGCGTCCGGTCAGCGACTGGGACCGCAGGGATCAGTACCTGGGGGTGGGAGGCAGGTGGGGAGCAAAGGCAGCTGTTTAGGGACTCACGGGGTCAAGGTTAGGGTCTCTGGGACAGATCAGATGCCCGACTCATCAGAACGGAGAGAAACTGGGGAGAGCCTCCCTGCGCCCAACTCAGGGAGCCCCGGGGGGAGAGTATCTGTCCGCCCCTGACCTTCTCCCCATTCCCCTAGGCTTTCTTGGCCTATCTGGCTCGCCTGCTCCCCCCACGGCTGTGAGAAATTCACAGCCCGTAAATCTGTGGAGCAATAGACCCAGAGCGGCCGCCGTGGCAGGCAGGCAAGCTGGCAGGATGCGCTGGCCGCTTCGTCTGCCCCTGGCATACATGCCTGGTCAACCCTCCCTCCCTCATCTGGTCACCCAGAAGTCACGGAGGTCATATGTCAGTGCCGTCCAGAGTTGTCCCTGGCAGGCAGGGAGCCCTGAAGCGAGCCCCCCCCACCCCCCTCTGGTTGTGAGGTGGGAATCTCTAGCTAGCAGATGCCAACTGTTTCACAAGGTCAGGGGAAAGGGGGAGAATGGGCAGTTGGCCCCAATCCCATCAGTTGGGTCAGCGGCCCAAAATAGCTCTCACTTCCTCCTTCAGATTCACAGTAGATATTGGGCTGGTGCTGGGGGAGGGCAGATAGAGAGAGCCGCCCTTTAGTGTTTCCCGTGCACATCTACAAAACCCCTACTATGCGCCAGAGCCTTGCACCCATGTGACTTGGTTCTAATGCAGATGTTTGGCTGATTTCCCTTACTCTCTCATCAATTTCCAGTCTCCCCAGTGCTGAGCTGTCGGGGAGATCTGCAGATCCTGTCCCCGCCCCTCAAACAGCCCCCCTCTTGGTGGGGGGTTCAGGGGTCAATTCCACACGTGCAGACATGTTTACGTGCCCCTGTGGTCTTACCAGGCGGGCTGGTTTTTCCCTCTAGCAGGCACACCCCACTCTGTTGCTAGCTGGTTTCTCCCTGACCTCAGGGTGTCTCTTGTAGAGCTGGGGTAGTGAGTAAGGGATGGTGTGGGGGGAGGGTGGCGGGCGTGAGGTATCTTTGACCTCTAATTGTCTTGGAGTTTTGAAAGTCGAGTCATGGGTGGTTTTAGTGGGCTGAGGCTGAATTTAAAGAGATGTTTTGGTTTCGGGTGATTTGTACATTTCTCCTCTGCTGGGATTGCAAATTGAGTTCTGGTTATCCAAAAGATTAGCTCTGTGGTTACTGTCTATATTTAACACCTTTTGTTACTTGTCGGTTTCCTTCTTAGCCACGGGGCCCATCTATTAGGAAATTAATAAAAAAAAAAAAAAAGCATTCCCTCATTGGCTAAAATCCAAACTTTCCCACAAGATGCACGATTCTGATCTGCTGTTTCTCAAAATTAAGTACATTCTTGTTAGCATGACAGTTAAATTCGATCCTGCAGAGCCTCTAATTAAAAGGTTTTGTTGTTTATTTACTGTGCACAGTATTAAATCCAAACCTTTTAGCATAAAAATTCCTGACACAGAAATTCACCAAAATCATTCTCTGGCTAAAATGTAAAGGCCTTAGAATAATAGAAAATTCTGTGTAGGTCATTCCTCAAGGCAGACATTACATTTTTTCGCAATGATGCACCAGTTATGTAAAATCACCATCATCATCATCGCCATCGCCATTGTCACCATCGCCATGGTCACCATTGCCATTGTCACCATCGCCATCGTCACCATCACCATTGCCACAATATATACATAGCACAGTACCTAAATTAACTCATTTGTCCTCACTGAAGTCCTATAAGGCGTTTGTTATAACCGTACAATTCCAAGCTCCTAATATAAAGTTCTAATTGAAATATAAAATTTGACTAATTCATCTGCAGACTCATCTATTAGAAATCAAAATCTCCATATGTCTCTTAAAACCCTCTATTGGCCAAAACTTAAAACTTGAAAATTTGAATTGGCTGAAATTGAAATTTTAAAATGGAAAAATTTGAGTTGGCTAAAATTTAAATTTCACATATAAAATCTGTGCATGTCTTAAAACTGTTAAAACCCCTTATTGGCTAACATTTAAAATGTACTGGCTAAAATTTAAAATTAAAAATTAAAATGAAATCTGTATCTCTCTTAAAACCCTTTATTGGATAAAATTGAAAATTGAAAAATTGAAATTGGCAAAAATTTAAAATTTTAGACATGAAACCTATATAGATAGCTCTTGAAACTTTAAAAACATTTTATTGGCTAACCTTTAAAAATTAAAATTTTAGGGGCACCTGGGTGGCTTAGTTGGTTAGACATCCAACTTCGACTCAGGTCATGATCTCACCGTTCATGGGTTCGAGCCCTGCTGATGGTTCAGAGCCTGGAGCCTGCTTCGGATTCTGTGTCTCCCTCTCTTTCTGCTTCTGCCCCACTCACACTCAGTCTCTGTCTCTCAAAAATGAATAAACATTACAAAAAAACCTTAAAATTTTAAGTTGGCTGAAATTTAAATCTTAAAATTGAAAAATTTAAATTGGATGAAATTAAAAATTTTAAAGATAAAATCTATATAGCTTTAAAACTTAAGAACTCTTTACTGGTTAAAATTTAAAATATAAAATCTCAGTATGTCTCTTAAAATGCTTAAGAACCTTTACTGGTTAAAATGTAAACTCCTTAGCCATATAATTTAAAAACTAGATTATACCCTTTAAAAATTTTTTTTATGTTGATTTATTTTTGAGAGGGAGAGAGACAGAGCACAAGCGGGGTGGGGCAGAAAGAGAGGGAGACACAAAATTCGAAGCAGGCTCCAGGCTCCGAGCTGTCAGCACAGAGCCTGATGCGGGGCTCGAACTCACGAACAGTGAGATCATGACCTGAGCCGAAGTCAGATGCTCAACCGACTGAGCCTCCCAGGCGCCCCTAGATTATATCCCTTCTAATATACGTCCATATGTCTTACCATATTTACAGATTTGATGACGTAACTGATTCAATCATTCACTTTTCCTGTTTTCAATCTAAAATCTAATATCCTTGGCGTGTTACAAAAACCTGATCTTCACACACCTTAGCATCAAAGGTCAAACTTTTGGGAGGATGCATAAAAGTTGTCCCGTAACTGCTCTACTTAAACTTAAAAAAAGTTTCTTTTTATTGCTTCTAATATCAAGTTCCAATCACTTAGCATGAAATAAGAAGTTTGGCCATGGAATTTGTCTGCAGACTGAGGGATATAAATCCTCAGGTCTTACCAGGCCACGTCTTAGACTTAATTTAAGTTTATTGGCTTAGTTCCAAACTTCTAAGCATTATATAAAAAGCTGACCGTGCCATTCCTCAAAATAAAAGGTCACACTTCCTTGCAGGGTACACGGATTTGGTCTTGTAACTTATGCTTCATGCCTTATATGATCGTTTAATTACCTATGAGATAAGCTCTAAACTCCTGAGGAAAATACACACATGTTGCTATATGATGTCTCCGCAGACTACTTTTATCAAACACAGAAATGTTACCGCGTCACTCTCTCAAAATCTCTTAATGGCCCAAATCCAAATTCCTTAGCACAGCACCAATATGTATTCCTGTCGTTCCTCAAAATAGGGTCCAGACTCCTCAGTGTGCTATGTAAACTCAGTCATATACTCTCTGCCTGAGACCTGCCCCACCTCTATAGTGCTTGCTATAAATGATCCCGTTTTTCAGCATAAAGTATAGACGGGGTGCACTTGGGCCAAGGGGTACCTCCTCCGGGCTATCGATGTGCATTCATTATCTGGTTCATCAAATCCAGACACCTTAGCATAAAATACATTTTACCAGCTAATTCCCCTGAAGACAAAACTCTCATCCGTCACTGGCTAAAATCCAGACGCCTCTGCACGAGGGTTCAAAAATGAGATCATATCCCTCCCTAAGATGAAATGCTCTCACATAAAATCACATCTCCTTCGCATGTTATAAAAATCTGATCATATTATCTTTACCATAAAAACCCAGTCTTGTAGCTCCGCCAAAATGCATAAGTTTGATCATGTAACTCCCAATTTAAAACTTTCCAAGGTTTCTTCATTGCCTGTAACATAACGTCCCACCTACTTAACATAAAATGCAACATTTTACCATGTAATTTATCTGCAGACTGGTCTATAAAAAATCCCCAAATCTCATCCCGTCATTCATGTGAACCCTTCATTGGCTTAAATCCAAACTTATTAGCATGATATAAAAATTCGATCTTATCATCCCTTAAAATAAAGTTCACACTTCCTAGCACAGCATATAAAATTTGATCTTGTAATTCCTCCTTAAAATCTTAACAGTGTCTTTTAATTGTGAAATTAGGGAATAAAAGCCCAAATTCTTAGCATAACATGAAGTTTATTTTGTAATTTCACTGCATGGTATTTATGAACCACAGAAAAACCTTACCATGTCACTCTCTTAGAACTTTTCATTGGCTACAATCAAATTGCTAGGCAGGGACAGGACTCCAGTCATGTCAGAGCCTCAAAATAAATTTCAGATTTCTTTGCATGTTCCCAGGGTTGATCATATAACTCTTACGATTGAAGTTTTTCAATGTTGGTGTCGACATCCATCAAATCTCTGGAAGTCAGACATTGGCACCCCTCAAAATATAAAGTGCAAAGGTTTTTGCAGGATACTTAAATTTGTGGCTGTTGCTTTTCTATTTACAGTTTTGCAGTGTTCCCTCTATTGTAAAGCCCAAAGCTGTTAGCCTTAAAATATATTTTTTCATGTTTTTTTCCCTGCGGATTTATCTTCCACAAGCAAAAATTTCACCGTCACATTTCTTAAGACCCTTTGGCAAGAATCCAAACTCCTTAGCATGATATAAAAACTTGTTCCAGTCACTCCTCAAAATAAAGAACCCCCAAACCCCAAATCTATTCCTGGAATCCCGCTTAAAATCTTTTCCTATATTTTCAACGCTAACAACACGTATCACCATCTCCGTATCTTCAATCATGGTGTTTGTAAAACCTTTCGAATTTCATGTCCAAGGCATAAAATCCAAATGCCTGAGCATGAAATGAAAATTGGACCAGATATTTGTTACATTAAGAAAATCTTTACATTGGCTCTTCCCTGCTTAGATAATAAATCTTCGATTCCTTTGCACAAAACCAACAGCGTTCACCCTCCCCGATTTCTAGATGCCGTTCTTGCTCCTTTCACATTTTACTCCTCAAAGACTGGGTTTCTTACTTCTTGCTGCCCCCAAACTCATCTTAATTTTATGGTCCTGGATCTTTTTATGTTGTTAAGCTAGTTCCTCTGTCTACATTTCATTAATTCATTACAGCAACATGTCCTGGTTCTTTTTTCTGGGCTAGGCACTGTGTGCGATCCCCGACGGGAAGAGATTGAAGCACCTTGCCTTGGGGAACACCCCTATAGCAAGAAGAGGACCATGCCGTCATGTCAGACATCGCGCTGGAGGTGAGTGCGGGGGCCTGGGGCGGGGGCAGGATCAGGGGTCTCCCTCTACTGCTAGCGAGTGTCTCCTTTGAGGCTCCGCTGGGCTCAGCCGCCTGTCCCTTGGGGAAGGACTTTGGGCATTGTTGGGACATCGTTTTGCAAAGCGCAGGTGCCTCTGGCCCCCCACGTCTGGCTTTCTACGGTGGCTACGGGCTTCCTTCAGACTCCTGCCCTCCAAATGCCCATGTGCTGTAGTTGGAGAGCCCAGGGGCTGCCCTCCCTCTTCTCGGGGCTCTCCAGAGGTACTATTGTCAGTCTGACAAATGTAGCTTGATAAACGCTGAGGTCTCAGGCCTCAGGACAATTTCTTGAAGAAATAGCTACCGATTTGGCAATTCTCACCTTAGCAAAAAAAAAAAAAAAAAAAAATTAACGAAATAAAAACCAGGATTTAGTGCACGTGGTCTGGGTCAGAAGCACCCTTGAGGTCTCTGAGTCGGACCCTCTGCCCTCCCCGACATTCATAGACAGACACCCCTGCCTCACCGCCTTCAGTGCCCAGAGCCTTCTTGGCCAGGTCAGCTCCCTGCTTGCTGCTGAGCAAGTGGCCCATTGGGTCAAGGCTGCCAGTGTGAGTCTATGAAGGGTTGGGTGTGGGGGGGGGGCCGGGGGGGGCGCCAATCCCTCAGCGAATACCTCGCCGTGTCGGCTCACTTGTACAGTAAAGGAAATCTGATTTTAAAAATAGAGCTTGGAAGAGGAGATGAGGGGTATTTAGGAGCAGAGCTGAGCCTGGGGCGGGGATCAGGGGAGAGGTGAGGACAGGGAGTGGGGTGGGCAGCCAGAGTTGCTGAGGAGGAAGGTGGAGAGCCTAGAAGGGAGGGCAGAGGGGAAACGGGGCACCATGGGGGTTCTCTGATACGTGCTCCCCTTTCCTGCCTCTCTGACACCAGTGCCGACCCCTGCAGCCTTGGCCCTCTGGTTGCCAGAATGGTCATCGGGACTGGGGTCTGGTGAAGACCCTTGTCTGTCTTGGCCCGCCTCTGAGCTGCCCCTGGAGCCACTTGGGTTTCACGGACGCAGCTACCAAGTCTTGAGGGCTAAGTGCCCTGGAAATAGATGCCCCTCCCCGTGTTTACTCCCTCCACTGCTCCAGACCTACTGAGCCCCGCTGCGGGGGGCTGTGGGTTCGTAGTAGTTATTTTGCTAAATTAATGTCAAGGTCAAGATGTGCCCTTGTGAGGCCAGGGCTGGGGCTCCTTGGTCTCCTGGTGTAGATGGGTGATGTAGACGGGTGGTGTGGCCACTCCCCCCACTCCGCTTGCCAGCTGGGACTTCCGAGGGGGCTCCATGAGGAGCTCGGGTGGGTCCTGGGTCCTGCGGACCCCTGTGGACTCCAGCTTTGCCTCTTCACCCCCTGCCCCATGGATTAAGACCACCTGGGCCCTCTAGCTGGGAGCCCCTTTGCGTCTTGACCTAGAGCAGCCCGCTCTGGTTTTTCTTCCGTCTCTTCACCTGGGCCCTGGGCCTCAGACATCGCTGGGAAAACCGTCTCTGGGAGGGGGGGTTGCCGTCACTCGGGACGGACACGGAGTCACAGCAGAGCTGGGGCTCTGCCCGGGGCTTCTGCTCCACCCCAGACCGGCTGTGTGGGGGTCCCCCTCGAGGCGAGGGGCAGTGCCCAGCTTAGCAATCTGCCTGTGGCCTATTCCCTGTCACCAGTCCCCCTCCCCCCCCGCCTCCCTGCTGGGCTGGCCAGCTCCAGGGGCAGCCGGATCACTCTGCCCAGAATAACCCTGGGAGGGAGTGGGAGAGGGGTCACGCACGAGAGTGTCCTTCTTCCTCGGGTTGCCCAAATGGGCCAGGCCAATCAGCTGCTCCCCAGGCCGTGCTTGCCTTTCAAGGCAAGTGGGCAGAGGAAGGAGCTCGCGCCAGCTGCCCGCCTGGGACCCACGCCGACTTTCAGCGTGACCTTCTCCTCCTGGGCCCTCAGTTTCCCCGGAACCGAAAGGAGGGCTTGGGCAGGGGGCCTGCTCACTCTGTTCCTGTAGCTCGGGGGTCCTGGGAGGTGCCTGAGGGGTGACCTGGGGAGCCACGGTCGGAGGAGGGGGTGGGCTGAGCAGGTGAGCTCAGGGACCCCACCCTGCCTCAAGTCCGGAAGTTGGTGGTCCTCGTGCCCTTTAAAAATAGTATTAGAAACTGGGGCTCCTCATACTATTTGATTTAAAGAGAGGTCCCCACATGTAAGTCATACTTGGGAGCACAGCCTGGCTCTTCTGTCTGTGGTTTATCCTGTCTGACAGTGGAGCTGGGGGGGGGGGTGTTCCGTGGAATCTCTTTGTCTCTGGTGGGGTCTCTCTGTGCCCAGTGTGAACGGGCCAGGAGCTGGAGGCCTGGGGGCAGGGGGTTCTTGGAGGAAGGGAGTGAGGACTTTGAAGGGGTGAAGGGGGCTTGGCCTTGGTGCAGGTGGAAGTAGGAGCCAGACTGGGAGGCAGACTCCTTCCCCAGGGGAGACAGGCCCTGTGTAAGCTGGGAGGCGCTCCCCACAAGGAAGGGCCTGGGATTATCATGGAGACCCTTGGAACACCTGTTGTAATTGTCAGCACTCAGGGGACATTTTCACGCCCGGGTCGACTGTAATTTCCACACTCACGCCATGAGGCAAGCGAGTGTTCCGGAGCCCCGAGGGCCGAAGTGCCTTGCCCTGGAGCTCAAATCAGCAGTGGCCGTGGCATTGGGACCGAGACCACGGAGCATCCCGCCGAGGAGGGAAGCTAGCGAGGGGCAGGCTGTGCGCACCTGGAGGCCAGTGCCATCCAGACAGGGGCAATTCGCATTTCTGTATTGAAAGCGACGTCTCCCCAGCGTCTGCTCTGTGTCAGGCACGATCCTAGCCGCCCGGCCCAGGACAGAGTTCCCACTGCTCCGCGCTGGGGGATCCCAGGTCAGGAAGGAAAAGGCAGTGTGGAAAGTCAGGTCTTCCTGTTTCCACCGTGGAAGGAGAAAGCAGGAACCCTTGCCCTGGGTCGGGGGTGGACAGCGGCCGTTTGGGGACCCCGAGGGACCCTTGCCCGAGATGCTGCTTTCCTTCCACGGTAATCATATGCTTGGCCTCATGACCCAAGGGGAGGCCAGACCAGAGGGGGCCTCGGTGTCTGCCTCCGTCTCCCCGAAAAGCTCATGTGGTCATTGCCAACTCATTTTGGCTAATTTGGTTGTGGGCAGAGGGACAGACGGGACAGCTGGCCTTGGACCTACTAATTATAGCCGCTCGAGTGTTTGAACGAGGTACCGAGTTCACCATGTCACGGTTTTTTCCTGCAGACCAACTAACCCTTTAACCTCTTCCCCAGCGCTGGCCAGCCAGACCCCCCTCCCCCCAGACGCCCCCTCCCTGGGGGAGGCCAGCACGGTGCCTCCACCCCAAGTCTTACCTTTGACGCAGGTGGTCAGCGGCTCCGATCCTGTTGCGCCCTCGACTGGAATGTCTCTTCTTTCTACAAAGTTATTGGATACACGCATTTCTTTAATTACGAGAGTCCGGGCCTTCGGACGCGCCTGAACATCCCCCTGTTCGGATCACAGCACACTCCACACTCTTCTTCCCTCTTTCTCGCCCAGACCTATGTCACATCGCTGCCTTCGGGTCCCTGCATCCTATGTCTTGAGCACTTCCTATGTGCCAGACGCTGGTTTAATCATTGTAATCCGTAGGACAGCCTGTGAAGGTGTTACTTTTATTGTCCCCAGTTTTCAGAAGAGGAGTCTGAGGCACAGGGACCCCTCCCGAATCGTGCGCAGGCCTGACCTTCTCCAGCTGGGTCGCACCTCTGGCAGGTGCACAAGCCATCGGGTCCCCAGGGGTGCTCGCGTTCAGCTCTCCCCCCGGACTCCCAAGCTCTTGGGAGACCCCTGTTCTTGGCAGACCCCCGGGTGGCTCTCACAGGTGCACACAAGAGTTGATGTGAGCCTGGGGTCTGGGCCCCTTGTGGGACCCCGAGTAAGTCTCTTAGCTCCCTGAGCTCCAGCTTTCCAGGTGATGATGGGAAGTAGCATCGGCCCAGGCTGGTGGTCCTTCCCTCACCCGGCCCCCCCCCCCCGCCCAGGGGGCCCCCCGTGGCGTTTTGTGTGCCCCTGGTGCCAGTGTGTGCCTGCGACGCCGTCCCACCCTCCCTTGGCGCACAGTAGGGCTGCGGGCAGCAGGCGAGGCCGGAGGCGGCATCTTGGAGGTGGGCTCCAAGAGGTGGGCTGAACTCTGAGCTGTTTCTTTCTTCCCCTCCCAGGTGGCTGTAGGTGAGACAGCTTTTCCTCTGGAAAGGGAGCAGAGGCCCGGCCCAGGATCGAAGCAGAAGGTCTGAAAAATGCACTTATTTTTTCTGAGTTATAAATTTGGGCCATTTGTAAATGTGTGGACCCCTCAGAATGGAACTAATCTGAGCCCTTTATTTTGCAGTGGAGGCTCACTGCCCCCCCGGATGGGCAGTGAGTCAGGGCGCTCCACGAGGCCGGGGTGCCTCCCCCACTCCGGGATGCCACACCTGCCCAGAGGTGTGGCGCCCTCCCACGCTGACGTCACAGCAGACCAGGTACTTACGCCCTGTCTTTATACGAGACTCTGGGGAGGGAGAGGCTGGGGGAGTACAGGCTGACACCACATTAATATGGTAATCCGGTGAGACACCCAGAATAACGCTGTCACTCTGTCACATGTAATCGAGGGAGGCGTTCAAATCTCTGACCACGATACAGAGGGGTGCCGACAAGCGGGACCCCTCTGATGGGGGCTCAACGTGCCTGCTGGGGGCCAGAGACGGTCAGCTCCCCTGGGTGACCTTAGTCAAGCGACGGTGAACCCCCTCCCCTTCTGCAGGATGGGGACAGCCGTCTTGGAGCATTCCCCTGACGCCTTAAGTGAAATAAAAATAGAACGTGCCTGGCACACAGTAGGGACTCAACCCAGATGAAAAAGAACTCTTACTTGAGGGGGATCTGTCCCCGGCCTCTTTGAAAGCCCTTCTCAGTTCCATTGAACCCAGAGGGAAGGCCAGGGGAGGGGAGGAGGGACGGTGGGGGTCTGTGTCAGGATCCAGAGAGCCTCTTCTTGAGTCGACTGTGTAAGGCGTGCTGGCGTTGCCTGGATTTATGTAGCCCTTCTGGAGGAGTGAATGTCTTCGTGTTGAATTGCCCTGGCCCCGAGTTAGATGCAGGTGATGTCAACCTGGGTGCCACATTTTATTTTTATTTATCGCAACGTATTTCATTTCTGAAAAACGATGACAAATACCCCAAAGTATTCACCGGGACCAAACCCAGGCCAAAAGAAAATACTATGTAATAAATAGCAGAGCCTCGCGTGCAGACGGCTGGTTAACCTGTGCTCACATTTCTTCCGCACAAAGTCACGATTGAAAATAGATCTCTGCCTGGCAGAGGGGAGGAAAGTTCTAGAAGGTCCCTGTCTGTGTTAGCAAGAAGAGAGACTCTAACCGATTGATCAGTCAGTTGATCTGTGCAGATGGAGGCCAGGGTGTAAGCGGATGGTGGGCTCAGACTGACTGGGTTTAAAGTTGGCTTGGTTTTGTGTCCTGGGAGGGGGGACTCTGAGCCTTGGCACCTCCCACCCGTGGACGAGACTAGGACAGGTTTTGGCTGCGCACTGGGGCCCGAGCCTGCTCGCCGACTCTGATGGCAGAGACAGCTGTGGAGGGGCCTGGGGGGTTGAGGTGTCCTTGGGGAGTGGGGCATTCTGACGGGAGGCCGGGGTGCCATGTGCTCTCCTGGGCAAGAAGGGGGGGCCGACAGGTTAGAAAGAAACACGCTTCCCTTGAGCCATGCTCCCTCTTGATTCCAACTGGGGGGTAAACGTGGCAGCTGTGGGTTCCGCAGGGGCATCTAGCTGTCAGAGTACACGGCCAGGCCCCGGCTCGCTGCCAGCAAGCCGCGCGGCTGGTGACGCATGTGAGCTGAGGGGCTGCACGTCCCCTTCGCCAGGCCTATCTCGTGTCGCATTCTCCTGGAATTCTCATTCCGGTTAGCTAATCCCCGAGAACACGGGCCAGGGCATCAGCTATGGGGGCCTCTTAGAGACCGAAAAGGAAAGTCCTCCCCGACGGGTGCATTGCAGACAGCCGCTGGGCGGCTCTGGAAGGGTCTGGGGCCCGTGGGTGGTGAAATCGCGGCCGACAGGCACACACCTGCTGGCCTCATGTCACTGACACGCCGTCGGGAGGCCCCCTGGGGCTGCAGCTTTAGAACATATAAAATTTAAGAAGGAATGATCTTGGGGCTAAAATAAATCCCCCCACCCCCGTGTCTGCAGAACGTGTTTTGGGGGTAGATGCCCAATCCTGGGCCGTCAGCCAAAATGCTCTTCATTATGTTTTTGTAAAAAAGGAAAAACAACCCCCCCCCAAGCCCCACAAACAAACAAATGGAACCCCCCCAAAACCCCACACAAAATGTTTATTTTAATTATGCAAGAAACGCACTGATAATGAACACACTCATTACTAAAAACCAAACACTGCACATAAAAGAGAGCCATCTGCACCCCCCCCCCAGGCCCAGCCGAGCTCCCCCCCTCGCTCTCCCCCCCACCGCTGTTATCAGTTTCAGGTGCACAGCTCGATATTTTTCTGTGCATTTATGTAGGTCTATAAATTGATCTTTGAAATAGATGATTTTGTTTCTTTTCTACATAAACTGCATCATAGTGCATATTTCCTCCTGCGTAGCTTATTCGTTTTCACACAGGAGTCCGCTTGGAGATAATAAAGATCGACACACAGCGCTCTTTATAACACACCTTAGTGCCCTGTGATCGGCGCGCGCCCGGGTTGATTTAACCCCCTCACTGCCACCCCGAGAGCCCCAGGTCCTTACCCCGTGGGGACGGAGCGTGGCGGCAGGTGTAAGTAATTTCTGCGCTCGGGGTCTGAGGAGTCGGCTCACACGTGTTTATGACATTATCACAGATGAATCTATGGATGCATAAATTAGCAAACTCAAAGAGGGACACGCCTGGACCAATGATGACAAAGTGTTTAGGAACAAAGAA
This sequence comes from Cryptoprocta ferox, assembly GCA_028646485.1. Lineage (NCBI taxonomy): Eukaryota > Metazoa > Chordata > Mammalia > Carnivora > Eupleridae > Cryptoprocta > Cryptoprocta ferox. The sequence continues at coordinate 3,584,413 of CM053560.1, read as the reverse complement.
TCGTGATTAATCCAGTTCTGCGCAAAAGACTGAGGTCCATTAAAAGACAATAGGTCTCCGCCGTCTCATTCTTTTTAAGAGCTGTTTAATATTCCGGGGTATGTATGCACCATTGTCAATTAGACCCTCTCCTATTGTTCAAAATCCCAGCTGTAAGCCTGCTGGAGGGGAGGAAAACGTGTCCGGATAGAGGCTTGGGTCAAAGTCCTGCTCGTTTGGGTGGGGGGCGGGGGGTCACAGGCTCCAGGGTTCACGTTCTATTATGTACAAAAACAAACAAAAACGGATCCAGAAAATAAAAGTGGTCCTGGCACACATGGAGGAACGAGCGTGTCAGGAGCCGAAGTTTTAACTCACACGGGTTTGCTCGAGCGATGCCCACTAAAAAGGACCCGAGCCGTTCCCATGTTTTGTTATTGCTAACAGCCCTGCCACGAGCTTTTTTATAGCTGAATCTGTAAACACACCCGTGGCCCTTCCTTTATCCCAGCTTCTCGGAGGCGGGGCAGTGGGTTAAATGGTTTGCAAAGTTTATTTTCACTGTGTGATCTTTCTAAAATGCCATTTTGACCTTGTCACTGTCTTGCTTTTAAATCCTCCCTCTGACTTCCTGGAACTTCTGGGATGTGGTCCAAAAGCCTTAGCCTGGCACGTAGGACCCTTCGGGGTCTGGGTGGGAGCTTCCCAGCCTCTCCCCTCACCCCTCGGCCCCTCCACCCCCACCCCTGCAGGCACACTGCAGCCCCAAGGTACCTCCTGCTGTGTGCGTGGGCCCTGCCTTTTACCCTTGGGGGCTGCGGGGCCGTGACTCTTCACCCTTAGGAAAAGGCTTTGAAAGGCACCCCCTGGTGAACTCCCCCTAACACCGAGTTCAAAAGCCCAGCAAAGCACAGCCCCCCGCAAAAGGCCATGCCTCATGGACACGGTTTCCTAGTTGAGGAGAAGGTTTCGAATCTTTCTAGAATTCACGACTGCCAGCATGTTAATCGCCCCCTTTCCTCTGTCCCTGTCCAGTGCCCTCGGCCCCGGTGTCGCCTGGATCTGACCTCCCCTGACTGATTCTTCTTGCCGAGGACTGAGACTTCCGTCCTGCGCCCTGGGTGAGTGCTGTCAGTGCCGTCAGACCACAGACACACGCCTGGGGGGCCGGGGCCTCACTCCCCCTGTTGCCCCAAACTGCTCTGTCCTGCCCTCCCGGGGCGCAACTCCAGGTTCCCTCCGTGCCCGCCACGAGGACCCCAGACCCCTGGGTCGTGGCCCACGAGTGCCGGATGGTGGCGGCATCTCAGGGACGAGCGTGCCGGTGATGGGTTTGGGGACATGACTATGGCCTGGAAATGGTTGCCTGCGTCTTTTCTGACCTTCTCCTTGCCGGAGGGAAAGGGGCCTGGTCCCAGAACATGAGAAGGAGGTAAATGTCAGCAAGTGACAGCAGGGCCACCAGCTGGGGAGGGTGGTGGTGACGGTTCTGGGGAGAGGAGAGGCTGAGAGTGGCCGCCGTGTTTGGGACAGGGTTGTGTTCCAGGAGCACAGGCTTTGGGGCAGGGGGACTGTGATGCCAGGTCCCCATCACCCTGGAGGCAGAGGGCCTCACCTGCCTGTGGGAGGGACAAATGTCCCCCCCACCCCAGCTGCTCAAGGTTTTGGTCCTCTTACCGCCCCCCCCGCCGCCCAGGGTGGTGGGTGGGAGCCACCCCGAGAAGCCAGCCATCTTGAGCACAGACTCAGCTACAGAACAGACATGGAGTGTATGCCCTTGGCAAGGCCCCGAGAATTCCTGTGCCTCAGTTTCCTGATCGGAAAAGCATACGTACGCACGGGGTAGCAATAGGCAGAGTGAGACAATAGTACAAATAAATCACTCAGCACAGCAGCAGCTGGAAAATGGCAGACCTTCCGTCTCGGCCGAAGTGCTGCACCTTCCCTCCCCGAGACCCACTGAGGAAAACAAGGCTGGAAGAGCGGGAGCAGGAACAAACGCCCCCCCCCCGCAGACCCCCACCCCGCCCCCGCGGAAACACCAGGCCTTTCTCTCTCTCTCTCACTCTCGCCCCCTCCCCCAGGCCAGGCAAGGGGCTGCCCCCCCGCCAGGTTTAATTGGGTTCTCCCGAAAAGTTTGGCTGTCGTTTATTTTATTTTATTTTATTTTTTATAAACATACATAAAACGTCAGGCTGCTCTTCAGGCAGGTTTTGGAGGCTTGTATTTTATAGACTTTGGCAAGGGCGGCTCGGAAGGAACAGTGGCTACAGTCTCCAGAGGTTAATAATTCCTGGAAAAACTTCTGGCTGCACCGGACTTCTCCCGAATTGCACAGAAAACGCTCCCCGGGCCGGGCCCAGCCTGAAGGGGGGTTTTGTGCGCTGGCTGATCGCACCTCGTGCCAGCCTGGCTTGCTCGGTGCCTTTGACACGAAAGTGAACTTCCTAGGCTACGGGACACACGCTCCTCTCTCCAAAATGTTTGGTTTTTTCACTCTGCAGCCGCTCACCCAGGGGCTGTTGATGGGGTTGCTTACGTCTCTACCCCTCTGCCCTCCACCCCTCTACCCCCCACCCCTGCTTCATGCCCAACCCCCCCACCCCCACTTCCTCACGCAGGGGCAGAGGGCAGGGGAGCTGGGCTCTGATGTGGGAGGGGGAGAGTGCCTCGCTCTCAGCAGGGCCCCCCCCCCCCCCCCCGCGCCTGCGCATCAGGGGCTAAAGGGTTTGCCACCCTGTGGCCTCTGCCTGCGTAGGGAATGTGGGTTGGGGGCCTTTTCTGACCCACACCAGTGCCATTCTGAGCACTTTCCGGGTCTCCGCCCGCGACCCCTGACTTGAAACCTTCATTTGCAAAATTTCCTACATACGTGACTTCTGTCCCGCAGCCCCCCCCCCCCCCGCCTTACCTCCCCTCCCCCATGTGATGCCGCAGAGACAGTTACGCATATGCAAATACCACTTTACCCAACATTTTCAAATGACAGTTGCAAAGCAGGTCTTTAATAGATTAAAGCAGAGAGCAGTGACAAAATAACCCCCCCCCCAGGCTCTGAAAAGCAGTTTCCCCGAGGGTCAGCACTCACCTCCGAAGGGGGGCGGCGGGGGAGGGGGGCAGTCTGTCTGTCTGTGGGGAGCCCGCCTGCACTCTCCACCAGCAACACGCTGCTGCCCCCCCACGGTGGGTCAGAGCAGCTGTGGGGACCCCGACAGTGCGCCCGGGCTGATTGGATTATCAGGAGCATCAGGAGCGGGACAATTAGGCTGCAGTGACAGGGGCTCCATCCCTGGGTCCCCGGGGGTCCCTGCCCTCCCCGAATCACACTGCCCCGTGGAAGCGTGTCCCTGTTCAAGGGTGACCCTGGGCAGCCTGGTCACTTCACAGACAAGGAGCGCCGGCTAGCCCCTCCGCCAGCCTGTTACACACACACACACACACACACACACGCGCACACACACACACGCGCACACACACACACACACACGTGCACGCGCGCTGAGTGCCTGCACTGGAAACAAAGACAAGAAAACTCCTTTAGAAACTGCACAACAGAGTCTCCGGGGGGGTCCCCTGATAAAGGCCCCGTCCAGCCAGAGTTCCTGGGAACTGAGCCCCCATGAATGGGCCTGGAGAGCCAGCGCCCGACGCGGCGTGGGCCGCATTCATCAACACGCAGGCCCCTGGGCCCCATCACCGGGCGAGGGGGCTTTCATGAGTCCCCAGAGCATCCAAGTCACGGTCCAGCAGCCGGCTGCGGCCCAGCCTCCAGAAAAGGGCCCTGCTTTTCCCATGACCGGGAGGCCTCTCCACTCACCAGACCCCCTCCTCCTCCTTCCCCCCCGCGGGAAGCCCCCCCTCCCCACCCGCTGCACCAGCCTGTTGCCCCCAGAGAGGACCCAGGCCAGCTTTTCTGGGCCTGGGAGCCCAGGGCGGGCACTTGGCCGCTCCAGGTGGCTCGGCCCGGGCCCGTGAGATGGGGAGTTGGCTACAGGACAGCCCCCCCCTCCCCCCCACCCCCACCGGCCCCCGAGCACTCACCCCCATCCTCCGCTCCTCTCCCTCACTGCCTCATTGTGACAGTAGCTCCACCAGCCATCTCGGTGCCTTTGCCATTCAGCTCAGGGCAAGGTACATGGGAAAGTGCGCATCTTTGCTCTGACCCCGGCCTCCTCTCGCAGCCGGCCCCGCTCGGGACTTAGCTCTGTAGGAGCGTCTCAGAGGCCTAGACGTGCGGGCTGCCAGCCCGGGCAGGGAGCCTTGCTGCAGCCTCCCGGCCAAGTACCGGCCTGCCTCTCTCTGCTCGGATGCCTCCTGTAACAGGGAGCTCCCTCTCTCCCTGAGCAGCCCGCTCAGGGCTCGCACACACCGAGCTGCTTCGCCGAGCCCTCCCCTGCTCCTGCATCTGCCTCCCTCTGCTGCAGCCCCCCGGTCCCCTCTGCCCTCCGCTCTTCGCAGGCGGCTAGCTCGCTTCAAGCCTTCTGTTCTCCGTGCTGGCTAGCCAGCCCCCCGCCCGCCGGGGGATCAGATTTGGGGGTCCCCGTCCCCGTGCCGCCGATCACAGCCGTCTACACCTGCCCCGGGCGCCTCTGCCCCTGCCCCGCCTGGGTCTGGGATGGAGCCCTTTGGCCTGCTGTTCTGCCGAGAGCCCAGGGGAGGGCGCGGGTCTCCCCTCCCGGGTCCAGCTGCTCGGATCTCTCTGTTAAGCGGCGTCTGAGCCCTCCGTTTTTTATGGCCCCTTTGCTAGTTGCCAGGGAGAGCGCTCTCTATGCAACCCCCTGCCTTTTCTGCAGGAGCCGCTGGCGGCTGGCCGGCCCTGGTCGCCCCGCAGCAGCAGCAGCAGCAGCAGCAGCAGCGGCGGCGGCTGCGGCGGCGGCGGCGGCGGCGGCGGCGGCAGCGGCAGCAGGTCGCCGCGGTGGGGCCAGGGGGCTCCCGAGACAGACGCACCAGCCGGAGCCGGACTCCCTGCCTCTCAGCCGCCAGAGCACGCACCTCCCTTTGCTTCTCAGAGCCTCCGTTTTTTTTTTCCCCTGAGAAATAGATAAGAGAGGGGCTCCCTCCCCGTGAGACGGAACGAGATAAGCGTAGCCTCGCACACATCAGATGCTTCGCGAATGCTTACGGAGTAGACAGCAGGGCCCAGGGAGGGAGGCGCACATGTAACAAGTGTCGCACAAGGAAGAAAACGGTCTGGCCTTACGGGGAGGCCTTGCCCGGAACGCCAGCGGGATTCTCGCCTGTCAGAGACCCCTCGGGTGGGCTTAATCGCAGGAAACACGTCAGCCAGAGGCAGCCCCTGGCCTGTGAGCTCACAGTGGATGCAGCAGGCTGCAGAAACTGCATTTATTGCATTTTCTGCATTCGCTGCATCAAGAATTTGCATTGCGTGTAACTGCACCAGGGGCCCCCGGGGTAAGGCAGGAGGGAACAGTTTTCCCTGCCACTGCCTAGAAGGGCTAGCTTAGGCAGCTGGGGGGGCATCTGGGAGCCAGAAACCCGGTGGGGTCTGGGCATCCCACAGACTGTGGGATGTAGCCATCCACCCATGCACTCATTCCCCAAACCACCACAGGGTACCTACCTTCTCAGGCCCAGACTCGAGTGGGAGGCTGGACACCAAGCAGAGCCGGTCACAGCTTCCTGTTCTGGAAGCTCAGTCTGGTGGGGGAAGGAGACAGGGAGTAAGTCACTGGACATCCAGTGATCCAGGGGAGATGATAGCAGTTGAGATTTCTTGGAGCCCTGCCTAGGGGCTGGGCTGCTGCCTAGGACTCAACCACAGTAAAAACTCTGAGCCCCAGGCTTATAATCCCCATTCAGTTGATGAGGAAACTGAGGCAGGGAAATGTGAAGTCCCATACTCACCGTGTCTCAGCTGGAGTGAGGCCAGGCTGGGATGGAACCCCAGGCTGTCTGGTGCTCCCCACCGCACCCTGCTGAAGACTGCTCAGCAAGGCAGTGCTGAGTGCTGGGGGGGGGGTGGATTGATTAGTTATAAGCACCTCCCAGCGGTGCTTGAGATCCCAGCTCCTCTGTGGCCCAATCCGTTTGAAGGGCAGATTCAAAATTAGGTGGTGGCACCTATGGGCAGAGGCTTATGAAAATGACATTATTAACCTGATGTGGAGAGGGCCCTGCCCACCTCCAAGCAGATTGCAGATAGAGATGGGGGGGGCTGGGGCTTGTTTAGGTGGACAGTTGCGTTGGAGAGAATGGAGCACTTCCGGGGAGGGGGAGACTAGGGCTTCCTCCTGGGAAGGACTGGCTTTGGAGGAGCTGAGGGCTTGAAGACTGGTGGCGGGGGGGGGGGGGGCGGAGATGCTCTAAGCTGGACCCCACTCTGGGAGGGAGGGTCTCCAGGCACTGGGACTAGGAGCCTCCCTACTCCTCAGTTTCCCCAAACGTGAGATGGTGATGGAAACCAAATGTCACTGTGAGAAAAGCTCTCGTTCCCACAGCTTCCCTGCTACCCCAGAAGCGTTCCAGTCCTCAGACACCTGTCTGCTTCAAGCAGTATTCAACAGGAGAGCTCTCAGTTCTGGGAGGGAGGGAGGGAGGGAGGGAGGGAGCGAGGAGGGAGCAAGGAGGGCGCGATGTGGAGGGAGCCAAGGAGGGAGGCAGCTGTGCCCCCAACTCAGAGAGGCGGCGAGCCAGGTCTGCATCGGTAGGACTTGGGCCACTCAAGATTTGTGCCAACTCACGGTGCAGTGGGATCAGACAGTCTGAATCCTTCAGACACCAGCCAAGAGTCTGTGGCGCCCCCAAGTGCCACAAGGGGGCTGCCTGGGCCACATTTTTGAGCCCGGAAAGTGAGGAGGGGGAGACAGACAGTAGGGACTGGCGCTTTGGGTTTTTGGAGCAGCACTTTTAACTGTGGTGTGGACAGGGGGCCCCGGTCCCTGCCCCGGGACAGCTGGGAGGGGGCGGCGGGCTCTGGCTCCTGGAGGCTGCAGGCTGCGCCCCCTCCCTCACTGAGGGCTGCGCTGCAATGCAGCAGGGCTGCCCGAGGGTCCGGTGGCAGGAGGTGCCGTGGCCGGCAGGCTTTCGGAAGTGGGGAATGAATGATGAGGGAGGGAGCGTTTCCAGGGTGGCGAGGTGTCCGGGAAGCCCACTGCGCAGAGAGTCTGGACCCTGGAGAAGGGCCAGAACTGGGGGAGCGGTGGGGGTGCCTGGGATGGCCCATAGGGTCTGGGGAAACTGGTTGGACCTGGGGTCTGTGGTGGGTGATGTGACTGATAGAGAAGGGGGCGCTGAGAGGGGGAAGGAAGGGGGGCTCGCTTGGGACGGTGAGAGCAGCTTGGCACACAGTTTGAGGGGAAAAACACGAACTCTTTTCTTCCCAAAAAAGCAATTAAAAAATAAAGCCAAAGAGAGGAAAAAAAAAAGGCATTTGAAAGCGAGACAGCTGTATCGTTACCAGCCAAGCTGGTCCCAGGAAGCATTCATCAGGTGGGGAGCTCTGCCTCGGAGAAGGGGGGGTGCCATCAGGTCCCTTTAGAGCCAGTGAAAAGGTTGCCAGGACAGACTAGGGAGGGGACAGGAGGGCCACGGAGGGGGCAGGAGGGTCTGCGGGGAACATGTGGAGTCTGAGGGAGGCAGAAGGGTGGGGGGGAGCGGGCAGGGGGGTGGGGAGAGGCAGGAGGGCCCCGGGGGTGGCTGGTGGGTAGCACCTTCTAGTACTTTCTCCTTAATCCACGCAACTCAGACCTGCTTGCTCCCACCAGCCTTGGTCCCTTTCTTGTACCCTTCCCACTTTTTGAGGCATTTGTTCCTATGAATCAGCTCCCTCATCCGCCCGACATTTAGGTTGGACCCCGGGCCCCTTGGCTTTTTAAAATGGCTTCCCTTCTCCTACCCCCTCCCCTCCTGCACTTTATTTTTACCTGTTGATCTTTAAAACCTTCCATTCCGTAAACTTTGAAACCACACAAAGGCAGAGAAGAGAATACCTATTTTTATTCCAATTTACACAGTTTTCACATTGCTGCCACCCAGGTGCCAACAGCTGTCAGCCCCTCGTGTTTGGTCTTCCTCTTACAACCCCCACCCCAGACTATTTTGAAGCAAATTCCAGACACCATATTGTTTCCTCTGAGCACATTTCAGTGCAGATCTCTAAAAAGAAGGACTCTTTTCTGTTTTAAAAACATAGCCACAAGGCCACTTTCACAGTTAAAAAATTAACAGCCTTTCCTTAATGTCATCCAACATCTATCCAGCATTCAAATATCCCCAGTTGACTCGTAAATTTCTCTTGCAGTCAGGGTGTTCGAATCAGTGTCCAAATTCTTCCCTGCATTTTCAAGGGGGCACTGGGATTACAGAAGGTAAGTGCAGTCACAGATTCAGGGGTTTGAGTGGATAACCCGCACGGTAAGTGAGTAACCCCAGCCTCAGTAAACCTCAGTTTTCTCACTGAAAGCGGGGCAATTTCTGGGTCTCCCATAGGTCATTTAAAGGATTAGAGATGCACACAGGAAACCCCCAGCCCTGTTTCTTTCTTTTTTTTTTTTTTTAAAGCTATAGTTGTTTTTCTTTAAAAAAATTTTTTTTAATGTTTATTTATTTTTGAGACAGAGAGAGACAGAGCGTGAGCAGGGGAGGGGCAGAGAGAGAGAGAGGGAGACACAGAATCTGAAGCAGCCTCCAGGCTCCGAGCTGTCAGCACAGAGCCCGATTCTGGAAACATTTACAGGGGAGTTGGGCCAGGGTAGGCAAAACTGAGCTAGCTATCCGCCTCAAAACAAAAGGGTCCCGGCAGTCCAGGCTCCCCTGAGTGCAGTGGCTGCACTGCATCCAAAGGAGGGCTGTCTACAGTCTGGGGCCTGGGGCCTCCCGGCTGGCTCAGAACTTCACCCAACAGCAGACAGCAACCCTCCCAGGGACCCACCAGGGACCCCACTGGTTGCCAGTCCACTAGATGGCACTCTGCTGTGAGTCCAGGAGGGACCGACCCCAAACTGCTCTGGCCACCAACCATCCCTGGATGCCCCAGGGGGCTGCACCTTGCTAAAATGCTACAGATTTAAAATATAAAAATAAAATGCATTTCTCAGTATGTTATGTGAGAGGTAGCATTTTTTTCTCCCTGTAAACGTCCTGGCCCAGTCACGGAAGCAGAGGGAATGAGCATATAATGGTTTCCTCAGGCCAGGCATTGGTATGTCCGCTCTGTCTTTAAATCCTCACCTCAGCTAAAGCTGCTTTCCCTTTATTTCACAGATGAGAGGACTTTGAGAGGTTAGCGACGTGTCCAAATTCAGCTAGGGAGCAAGACCCAGGATTCCGATCCAGGTTTGTCTGATTCCTGTACATAATGGAGAGGTGGGAGGATGGATGTTAGGTCTGATGGATGGATGGCTGCCTCAATGAGGCATCAGCAGATGGCGAGGTGGTGTGGTGGCTGATGCATGCTGGCGAGATGGGTGAGTAAATTCACGTGCAGAGGGTGGATAGATGGACGAGTAAGAGAGGATAGTCCATTTCTCACCAAGATCAAAGGCTTACTTGGTCTCTGAAGAGATGTTCCCTCCGAATGGAGCTTGCTGGTGAAGCTCCTGCCTGTTGTTCTGCCTCTGAGTGTCCTGATGGGCTCAGGTGGCTCTAAGCAGGCAGGGCTGCCAGCTCACAGGGACCAAGCCCTGGCTACTGTGCTGGAGCTTCTCGGCAGCAACTCGGAGTCCCAGCAGTTTTCACACTACACTGAGACACAGCGGGCAGCCTTCTTCTACTGGCTCTAGATGACCATGTCCTGAGCCCAACCGCATGGTCAGTTCTTTTGTAGCCACTTGGCATAATCTTACCTCTAAATCATCACAGTGACCCTCCGTGACAGCAATTGCCATCCTCAGTTAAGATACAGGAAAATTGAGGTTTAGGAATGATAAGTGACTTACCCCAAATTGTGTAGGGAGCCAGGATTTGAACCTTAGTCCTCTTTTTTTCTTGCAAACTCCTACCCTCTTCCCATTTCTTTTTCTCTAAGACTATGCCCGAAAAAAATCTTCACTCCTTGGGGTTAACCCTCATTAAACTCACCCTCCTGGTCTATCAAGGAGCTGGACCCCTTCTCCCCCAGACTCTAAATTTATTTCTCATGTAATACCTTCTCTAATTTGTCTTATTTGTGACAATCACACATATAAAGGTCAAACATACCCCTGACCTCTTGCAGTATAATTAAGTCAAATTTCCAGTAGTTCCTATTAATGACTGAATGCTAAGGGAAGCAGATGTAAAAATGACTCTAGAGCCTGGAGGTATACAAGGAAAGGAGAGAGGGAATCAGACGGAGGGCAGAAGCACAGATAAGCAAGCCTCCCTGAAGGCCTGGCTCAAATTAAGCAGATACGTTTTGATAACCTGCTTATGGGCTAAGTCCTGTTATACACATCCCAGATGCTCAGGCTTAATTCATAGGGCTGCCATTTACTAGTTTTGTGAGTATTTAACCTTTGTGCCTCAGTTTCCTCAGTTGTAATATGGGGTTACCAACAGTACCTTATTAATGGGTATTTGAAAATTAAATGATTCAAACATTTAAAGTGCTTAAAACAATGTTTCCCATATGGTTAGCGTTCAATAAATATTCCATTACAGTTAAAATTATAATTGTCATAACCTTTTATTGAGATGGTGTTCAATATCTCTGACTGCTAAAATCGTTATGCACATTCTATAGATAGCTGGGGCATATAGCTCAGAGAGGCGTATGAGTTTGCTTTTGGAGAGGGAGTCCATGAAATAGAAACACATGTATAAATTTAAGACTAGAAGATTTTATCTCCAGTTAGGGAAATGAGAATTATCCACACCAAATGGACATGATCTATCTAATGAAATATTAAGCCTTGGAATGGGTGAAAGTCCCCTGAAGGAATTTCCTTGGAGGTATTGAGAATCGCAGAGAGATTGAATGGGAGCTAAAAAGAAGCTGAGTGGAAGGGCAAGATGAACAATCAGGTTGTCTTGGTTCAATCAACGTCATGGCTTCTAGAAGCGGTGGGCAAGTTTCCTAAGCTCTTATATGTGTTCTTAACCAAGTTAATTTCTCTATTTGTTTTTTTTTTGGTGGGGGGGGGGAGAAAATAATCACTTTAGAAATGTTTCTTTGTTTGCTCTTTTGAGAGTGGCCAGCTGGAACAAAGAATTGTCCCATTGAGTCTTACTTCATGGAGGGCATGAGGACTGGGTGGCCTCCTCCCATTTCTGGGGGGGATCATTTGCCACTTGAGCCTAGGCAGTGTACAGCTGCACGTGGGGGGAGGCCTGGGGAAGAGTACATTTGGATGCCCTACCGGCTAAGTGACAGGGTTTGGGGTTAGCCTCTGTGCTGACTTGCTGGCTACGCTGGGCGTATGCTATGATTTTAGCATGACCTGACACAGAGTCTATGCAAGTCCTGTGGGAACTGTCACCACTGCACCTTCTCTAAGAAGGACAGTGTATTTATTCACCCAGGCCTATTAGTATATCCCGAGATGCCCTGTGGTCCTGAGAATGTCCGCGTGGGAGGTCAGACAAGCCCCTCTACTCACCCACACGTGTATTCACATGCTCACCTAGTAGGCTGACAGCGGGATATCAGGGAGGAAGAATTGCTACAAAAACGAGGCAGTGGGGGGAAAAGTAGGTAAGACAGACTCCGGAGCGCAACATCTTCCTTGCTGTGTGACCATTTGTAAGTCACCTAACCTTTCTGAGGCTCCGTTTCCTCATGCGTCAGAGGGAGCTAATAATGTCTGCTCAAATGTCACCTTCTCAGTGAGGCTTATCTCCTTCTTGTTGGCTGCTGCTCCCTTCCCTGCCTTATTTTTCTTCATCGTTCTGATCACTGTCTCATGTACCACATGTTGTACTATTTATTTTTAATATTGTCTGTTCTGTCCCCACCCAGGGGATATTCGCTCTCAGATTCTGTCTGTTTGGTTCATCGCTGTATCCCAGGACCTAGACCAGCGCCTGGCACAAAACCTGTGCACAGAACTTTTGGGGCGGGGGAGAAAAAAAGAGATGCTGTTGAATTGTACCCACCCAGAAGGACTGGCAATGCGTGCAAAGCAGGCTGCATGGTGCCTGGTGCAGAGTGCGCGTTCAATCAATATTGGCTAATTATGATTATTATGTCTAATTCACAGGACTGCCGTGAGGATCAAACAAGAGAATGTATGCCAAGGCATGCTGTGAACACTACGTGCTGGGCACAGGAGGTACGACGTTAATGGTCTTCTGCTGCTTGGAGGGAACTTGCACTTAAACTTCCTTACCACCTGGGAGGGAGGGCCCACTGGTGGATCGTTGCCACCTGAGGCTCAGAGAGGGGAAGGGCCTTGCTCTGGGCCACGCAGTGCAGTGAAGGCAAAGGCAGGAGCCTGGGTTCCCAGCCCAGTGGTCTTCCCATGACTCCCTTAGGAAAGTCCCCAAGTGGATATATTTACGTGTATATTACACTCTACGCACGCATCCATAACATATGTATGGTTTTAAATTTAATTTATTTTTAACTTTTCGGGTCTCAAGAGTTGCACGGTGTTCAGCGTGCTGGGCATCTACCAGGCCAGGCTGGGAGGGTAGGGTAGGCAGGAAACTGGCTATATTGTCAGTAAGGGTCAGAGCAGAAGGCTCTGTAGTTTCTGGGAAACGATTTGAACGTCAAGGATCTCCTGGCAGAGACTCCCCCGAGGGCAGCCCCATCTCACGAAATGAATTTTAGTTTTCTAAAGTGCATCCCTTAGATGGATTTCTATTTTCCAGGGCACTTGTTTAAGCTTTGATGCCGTGTCCAAAAAAGAACAGATCCCAACAATTTCCTGCCCGAGGCCCATCCTTCCCGAAACCCTCGGCTTGGCCTGAGCGTCGAGATAATTCGTTTCTCTAATCAGATTTCGGGGCGGGGGCGATGTTTGACCAGCGGGGTGGGTGGGTGGGCCGGGGAGGGGATTGTGCAGGATGGGAGCTGCTTGAGGAACTGTCGGTAGCTCTCTGCACCCTCACGCTGGACCCACGAGGGTGCCGCTGTCCTCAGTCTACAAATCGCCCAAGTCGGGGCACAAGACAGAGAGGCCAGGTCACGTCTCTGCAGTTACACAGCTCATGAGTGCCTGCTGGGGTGGAACCTGGTCTGTCTGTCTGTCTAGCACCACAGCTCTGGCGCTGCTACAGAGGGAACAGAGATTTGGGTGAAGGGCTCAGAGACAGGGTGGGGTGGGGGAGTTTACCTGGTTGCCTTTGGTGTGAAAAGTAATGGCTACTTCTGCTCAGGGTCCAGGGCTGGGACTGTCTTCCAGATGGAGAAACAGGCACAGAAAGGTTAGTTAACTTTCCTGATGTTGCCCAGCTCCCCCGGGGTTGAGGCTGGATTTGGGGACAGAGTGATGTGGGCTCTCGTGCTCTAACCATTGTGCCTTGTGACTGGTGAGCACATAGTCATGTGACGTAAAGATGGCGCACGGAGTTCTGGGATCTGGGCTTGAGTCATTTTACCATCCCCTGGCCGGTGTGCTCTTCAGTCAGTCGTATGTATTCATTCTCCCCCTTGACAGAGCCCTGCAGAGGCCCTGAGAGCCACTGCCCCATGAAAGATATTTGCAAAGAATTAATACCTGTGATAAAAATTTTATATATACAGAAGGGGGAAGGGGAGGATGCTCAGGAGATTTGAGAGTCACCATTTAAGGCAGAGGGCAGCAAGGGGCTCAGAGCAGGGGCAGTGGAGGTGGGAGTCACGAGTGGTGGTTCATGGGTTTCAAGAATCAGTCAAGTGAGAGGGGAACAGAGCCCTGGGGCAGAGGCCAGAAGCGACCCTGACCCAAGGATCGTGATGAATTCTCCACAACCCAGGGACATAAAAAGAGATTGGAGTGGTTTGTGGTTATTAATTTTATTGTTAAAAAATAATGAAAGAATAAATAATGTAATAAAGGCCTCGAGTATACAGCAATTGTGAGAATGTATTCTGGACAAAAGATCATGACTAATGCAGGTCTGCTAAACTGACATTAACAAACAAGAAAGGTCTAGGTTATTTTCTTCCTTTTAATGGGGCTTTGTGTTCTATGGAATGGGCACGCTGGGGGTTTTCGCTAGAAAGGGAAGATCTTTGTGGGGAGGGAAACTGTGGATGGGTGTAGGTGGGACTTAACAGGTTTTACTGAATAGTTAAAAATGAATGATTGCATAAATAAAATTAAAGAGGTCCAGGCACGGGTCAATGATAGGGATGTGTTTTTAAACAAGGGTGTGAGTCATCTGTTCTATCCAACTGTAGTTATCAAAGAACAAAACAAAACAGAGACAAAGCTCAGTACATTCAAAGGTGTTGGGGTGCTGGTAGGAAGCATATTAACAGTCTTATAGAAGAGTCATTGTTCTCAAGCTAAATAGTGGATTCAAGTGTATTTGCTGTATAGTTAAATATGATTAGATGAGTAAACAAAATAAATGTCAGAATGAAATAGGGCCGATAATGAACCATCAAAGATAATGTTTTATGAATTATGGATCAAGATTAATCCACTTAGGTATAATTGTGGGCCATTTAAAACCAAAAAACAAAACAAAGCTCTTACCTCTGTGGATAGGAAGCATTGATGTGTAAATACTGATATAAGTACTGATCAAGATTCTTGTTCTGCGTTCGTGCTGACCTGATGTGTTTATTGTATTTGAAAAAAATAACTAAAAACAGTAAAAGGGACAAGTAGGAAACAATGAAGTGATTATATCTGAAATCAAAGATTGTTATTTACTTCAACTCTGCGCATCTGAGTCCATTAGGAAGTAAAGTAAAACAGTAAAAGGGACAAGTAGGAAACAATGAAGTGATTATATCTGAAATCAAAGATTGTTATTTACTTCAACTCTGCGCATCTGAGTCCATTAGGAAGAAGATAGGGGCTAGTTCTTCTGTGGGTAAGAAGCATAGAGACAGATACTTGTAATGGGCATCATTCTTGTTTGTGATTATGTCATGCATGTTTATTATAAAATTATTAAATGAGAAAATGTGTACAATGAGAACTATGCTTAGGCCAATGGTGATACCGTGTCATGAACCAAATTGTGATTTAGTCCTGTGCTGCTCAGCTGGTGACCATTAAAAAATACCCAGGTTGTTTCATCCTTTTTAACACCCGCCTTGTGTTCCACAGAACAGAGGCCCCAGAGTGGGTCTGTTGACACTCTGTTGATCAAGATCTTGGCTGTGACCTCTGTGGGAAGTGAGCCATGGATCAACCAACAGGAGTGATGGTTAGTGTTATTGTTGTAAGTTGGGTGGTGGGGTGATGGGTGTGTCTGTATAATTAAACATGAATGGGCACCAATAAAATCAAACATGGCCAATCATAGATCAACAGGAAGACTGTGTCATGAACCAACCTGCTGAATCCCACTTGGCGTAAATCACTGCTATCTGTGTAGGAAATGAGCAAATGAAAAGAAACAATTATATTCACATACATTAATTGTATGTATGTGTATATGTGTTCAGGACATATATATCTCTTTATATTAATGTAATTGTTGCCTTTTCTTATTCTTGGGTTGAGTGGTGAGTTCATATGCATTTATTGATTTGTAAAAAATCAATGAACGCATGCCTAAATAAAATAGAAAGGGATTAAGCATGGACTAATGAAGACAAAATTTGTGATTTATGATTACATAATCCTGCAGATTTGAAGGACATTAAAACAAAAAAAAATCTATGCTATTTTACCTAATTTAATAGCATTTTGCTATTAATTCAAACCAGGTAATTCATACCTGGTTTATATAGACACTTCTGCCTGGATAAATTTGGGGTGCTAACTTGGTGAAAGCAGTGTTCATAGAGACATAGATATTGGTAGTTTTCTGTTTGTTGGGTAAGATTCATAGGTATTGATTATGATTTTTAAAGGCTTAAATAAAATTAAAAAGGGCCAAGTGTAGACGAACGAGGATAATGTTTCATAAACTAAGGCTGATTATTTTAATTCTATACAAGCCATTGAAAATGATCCAGGGTGTTCATTTTTTAAACAGTTGTTTTCTGTTGCACAAAATGGGCACACCACAGTTCGTTTAATCCTGCAATATTTGTGAGAATTTTGAATCTTATTTGTATGGAAAAGGTACTTAAAAAATGTAAGTAACAATTGATGTTCTTAAATCTTTGGTTGGAAAGTTGTTCAGGGGTGTTCATAAGTAAGTCAGTGAATGAATGAACAAATTAAGGAATTAAAGAAGAAATAGCAAACATGGGCCTATGACAATAATATCTCATTATCCCAGAACTGAGATCAGTCAGTGCTTCAGTTCAAAGTCCAGACCATCATGATTCACTTTCTGGTTTGGATGCGACTCTTCCTTATGCAGAAACTTCTAGTGATAGGTTATCTGTCCTCATATGGTAAACATACTGTGTTGGAACCAATTCCACACTTCCCTGTTGGAAAGGAAGGGAACAGGAGACAGAGCAGTGTGGAACTCTACTGGGAAAATGATGTGAGGTCTCCCCTACCTGTGGCTGTCACTTGTATAGGAAAAGAAGAATAAAGACAGATGTTGGTGATGGTCATCATTCTTTTTGTAAAAAAAATTTTTTGCCCATCAAATTTGAAAATAGTGGGGGTTTATGTTTATTTATTTTTTTGGTCATGGTCATCATTCTTATTTTAGGTGATCAGTTCTATGGTGTTCACCAAAATAACAATTGAGAACCATTAACTGATTAAATCAATTAAAGCAATTAAAAATGGAGTGCTGTTTTTGGGTCAATGTTGAGAACGAGAGCCAAGCATAGACCCATGCTGAGGATGTGGTACAGGCCAAGGACTACAGATGACCTGGTATTTCACAACTAACATTAATTTAAAGATTTTAAATCTAATATCATTCATTTTTTTTAATACCTGATTTCTGTTCTGTAGAAAGAATGCACTAGAGCTGATTAGCCATCTATAATGATAAACAGCTTGCTGTGGGTAAGGAGCCTAGAGGCTGATGTAAGTGCCTGAGTTCTTGTTCTTGGGTGGAATGGTTTGCTTCATGGATGTTGACTGTATTACTTAAAAGAAACAGATAGCTTCATATGTTGGTCATAACACAGGAGGCCATGCATGAACCAATGATAAGTGTGCTATGAACCAAAGAGCATGGTGAATCCAATTCAATACAACTTAATCGCATTGAAATATGCTAAAGCCTTTATTTGTGTTATAGGTATTTTAATGTTCCAATATGAAATATTGTACCACTGTTGATTTAAACATTTCCCCATTGATACAAAAGCTTTTTAGGCTGTTAGCTGGTTGAGAGGGCAGCCCTTGGAGAGACGGACAGATATGATCAGTTTTCTATTCTGAATGATGGTAGATTCATAATAGTTCAGTGTGTTATTTTTGAAATACAAGAAAATTAAAAGAAAGAAGTATGAACAGGCCAGTAATGAGTGTGGGATTGCTATGTAGCAAACATGTTGATAGACTCATCTGCTGTTGACCCTTAGAGAGAGATATATAGCATATAATGTCTGTGGGAAATTAGCCTACAGACATGTGCTGTCCAATAGAGTGACCACTAGCCACGGGTGGTTACCAAGCACCTGGGATGTGGCTAGTCTGAACTGAGATGTTGATCTATTTTGAAAATACATACTAAATTTAGAAGATCCACTCCAAAAAATGTAAAATATTTCATTAAAATGTATTTATAGAGATTACATTTTTAAAATTTTTTTAAATGTTTATTTATTTTTGAGAGAGAGACAGAGCGTGAGCAGGCGAGGGGCAGAGAGAGAGGGAGACACAAATCTGAAGCAGGCTCCAGGCTCCAAGCTGTCAGTGCAGAGCCCGATGCAGGGCTTGAACTCACAAACTGTGAGATCAGCTGAAGTCGGACACCCAACCGACTGAGCCACCCAGGTGCCTCTATAGATTACATGTTGAAATGATAGTATTTTAGGTTTAAACAAATTTGGGTTAAATATACAATTACAATTGATTTCACCTGTTTTTATTTATAAAAATGTTGATTCTATTCTATTATATTTTATTATTTGAGAGAGAGAGAGAGAGAGACAGAGAGAGAGAGAGAGAGATGGGGAAGGGCAGAGAGAGGGAGAGACAGAATCTCAAGCCTGATGCAGGGCTCGAACTCATGAACTGTGAGATCATGACCTGAGCGAAGATCAAGAGTTGGTCGCTTAACTGACTCAGCCACCCAGGCACCTCTAAAATTTAGATTCTAGAAAACTAAAAAGTTTATGTGTGGCTTGCATTATGTTTTATTGGCCGGCACTACTATGCCTCAATGATAGAAATAGTCAAGGATCTTTTCCTTTATGTTTTTCTGATCCAGGGATATTGATTTATTATTGGTCAATTAATGGATCAATGGAAAGTGAATAAACAAATGAGAAAAATAGGGAAAAGTGCATACTGAATATTCATGTAATGAAGTGAGCATTATTTAAAAAACATTTTTAAGAAGCACCAAAACCCATACAAACAACGTACAGTGGTTAATCCCCATGGTTAATAGATGTGTAGTAATTAATGCTGTTGTGTTGGGTTGTCGGTATACTGCCAGTGTTTTGTTTTTATTTTTAAAGAAAATGAACGAGTAGCTGAGTAAATAACTAGATAGAAGAGACTGAAGCATGGTGAGTGCTGAGTGAAGGTAGCATTGTGAGCAAAGATGTTGGTTGATCCAGATGGGCACCAGTGGAATCCACTGCAAGAAATGCCTGGTCTCAGTTTTGTGGGAAATGAGCCTATCATCAGAGATTAGAAAGATTGGAGGGTCTTAATCTTAGACTTTAGAGCTTGTGGGTATTGATTATGTTATTATTGTGTAAGTGAGTCAATGAGTAAATCATTAAACAAAAGTATAAATGAATGAAAAGAGAGGCCAAGTATGGGCCAATGATGAGTGTGTAACAAGGACCAAGAAGTATTATTAATGTTTTTGAAATACTGAAGTCCATTAAGAAAAGAAAGCACACTGGGGCGCCTGGGTGGCTCAGTCAGTTAAGCATCTGACTTCAGCTCAGGTCATGATCTCACGGTTCGTGGGTTTGAGCCCTGCATCAGGTTCTGTGATGACAGCTCAGAGCCTGTTTCAGATTCTGTGTCTCCCTCTCTCTCTGCCCCTCCCCAACTCATGCCCTGTCTCTCTCTGTCTCAAAAATAAATAAACTATAAAAAAATTAAAAAAGAAAAGAAAGCACTGATGTCCATTTCTTAAAAAGGAATGTGAGAAGTAAAGAAGAAATAAAGAGGAGAAATACAGAAGAAAATTGAAGAAGACCAATGTTGAGATTATGTCACATGATAAGAATTATGATTCATCCAGTTTGTTGATTGAGTTCACTAAACAACCACAAAGATCTGGTTAGTTGTCTCTGTAGGTAAGGAACAAGTGGACAGATACTAGTTTTATTGAGAGTTTTGGACCAGTTTCTTTAGATTCCAAGCTAGGGATTTGTAAGGGAATGAATGAATATGTTTATGGCACATTCAGTTAATTAAAAGGGGGCAAATCATAGACCAGTGATGGTCGTAACTCATACAACAAGTGTTAGGATAAATTCCGTCTTAGTTGCTAATGTCCTTATAAAAAACAAAAAGTCTAGGCTCCAACCTATATATTTCAGGTTGATAGATAGATTCATGTCATATTATTTCACTTTGGGCTGCTGGTAGATTTACTCTTGTTAATTTTCTTCTGAAAGATAGATAAATCATTAGTTAATCCATGATGAATCAAATTAAATAACAAATAAGCAAATAGACAAATACATAAAAGAGGCTCAGGAATGAGCACTTGGGAAGTGTGCCATGAAACAAAATTTCAGATTAATCTTACTTTGAACATGCAAGGTCCTTTTTTGTTTGTTTATTTTTTTATTAAAAAAATTTTTTTTAATGTTTATTTATTTTTGAGAGAGAGAGACACAGAGTGTGAGCGGGGAAGGGTCGGAGAGAGAGGGAGACACAGAATCCGAAGCAGGCTGTCAGCACAGAGTCTGACGTGGGGCTCAAACCCATAAACCATGAGATCACGACCTGAGCTGAAGTTTGCTGCTTAGCCGACTGAGCCACCCAGGCGCCCCTGTTTTATTATTTTTTAATTTAAATTTTAGTTAGTTAACATTGGTGGGTATTAAGCAAGTTCCTCTTTTTCGAAAAAGGTGAAAATAGGCATTTCATTCATTTTACTTTTGTGTAATATTTCATTTTATATTTCACCATTCCCGATTTACACATTCCACCATTGATCAAGATTTGGGTTTCTTTTTATGTTTTTTAAGTTTATGTATTTTGCGAGAGAGAGCGCAGGCGTGCGTGTGTGAGTGGGGGAGGGGCAGAGAGAGAGGCGAGCGAGAAGCCCAAGCAGGCTCTGCACCATCAGCACAGAGCCCAGTGCTGGGCTCTATCTCATGACTGACCATGAGATCATGACCTGAGCTGAAATCAGGAGTTGGACGCTCAGCCGACTGAGCCACCCAGGTGCCCCAATGATTTGGGTGTCTGACATGTTGAGAGAGAAACACAAGTAAAGACTTTACCAGTAAAAACTTTACTGGTAAAGTAAAATGAGATGCTCCTGGATTTTCTTTGTTATGTATTTAAAGTTTGAACAAATTAAAGAAAGACTAAAGAAAGAGGGCCACGCCAAGGATATGGTGACCCGGTCTGCGTGAAGAATGATCCGTAGGTTCACTGTAGAAAAAGTTCTGGGGGATTAGTTCTAGGGGAAATTAGACAAAAGACAGACATTAGGAAGAGATTTATACTTTATTCTTGCTTTGTTGTGATTCATGAATATAAACAAGTGATTTTTAGTCAATGAATGAATAGATGAATAAACAAATGTATTAAATGAGTAAATGACAAAGTTCCAAGCCTAGACCAAAGATGAGAACCCTGGGGTGTCTGAACCAAGGATTTTGATTAAACCCTATAACTCTGAGGTCCATCCTAAAAACAAACCTAATTTCTTTCCCTGGTGGGACAGAATTGTGGTGGAAATTAGGAATATAAGTGTCGTGATTGTGGCTTTGGTAGCCCTTGGCTAAGGGTCGTTTTATTAGTAACTCAGGGTATGAGTACATAAAGAAACATATCTATGAATAAGGACAATGAGGGCTAAGTCTTTACCAAGTATGAGAGTATCCAGTGAGAAATAATTTATTGTTAAAACATTTCTGAAGAGCTGAGTTCCAGTAGTGAAGAGTCCAAGACTTTTTTTTTTTAATTTTTTTTTTTTTTTACCACATTTCATCAGGAACATGTAGGCAGATATCAGTATTGCTTCTGGACTGGTGGTTGTTAATTTTATTACAAATTTTATTAAGAAAAAGGAGAGAAAAGGGAAATATAAATGATTGATTACAGAAGTACTTTAAGAAGACCAAGCATGGGCCAATGAGAGGAGTTAGGGTTAGATGAGTTATTCTCAATCAGTATCATTTTTGAAAAACACATTTAATTGTTTTTCTGTGGGTATAGAGTTTATGGGAAGATGTTAATATTATTTAGGTATGTACAGGGATGTAGTTTCATAAAGTATTGATGATATTATTATAAGTGAGTGAAGGAAGAGTTTATTTAAAAGAGGGCAAACATGTATCAATAAAGATAATATGTTATTATAAGAAGATAATTATTAATCTTGCTCTACCCTTCAGTATCCATATAAGTAAAAAGAGTTTGTTTGAGGCTCTGCCCACTTTGGGTAAAGGGCGTAGAGACAGTTACTTTTCATAGCATTTTAGACCATATTGCATTTATTTTGAAAAACAACAACAACAACAACAAAATTTTCCATGAGTAAATACATAAAAAGCAGAATAAATTTTTAAAGTAAGGCCAAGCACAAATCGTTGATGAAAATATGTTAAGCAATGAAGATGTAAATTTACCAAATTCTAATTAAGGAATATCCATGGAAAAGACAATCTAGGCTAGGACCTATGTGGTTAGGGTTTAATAGACAGAATATGGAACAGGTATAGTTCTTAATTCTAACACTATGTTGTCGATGGCAGTTGTCATTGTATTACATACATTAATAATTAAAGAAGTCAGTAAGGGGCACCTGGGTGGCTCAGTCAGTTAAACATCTGACTTCGGCTCAGGTCCTGATCTCACGGTTCGTGGGTTCGAGCCTCGTGTCGGGCTGTGTGCTGACAGCTCAGAGCCTGGAGCTTGCTTCAGATTCTGTGTCTCCCTCTCTCTCTGCCCCTCCTCTGCTCACACTGTGTGTGTGTGTGTGTGTGTGTGTGTGTGTGTGTGTGTGTGTGTGTGTGTCAAAAAAGAAACATTAAAAAAAATTAAATCAGGAAGTAAAAAGAAGGCCATTTGTGGGCTAATAATGGGAATATGGTTAAAAAAAAGTGATTTATGATAAATCTAGTACAGTAGGACTAAGATATCTTGATAAAAATCTATATCCATACTGCTTCTTCCATTTTCTAAAATCTGCTTGTTACTCCACAGATTCAGTATATCCGATCTGATTTATCCATTATCCCGTGATGAAGCTCTTGGCTGCCACTTTTGTGGCTGAGAAGCGAAGTGACTCATGTAAGTGACAGAGTTTGTGTTCTTGGTTTGGAGGGCATTCATGTGGTCCATGGGATTGTTTCAAAGGAGGAATGGCCAGTGGACATATAAATGAAATCAAAGCACACCACGTGGGGACCACGACTGGGGATGTGTATGAACCATGAATTAAGATTAGTCCATTTCAGGATAATTGAGATCCACTGAAAACAAAGTTTGAGGGTTTGGCATTGACTTTCACAGCTGCTTTAGTGTTCCGTTTTATTTTTGCACCCCATTTTAAGAACATTCTCTCCTAATAGCTATCTAGGTTGTTAAATCTTCGAGAAAGCAGCACCTGGGAAGCTAGAAAGTACTGCCAGGATTCTAGTCATAGAGTCAAATGGTAGGTTCAGGGCACTATTTTGAAAATATGAAGAACTGAAGTGAAAGATGAATGAGCAGAGACGCACGTGAGATGGGTATGAAGCAAGTTTATTGATTAATCCATATGTGCAGCACTGAGGTCCAATTAAAAAGAGGTCTCGTTTAGTAGCTCTGTGGGTAATAAGCTTGTAAACAGTGCTCTGCAATATTCAAAGATCTTGTCCCTGGGTTTCTGTGATTCATAGGAAGTAATTTTTTTTTTCAATCAGTGAGGCCATGAATGAAATAATCAATAAGTAATGCATAAACAATCAATACACAATGTATAAATAAATAAATAAATGAAGAAAAAGAATGTTAAGCTTGGATCAATGATGAGTAGTTCTGGGGTATGTGAATCAAGAATTTTGATTAAACCCTAAACTCTGAGGTCCATATAACACTGTTAACTACAGAGGAATTAAAATTAAAAAGAAAAAAGAAAGAAAGAAAGAAAGAAAGAGAAAAGAGACCCAGTCATTCTAGAGTCCAGGGCAGAGGTTCAAGCCCCTTGGGGATCTGGTTCTTGGGTCTTAGTAAATTTTTGGGTATGGATTGTATTGGTGTAAGTGAGTCAGTGATTACATGAATAAATAAATGTGTAAGTGAATGAAGATGAAGAAGATCACATGCAAGTCGTTTATGGGAGTGTGTCATGAAACAAGTATTATTGGCAATATATTCGTTGAACACCAAGTTTCAATGTAACAAATAGGTAAGAGCAGTTACCCCATTTAGACCACACAGGAGGTCCGGAAGCATAGGGTGCATACGGCTCTGTCTCCATGGCATGTGAGCAGTCTGAATTGCTGGGAGGTTGATGCTGGGTGGCTCCATTAAGAAGAAGGAAGGGTCGCCTGGGGGGCTCAGTCTAAGCGTCCAGCTCTTGATTTTGGCTCAGGTCATGATCTCACGGTTCGTGAGTTTGAGCCCTGCATCAGGCTTTTGCTGATAGTGCAGATTTTCTTTTTTTTTAATTTTAATTTTTTTACTTTTTAAAGTTTGTTTGTTTATTTAGAGCACGTGAGCATTCACACACAAGTTGGGGAGTGGCAGGGAGAGAGAGAATCCCAAGCAGGCTCAGTGCTGTCAGTGCAGAGCTCCGACGCAGGGCTGGAACTCACGAACTGGGAGATCATGACCTGAGCTGAGACCAAGAGTCAGACTCTTAACTGACTGAGCCACCTAGGTGCCTCAGTTTTCTTTTTCTTTTTCTTTCTTTTTTTTTTTTTTTAATTATTTATTTATTTTGTTGGCGGGGGGAGTGGCAGAGGGGGAGAGAGAGAATCCCAAGCAGGCTCCACGCTCTGATGTAGGGCTCGATCCCACGACTGTGAGATCATGGCCTGAGCCAAAATCAAGAGTCAGACGCTTAATGAGTCACCCCAGGCTCCCTTTCTTATTCTTGAATTGAGTCTTAGATTCAATGGTATTTACTACATTACTAAAAAATAAAAATAAAATAAGCTGATATGTAAAAGGGAGTTCAGTCTTTGCACCAATGATGAGAATGTGATGTGATCCAGCTTTATTATTAATTTGGCAGTGTAAAACTCACGTCCACTTAAAAATATCTAACAGAGATGGTTTAGAATTGACTTTTAATTTACAGCATGAACGCACCACAGAATACTGAATCCTTCTCTGATGGTGAAGATATTAGTTGTTACCTCTGTGGGTAAAGAGCACAGAGATGAATATAAATGTTGCAGTCCCTGGTCTCTGGCAAGTTTGTTCATGAATTTCCAAGGATTTAATTTAAAAGATTGGTTATATATATAAATATATTAAATACATAAAAATATACTTATATATAATATGTCTAAAATATATAATAAAATACACATATAAAATTGGTTATATCTATACATAAATGCATATTATTTACTTTTGTGTATATATATAAATATAAACTATAAAATATTTATATACATATAAAGAAGGAAAGAACACCAAGCACTGACCAAGGATAAGAATATATTATGAACCAAGGTTCATGATTAGTGACTTTCAGGGACACATAATAATATGTATCATTTTAGTTTGGCACCAAAGTACATTTAGCAATATATCCGTTCCTTGATAAAGCTCGAGGTTATTTACATATTGAGGGAGGAGGATGTAGGCTGATGGGAGAAGATGACCTCATTCTAGCTGTGAGGGAAGGTGGTGGTTCATAGTTGTTCATTTCGTCCTCTATACGATGCGGACACGTAATGTAAAGAGACGAGCGAAAACTTTGTGTCAATGTGACGTTGATATGAAACACAGCTGTCAGTCAATCCCTTTGCACAACCCAGGGGTGCAGTGACAAAAAAACATCAAGCGTATTAGCTTTGTGAGACGAGTGCAAATAGACCTACCTTGGTAAAAATCATTCATCTTGTTCTTGGCATTTGTGATTCATGGCTATTGACCAAATTATAATTTATGTATGTAAAAATGATCCAGAAAGGAAGATATGAATGAAGAGGACAAAAAATGCCAAGTTTGGATCAATGATGAGTCCCCTGGGGGTCTGAATTAAAGATTTTGATTAAGCTCTGTAGCTCTAAGGTCATTATGAGAAGAAATGTAGTCATTCCTTCTATGAGGAAGGTGTCTGTGAAGTGAGAAGGGAATATTCAGGATCCTGTTTTTGGGTTTTGTGTTCCTTGGATGCAGGATGTTTTTAATTACACATGACGTAATGCCTGATTAAGGAAGGAAATGAAGGAGTGAATGAGCACAAGGAAAGCCACACATTGTTCAGTTATGAGAGTCTGTTTTGAAACATTTCTGAAGTAGTGAGGTCTAGGAAAGTAAGTAGATCAAGGTTTTACTCTGTTCAGCAGGGAGCAGATAGAAAGGTAGATATGCCCAAGATTGAATGTTGTTATTATGAATTAATGGCAGGTTGCTGATTGTTTGTTTTATTAAGAAAAGGGAAACATGTTTGCATCAGTAAATAATTAAAGATCTAATTGAACAAAAAATGATTATGGGCCAGTGATGAAAATAGGTCCTAGGACAAGATGGTTCACTGTGAGCATATCATCACCTGTTAGTATTATTCAAAGCATTGTCCAGTGAGTTATAATAATGACATATGTTATTAAAACTGAATGAATAGATTCATATTTTATTTGAAAGGTGAAAATCATACACCAGTGAGGACCCTTATTATGGAATAAAGATAATGATTATCCTGTGTTTTGCTATGATATCCATATTTTTAAAAACCTAGGCTTTCTCCATTTTGTATGAGGTACAGACAGATGCTGCCCATTGTAATCCAATTTTCTTTTTCTTTATTTTTTTTGTTTTTTTTTTTAAGTCAAAGTGCAGTTAGCACACAATGTTGCATTAGTTTCAGATGTACGACATAGTGACATCTCTAGATGTTATGCCGTGCTCACCATAAGTGAGGCTACCATCTTTGCCTTTTCTTTATATAATGAACAACAGGTAAAATTATTCCATCAGTAACTGAATGAGTGAATGAATGAATGGATGAATACGTTAAGTAGAACCAACCATGGACCATTGTTAAAAATATGCCATAAAGCAAGGATTTAAATTTGTCCAGTCAGTGTAAGAAAGATCCATTGAGAAGGATAATGGAGATTTTAACTATGTAATGTACCTGGACATGTTTATAAGAGTCATAGTTATTACTTATGGGTTGAGTGATGGATTCAGTGGTGTTCATTTTATTGTCTAAAATTAAAATGATGGGTGCCTGGGTGGCTCATTTGGTAGAATATGCGACTCTTGATCTTGGGGTTGTGTGTTCGAGCCCCAGTTGGGTAGAGAGATTACTTAAAAATAAAATATTAAAACAATTAAAATGAATTAAGTAAATAAACAGTAGTGATATTCTTGACCCAATGAAAAGAAACACGTTTTATGCTTAATCTGGAACTCAACAATTAGTATCCTTCAAACATACCTAAATTTATGTCTTTTCCATTATTTTTAAATTTTTTTAATGTTTTATTTATTTTTGAGATAGAGAGAGACAGAGCATGAGCACGGGAGGGGCAGAGAGACAGGGAGACACAGAATCCGAAGCAGGCTCCAGGCTCTGAGATGTCGGCACAAAGCCTGACGTGGGGCTCGAACCCACGAACATGATATCATGACCTGAGCCGAAGTCGGAGACTTAACCAACTGAGCCACCCAGGCGCCCCTGTTGTTTTCATTATTTTTAAAGCCTGATTTTTACCTCAGAATTAAGACACCATAGTTGACTTAATCCTATCTAATGCTGAAGATTTTGGTTCTTTGGGTAAGGAGCATTAAATACTGAGGTGAGTAATAGTCCAAGTTTATGTACTTTGTTAGAGGAACCTGTTCATGGCTGTTCACTGAAGTATTTCAAGTAGTAAAGAGCTATGTAGAAGTATACAATTAAAGAATGCTGTACATTACCAATGACAGGAAATGATTATGAACCAGAGATAATGATGATTAGTTCAATTCTGCACAACTGATGACTCCCTTAAAAAAAGTGGGATATTTCATACATTTTCAGGGATACTTACACGACTGTGGACTTTAACATTCATCCCTTCAAAAGGGTCAGTGAGAGGGAGCACATGTGTGCTAAGCTGAAGGCCACTGCAGAACGAGATGTGATGTATTAACTCTATGGGAAATGAGCTTATAAATAGATCTTAGTGATATTTAAGGATCATATTTTTGAGCCTTAGTGATTTCTATGTATTGATTATATTATTGGAACAGTGAGTGAATCAATAAACTAAAGGATAAAGGACTGAAGGAAAAGAGTGCAAAGCTTAGGACAGTGATGAGGCTTGGGGTGGGGGTTGAGTCTGAATCCAGAATTGTGTAGGATGTGGGGCTACAGCCGCAAGGCGGCTTCACTGTTGGTGGGAATACACACCGGTGCAGCCGCCTTGGAGAACAGTATGGAGGTTCCTCAAAAAGTTAAAAATAGAATTACCCTACGACCCAGCAATTGCACTACTAGGTATTTACCCAAAGGATACAAACATATAGATTTAAAGGGGTACAGGCACCCCAATGTTTATAGCAGCATTATCTATGATAGCCAAATTATGGAAGCAGCCCAAATGTCCATTGACTGATGACTGGGTAAAGAAGATGTGGTGTGTATATATATATATATATATATATATATATATATATATATATACACCCCCCCACACACACATTGGAATATTACTCAGCCATCAAAAAGAATGAAATCTTGCCATTTGCAAGGACATGGATGGAGCTATAGTGTATTATGCTAAGCAAAATAAGTCAGTCAGAGAAAGACAGATGCCTTATGATTTCACTCATGTGGAATTTAAGAAACAAAAATGAGCATGGGGGGAAAATGAGTGAGAATGGCAAACCCATAATTAACTATAGAGAGCAAACTGATGGTTCCCAGAGGGGAGGCAGAGGCAGATAGGGGAAATAGGTGATGGGGATTAAGAAGGGCACTGTGATGAGCACTTGGTGTTGTACGGAAGTGTTGAATCACTATATTGTACACCTGAAACTAATATTACACTGTATGTTAAGTATACTGGAATTTAAATAAAAACTTAAACAATTTAAAAAATTAAATAAAAATAGAAAAAAACAAATATAGAAAATTGTGTTAATCCTTGTCTGGAAATCTGTGGACTATTGCCAAAGAGAGAGAGAGAGAGAGAGAGAGAGAGAGAGAGAAAGAGAGAGTAAACTCTTAGGGAAGTGAATTCATGAATGAATAAAGAAATGTGTAAATGCATAAAGATAAGGAGGGCCATATGTGGACCAACTATAAAGTTATGTAATAAAACAAAGATGATTATTAGTGTATATTTGAAACATCAGGTTCCATAGGTAAATCAAAGCTCTGAACCCTTCCATAAGGACAGTAGAGACAGATGTACCCAAGAGTCCATGTTACTGCTTTGATTCTTTGTTTGATGGTTTGATGGTTTGATGAAAAAATGTTTTCATAAATAAACCATTGCTTAAATATTGCCTTTTTGAGAGAGGGCCACATATGAACCCATGCTGAGGATATGTCATTTGACCAGAATTACAATTAATATAACCGTATTCACTAGTTTAATTCAAAAAAAATTCAAAAGACGATTTAGTAATCATTTATGTCTATAGGCCATGAGCATGTAGACTGGATATTTAATATTCCTGTTCCGTGCCTTGGCTTTCATTGATACTGACATATTGTCATCAGGGAATGAAGGGGTGGATTTCTCTGTAGGTTAATTATTCAAAAGAAGACTGAGCCAAAGGCCGATGAGGAATATGTATTATGAACCAAAGATAATGATTACTCCCGTTACACCCAGATTTTGTCCAGATAAAGAAATAGAACTCTCAGTTCCTTCCATTTTGGACAAAGCACACTAGAAATATTTTTTAAGCTTTGATTGAAATTCCAGTTAGTTAACATACAGTGTAATATTAGTTTCAGGTGTACACAGAAATTGGCATGAAGAAATTCTTTAGGAACATTGGGTAGATAATTGATTTATTTTATGCCTAATTATATACATAAATAAGTAAATGAATCAGTAGACATAAATCAGGAAAATGTGTGCTTCATTGGTGAGAATATGCCACAAAACAAAGATTTACATTTATCCAGTTTTGTACAAGTGAGGTCCATTAAAAGCAATCACTGAGTTGTTAAATTTATGGATAGGGAGTATGTAGACAGATATTTATGATAGACAATGGTTCTGATTCTCATGTTGCTGTTCACTGTATTGTTTAAATGGGAAAGTTAAATAAGTCCATAAGTAAGAGTGTGATTCATGGGCAATGATGACATTCTGAAATGACCCATGTTTATGATTGATCTAATCCTGAAAGACTAACCTCCATTAAAAAAAATCTAACTATAGGCTCTTTCTTTCTTTTGAAAGTCTGCATTTTCACTAAGTGAACACACCACAGATGATCAAATCATTCTCTAATGCTAAAGATCTTGGCTTTAACAAACTGTGTGGGTAAGGACAGAAGAAACTGATGTAAGTAGCACAGTTTATATTCTTGGGTTGGGAGGGTGGTTTATGAGTGTTGCTTGAAATTTTCAAAGCAATGAATGAGTATATTCATAAATAAAGCCAAATAACCCCAGCACAGACCTGAGTTGAGATTTATGATTATTAATCAGATTCAGGACTACTAAAACTCAATAAAAAAGATGCAGGGCGTTTCACTCATATTTAGAGTTGCTTCACATTGTGTCTTATTTTTGCATTGTAATACATTTAAGTACTTCTTCATTGATAAAGATTTAAGCTAGGAATTTCTTGAGGGAGGAACATACAAGAAGATGGAAAACATTGTTATCTCTGTAGTAGATGTGGAGAAAGAGTAAAGTTCCCATGGTTATTTATTGCATCATCTTTCAATGTAAAAGGGCCAAGCATGGACCATTGAAATTGATATGAAGCAAGGATGTTGGTTAATTTATATATGCAGAGAGCATACATATGTATTGCAAAAAATATCCCTGTTTATTAGCACTGTGGGAAATGGGCATAGAGCCAGTTCTTAGTGATATTCAAGGATGTTCTTGGGCTTTTTGATTCATGAGAATGGATTATATTGTTATCAGTGAGTCCATGAATAAAGGAACAAGGAATGCATAAATAAAGGAAGAAAAAGATGTTTGCTATAGATTAATGATGAGTATTCTGAGATGTATGAATCAAAGATTTAATTAAACTCTATACCTTTGAGGTCCACTGGAAAAAAGAAATCTAGCTATTTCTTTGGTGAGAGAGGGACTTATAGCATAAGTGAGGATGAGTTAAGATCCGGTTCCTGAGCTTTCAGTTCTTAATATCTGTGAAATGTATCATAATTATATTATTTCCCCAAACACTGAATTTCATAATCTAAATAGATCAAGTCTATTCTACATTTTTCCTTAAAGAATATATAGCCTAATCCATGAGAGTCCACGTTGTTTCAGATTGGTGGTAGGTAGCTGATTGTTGGTTCTATTTAGAAAAGGAACAAATCTTTTACATTACCAATAATTGCTTACATAAGTGCTTAGTTGAAAGAAAGCCAAGAAGGAACTGATATTGAGAATATGATATTATTTAAAAAAGTAAAAAAGAATCTAACAGGTTATATCTGTGGACAATGACATAGGGACAGATACTAGTATTAGTCAATGTTCTTGTCTACTGTCTTAGCTTGCATTCACTTGGAACACATTGTTAAAAGTTAATGAACAAATGAGTTCATATCTTGGTCAATTATTTAAAAGAAGGCAGAGAAGCAGGTGTCATTAAAACAAATGTAATGACTAAACCATTTTAGATGAAGGGGAAGAAATCTAGGCTTATCCCACTTTGGACTGAGTGGATATCAGCAATTGCATGAAATGTTATTTCAATTCTGGTGTGCTGGTGGGTTTTACTCTTTTTATTTAAAAAAATGAGTAGATGATCAAATTATTCTTTGAGTAATTAAGAGAAAAACATGAGTGAATCAATACATGGATAAAGTAGGATAAATCTTAGACCAGTGCTTCCTGGCATACTCTTAGCAATGTGTGAATATGGAACCTTAGAAAAGATTAATGAGGCTGTGAATCATGTGGTTAGGGAGTAGATAGTTGGATAGTAGTACTAGTTACGTTTAATAACTAGTGGGTGGTGTATTTAACAGTGTTCACTACATAAATTAAAAATTAAATAGTAAATAAGTCAATAAATAAAAAATAGTGCCATTCTTGAGTCAATAATGAGAATGTGATAGCAACTAAGGGTTATGATTAATCTAGTACTTCATGACTCCAGTCTATTAAAAAAAGGTGTCTATGCTGGTTTGTTCTTTACAAAAAGTGTATTTTAATCCACAGAACAAAATGTTATAGCTGAATTAATTATTCACCCTTAGTAAGAATTTTAGTTTTTACCTTTGTGGGTAAGGAGCCTAGAGATTATAGGAGATTATAGTCAAAATTCATGTCCTTGCCTTTATTATTATTAGTGACTTAATCAGGCAATCAATAAACAAAGGTATTAATGAATGGAGGAAAGGGTGCGAGGTTTGGACCAATGATGAGTATCCTGGGGTGTCTGAATCAATGATTTTGATTAAACCCTATAACTCTGAGGTCAGAGACCTAGTTAATGCCTATATGGTAAATCAGCGCACAGCAAAGGTTAGTAATATTCAGGATTTTGTTCTTAGGCTATGAAAGTTCAGAGGCCTGGATTGTAGCGGTAGAAGTGAATGAATGAATAAATAAATAAATAAATAAATTTATAAATAAAGACAAGGAGAGCCACATGTGGCTTAATTATGAGAATGTATACTGTGTTTATTATTACTAATACTTTCTGAAGCACTCAGTTCCAACATACATTTATCAAGTCTGATACCTATGTGCGTCGAGAACATATAGAGACAAGTTCCAGAAAAGCAGTGTTCTGTTGTTCTGTGTTGTGTTCAAGGTGCTGGGTTGTTGCTGAAGACAAGAAAATAGGATCTGGTTGGTTCTATCTGGGAGTAATGAGCATAGGAACAGCTGTTAATTCTATTCAGATTTATAATCCAGTTTATATGTTCGTAGATCTTGATGGTATTGAGAGTGAATGTATAAATACATTTATGTCTCAACCAATTATTTTGAAGAGGGTGCAGCAGGATTTTCTCAACCCTTCATTACTGACATTTGGGGCTGGATAATTCATTGTTGGGAAGACTGCCCTGTATGCAGTAGAATGTTGAGTAACCTTGGGGGCTGTGCTAGATGCCAGTATTAACCCCTCCCTCCCAGTTGTGGCAGTCAAAGATGTCTCCAGACATTGGCAAATGTCCTCTGGTAGCAGATTTTTTGTTTTCGTTTTAGTCGTGTGAGTGTGTGTGTGTGTGCGCGCGCGTACGCACCTGCGTTGCCTCCGTTTTTAAAAGACTATTTTTTAGAGCAGTTTTAGGTTCACAAGAAAACTGGGTGGGACATAGAGAGATTTCCCATAATTCCCGCACCCCCACACATGCGTAACCTTCCTACCATCAGTTAGCTGACATCCCCCACCAGGGTGGTACATTTGTTACAACTGATAAACGTACACTGATGCATCATTATCCCCCGAAGTCCATAGTTTACATTAGAGTTCACTCTTGGTTGTAAATATAGTGGCTTTGGACAAGTGTGCAACGGCATGTATCCACCATGACAGTATCACACAGACTATTTCACTAAAAATCCCCCGTGCTCTGCCTATTCATCCCTTTCTCCTCTCTAACCCCCAGCAACCTCTGATCTTTCTACTGTCTCCAAAGTTTTGCCTTTTCCAGAATGTCATGTAATTAGACGCACATACTATGTAGGCATTTCATATTGTCTACTTTCGCTTAAGGATATACCCTTAAGATTCCTCCATGTCTTTTCATTTCTCCTTTCTTTTTAGCACCTAAATCTTCTATTAGGAGATTTCTCATTTCTGTTTAGCACCTAATCTTCTATGACAAGATTGTAGCGGTTTATTTATCCATTCACCTATTGGAGGCCATCTTGGTTGGCTCCAGATTTGGGTAATTATGAATAAGGCTGCTATAAACATTCATGTGCAGGTTTTTGTGTGGACATTAGTTTTCAGCTCCTTTGGATAGATACCAAGGAGTGTGATTGCTGGATCACGTGTTAAGAACGTGTTTAGTTTTGAAAGAAACCGCCACACACCTATTGTAATAGGGATGTAGTGGTATCTCATTGTTGTTCTACTTTGCATTTCCCTGATGACATGTGATGTGGAGGATCTTTTCATATGCTCATCTACCACCTGTGTATCTTCTTTAGTGAGGTGTTTGTTAAGTTCTTTGACCCATTTTTATTTTTTTT